>CAWVNO010000614.1:640320-756069 GCA_963930645.1 Salticus scenicus | reverse complement strand
TATTAAACTCTTAATCCGTGAGCTCAACTAAAGTAAACGCTGAAGCAGCAACTAGCTGTTACATTTTGTTGTTTTTATGAAAGAAGTACAGCTGGTTTACTAATTTAATGTGTAGTCAGAGATATGAGTGTGTTTGTGTGTGTGTGTAGGATTTCTTTTGCATGCAAAAATTCAAGAAAAAAATTTCACTTGTTAATATAATTTACAATTTTATTTTAAATATATTTTGGAGTGTGTTTATTTACATTTTTCAACAAAATATAAAATTACTTAGATTTCTGTTCATCTAACCACCAATTTCCTTTTTTTTTTAAATAATATATTTAGAATTCCATAAAACTCATATATGTTATACAGGTTTTCCAGATTTATTGTTGAAAGCTTGTCATAAAATGTTATACAGGTAACACAAATGGTTTGAGTATAAAAATTCTTAAAATAATTTGGATACTAATAAAATAATTTGGTCTAAGAGAAATTTCTTTTCAGCGCACGTAAAAAATCTTTATACAACGCTAAAAATACAGATCAACATAGATTTTATAGATGCAATAAAAAATGTTTCCAATCAAAAATGATAAAATAAATATTTGTGATTCATTTATTAGTGACTAACAAAAGTATTCTTATTCGTTACGAGAAATTGATGGGGGAACAATTTCAGTTTCGTAAAACTGTAATTATTTTTCTTATTTGCATTAAAAATAAATAAATAAGTAAAATAACATAAAATAAACTAGTTTATTATGGCTACCACATTTTTTTTTTTTTTTTAATAGGGTTCTTGCCAGTGCCATAACTAATGCTTTAAAAGTGGTTCGACCTCTCTGCGATCATTTTTTCGTGAAATATCGTGTGCAAAGACTGTAACATACAAACACATTAACGGACCAACAAACTGACAGACACCCTACTGACGGACACCATACCCATTTTAATATTTTTATTTTTGGATTCCTCACACCCGAAAACGTGTAAAAAAAGTAAAAAAAAAACCGAGGTCGAAAATTTTCACGATTACCTAAGTTCCCCATACCTATAGTATGATGGGGAACTAAAAAAGATTAATTTTCCTAATGGTTATTTTTAATAAAGCGGAAGTGAAAGTTTCGATTTACAAAGAACAAATCTGAGTCATTATTAAAGAATATATTAGTTAATATAAAAAGTCCTAATTAGGGGATTTTTATTTTACACATATATATCTATATATATATAGATATATATATACAAGATTTTAGTGATTTCACAAAATATTTTAAGATAGAGTAGAAATTAAATGGTGAAATTGGATATTGGCAAGCATTTTCGAAGTGGAGCACTATAAAATGGTAACGACACAAACTGCCATATTGAAAGAAATAGTCCTGTTCTACAAAAAAAAAAAATATATATATATATATATATAAAATAAATCTTAACTATTCTATTAAATAATACTTCAGCTGAAAAAAGATTTAAAAAAAAAAAAACTGTGTTAAAAGAAAAATAATGATTTATGAAAGAAATTTATTATCTTAAAATATCGCCGATAAACATCTAAAATAGCGAATCTGAATAATTATAATGTTAATGATATTAATAAGGATTAAATTTGTGCAAATTTTACAAGTTTAAAACTTTAAAAAATGTAGTTTAATTCCATGATTCCATAATTTGCCTAGAAATAAACAAGAATTTGTATGAAACAACAATACTAGACTTAGATTACGAGAGTAGTTGATAGGCAGCATTAATAATATAGATACCCACTTTTCCAAAGATTTTTTATATTCTTGTTATTATCAATATTTTAATTTTTAGACAAATGATATTTAAAAAGAAAGAAAGAAAAAGTAAAGAAAGAAAGTATATTATGTTGTAAACAATATTTAATTTTGAAAGAGGGTTTTTTTTTTTTTACTGTATGTTGCCGGAAATTCTGCTTTATTCCTGTTGATATACAAAAATAAATAAATAAATAAAATAAAAATAAATAAATGAAATAAAAAGTTACGACCTTCTCTTCTGTTTAAAAAATTAATCCTTTCGTTTAAGAAAACATAAAAATAAAAATAAATAAATAAAAGATAGGGGTGGGGAGTAGGGAAAATATATATATAGTGCAATCAGATTGAAAGGGGGGGGGGGAATTAAAAATTAATTAATTTTACATTTACTTTCCGAACACTATAGTGAGGAAAGTATTGCAATCATGTCAAAAATCCAAATTTGAGATTTTGATGTTTCTATACGTTTCGAGGTCCCCTCAGTCCGTTTTCACTATTTTTGCGATGATGTATATATGTGTGTGTATGTATGTGTGTATGTCTGTGAGTGAACACGCTAGGGTCTAAACGCTTTTTGTTCGAATAAGCTGAAAGTTGGTATGTATATTGTAAGTCACCATAGTACGAACCCTATTGATTTTGGTGAATCTAGCACTTATAGTTTTTTTTACAGGGACACAAAGAAAAATTCTTTATCATTATGGCCTATCGGACCAAAATCTTAAAATAACTTAGGGATACATACAAATGAAACACTTCCAACGGCAAAGCTATTTGCAAGCGTTCCAAATGAATGACTACAGTCGAAGTATCCGAGCACTAGTAAACATTCCTATGTGAAAAAAGCACACTTAACAATGTTATTGTTAAATAAATCCTTGTCGAATCATGTTCTTAAACTGACTAAGAACAGGATTCGATAAGGATTTATTTAACAAATCTGCATTAAATTTACTTTTTTTACATAGTAATTTTCGCTAGTGCTCTGTTACTTTTGCTGCCGACTGTATTTGCAAAAAACTTGCAAAATTTATGTCATCGAAATTGCAACCGTAACCCTTTGGGTTACATATAAACGGAACTCCATTCACTTCCCGGAAGGATCCTCGCTATATCTATTCCCAAATGTTTTTTCCTTTTTTTTTTTTTTAATTTTAACTTTAGTAAATAACTAATGCATTCTTTAAAATTAGTTATTCAGTGTAACTTACATTAAAAGTTTTACAAAGAATCAGTAATTCAGCTTCTTCCCCTAATCTTTTCTTTCCCCCCAGAATTATGTTTAACCCAGCTGTATATTTTCTAAATTAATAAGCAATAATTGTGCAAAGTCTCATTAATTTAGGATCCATTCTCCTCCTGATCCACATCTAAATAAATCTTGAGCATTATGTGCTGTATCTAATTTTCACATTGTTTATCTGTACTCTGTTAATTGATACTTGTAAGGAGATCGTTGAAATCGCCAAACAATAAAATTTTTATAAAAAAAAAAAAAAAAAAAGAGAGAGAGAGAGAAAGAGGTTAGAACGATCAAATATATATTCTATTTTTTTTTTTTCCTTTCTCTCTTTTGTCGCAAGAGATAAAAATAATAATAATAATAATAAGTAAGGAAACTCTCACACTAAAAAGAAAATAATTAAAGTTTTATCATACTCTGCAATGAGTTCTTACCCCTTCTGTAATATAATCTTTTTGACTTTTAGTGTATGTCTCAAAATTCGCAAGTTTTTTTTTTTTTTTTTTTTTTTTTTTTTTTTTTTTTTTCCCCAGATTTAAAAAAAAAAAAAAAAAAAAAAAAAACTGGTAATTTTAAAAGTGGATTAAATTTTTTTTCAAAGATTAAGATTCCGGCGATTAAAGTTTCTTTTTGTATTTAACTATTATTTTAAGTTAGATTTTATTCTCAGTTTTTAAACTTGTTTCACAAAATAAGGATGAGCTAAATCCTTACGAATTACAGGAACTTTCTAATAGGATAGTTGAGTAGGTCATATTTCATGTACATTTTCTCCAGAATATATTATAATTGTACACTGAGGGAAAAAAATATACCGCTTTTATCTAGAACGAATAGGTGGTCCTTTTCTAAATACCTAAACTAGAAATATAGATTTCCGAGCTACGAGTATAAGGCACGCCAATAGACTAAAAAATTTTCTATAACTGACATCTAGAATCTTCATTGTGGCTCTAGAAAAAATAGTTCCATGTCATCTTTATAAATTTCTTATAAAAAATTTTCTAGTCCCCTTCGAAAGCGAATTCTAGAGACCTTGAGCGTTTGCCTATACTATCGAGGACAAACTTATTTGAAAATATCTCCAAATAAATGAGAATACAAAAGGCGGGTTTCAGCAGCTATAATCTTGGTTTATGACCCAATTCTAGAAAATTAAGCGAGACTTTCTCGTAATACAAAAGATTCAGAATATTCAGAATATTGTTTCACCATCTAGAAATGTGTAGACTCGAAATTATCGACCATTTCATCTATTCAGTTTATTGCCGTGCCTTATGCACATAGCTCGGAAATCTATTTTAAGGATTTAGAAAATGACCATTTATTCATTCTAGATGAAGCCGGTATATATATTTTTTTCTCAGTGTAAACTTTATGGCATTTTATAAAGCGCCATTATTATTATTATTATTATTATTATTATTATTATTTTACAAAATTTTATTTATTTTAAATTTGTATAATTGGTAAGGGTATAGTTGCCAACTTGGCTACTGTAAAATTTTAATTATTTTCCTTTTTTTCTTTTTTTACTTTATCAGTGAGATGTGTTATAATTCACTGATTAAATAAAATAAATATTTCTATTATTATTATTATTATTATTATTATTATTATTATTATTATTTTTTTTTGCCAAAAGGTGCTAAGTTTGTAACTATGGACAGGGGAAATAAACACTTGGAAGAAAAAAAAAATCAGTAACTACAAAACTATATAATAGATTTGCTATAAAATTTCACCTTTATTTTCAAATAGTTTCTTAATATATATATATATTAATTTAATTAAATATAATATCACAAAAATGTGTTTAACCCTTTCAGTTTCAGTGTTCCCGCTGATGGAACACCTAATTTTAATTCTCAAGTGCAAAAACTCATCCCGGAAATTTTTTAGCAAAAATTTACACTTATAACATAGCAGAAATGGCCCTTTTTTTAACGTGAAAATTTAAAATTTCTTCTATTTTGATTATGTTCGTAAATTCCGGTGGCAGTGTAGTTTAAACTATCCGAATGACGTTGCACTGCTAAGGGTTAAAATACTCCGGAATAAATTGAAATGTTGGGATCTATGCAACTTTTACGAGTTTTTGTTGTCGATAATGTTTACTCATAAAATGATTTATTTATTAAATTAAATATTATTTGAATTTAATAAGGTTTACTTACAGATGTTTCAAACCGAAAATTTCTCGAAAAGGAATAATGCTAATTTTTTATTTTTTAAATATTTATGATCAGCTATGTGTCTAAAAGCCATTTTTAAAATTAGTTTTGTAATTTTTTAAATAAATTAAGTGGTGAACGTTAAAGGGTTAATGCCATGTCTTTAATACTTTAAAAAAAAAAAAGACCCATGCTTGTATTTAAAATTATACATAAAAAAGAGTTGATTAGTTTTCTAAAATATCTTCAGTTTTCACACGTGAAAAAATGAAAATTGTTTTAATGATGTGCTAAAAATAACTCATTTGATTCTATACCCTACATTTTTAGATAATACATATGATAAAGTGGACACTTTTATGAAGGATATTATAGAATTGAACAGATTAAGTTTCCACTTTATCATATGTATTTCACACAAATAGATAGTATGCAGGGATTAGAGATGAAAAAAAATCCGGGAATTTCGATTCGGGGGAATAAACATGGGAATTTTCGGGTTTAAACCGGGAATTTTGGGAAAATTGGAAAGTTTGATGAGAAGAAACTAATACTGAATGTTTAGATTTAATTTTATTCTTTTAAGTGCACAAACAACTTATTTCAATATCATTTTTATTCTACTTGCTTAAATGAAAGTGATATCGAAATTATGTGACTATTTTACAAAAAGTAATAGAAGATTAAACATTTACGTTATTAAGAATAATAAATTATGAAGTTTTGTCTGTCTGTTTAAACAACTTTTAGAACTTTTCCATTTTTTTTTTTTTTTTTTTTTTCTTTTAATGAATATCATAATAAAATATGTTATAAAAAATAATGCAATGAAATTAAATTATAATAAAAATATTTTAAAAATTATGAAATATTTTTTTATTGATTTAACAAAATTTCACATCAATTGATAAAAAAAAATTATAATCAGTTAAAGAGCACGAGGAACAAAATCGAACATCAGTTCTTCGGTTATTAAAAACTCCAGCAATAATTTTTGAAAGAATTGGATCAATATATAAAATTTTCAATAGCTAATAATTAAAAATTCGGATGTTATTTATTCATTGCATGTTAATAATTTTGAAATTTTAATTGAAATAATATTTTTCAGTGTAATATTATTGATCATTTTAGTGAACACAGGTTATTTCGAAACTTTTTTTTTTTTTAATAAAATATTAAAGATTTACATTCATACAACTAAAACATGATGATATTAGACTGCCATAAAAAGTAAGTGTTATTTTGAACTCAGTGTGTATACATTATACAGTCAGAACTAAGATGTAAATACACGGCAATAACAAAAAAAAAAAAAAAAAAAGTCTGTTAATTAATGAAATCTTATACTAGTAATTTTTAATTTTGTAGAAGATAAAAGCACAATTTTAAAATCGAAAGATCATAAAAACCAACTAAATGTAAGATAACATTTTGGAATGCCGTAGAACATCTCTAATATTAGTAAAAAAAAAAAAGCTAAATTCACAACTTTTGAAAACTTTCAAAATTCCCTTGTTTTGGAAACTTTCAAAATTCCCTTCCCAAAAAACAGGGTTTATTCCCTGGTTTAAACCCGGGTTTTTTTCCCCGCTCACATCTATATTAGTTCAAAAAATTCATAAATATAAACCTAAATTTAACACATCATACACTAATCGTTTTCTGTATACTCTGAAACATATAAAACCATTCTTTAGTTTTATAAAGGAAGATAAATTTCAAACATATAAAGTTGTGAAAAAAAAAAAAAAAGTCTAATGCTTTTCCCAATCAACTATTTATTTATTTGTTTATTTTGTACTTAATTTTCTAATGATTAGTAATTACTCATTGTTCCCATTTTCCTATAGCGTTAAAATTTTCGGTTTCAAATTTCCGACCAGTTATAAGATAATTACTGGGTAGTCCTTTAAGGTTCATTTTACTTTGACGAATTGATTTTTTTCCTTTAGTAATTTATATGTGTTCATGTTTCGATCTCTATTATGAAAATTCTTAATAATTTCTTCACTATTATTTTGGTGATATTTGAACTTTTGGGAATTTTTCTCTGCCTAAATAAGTACGCTGATATGTTATCATCCTTAAGAAATATTTCAAAAAAGGAATTATAATTTCTAATTTCTTTATAAAGTGGTTATTAACAAAAAAATAAATAAAATAAAAAACACGAGAATTTTTTTTAATCGATATATATAAATATTTTTTTTTTTTTTACTTTATTATTTATACATTTATTGATTAAACAAATTAAGCTCTCATTGAAGCTAGTTTTACTAATTAATATAGGTTAACATGGTTGCAATTTTGAGAAATAAAATTCAAATATAAATATTTATTTCAGTTTTCTTATAACATAGGTATTTATTTTTAATTATAATTTAAAAAGAAAGTTAAATTAAAATAGAACAGAGACATCTGCAATGAATTTCAAACTCTCATATAAATTGAAACATTCATTCAAAAATAGGTATTTCCGAACATTTATAGATTATTATTATTTTTGTATACATAATTTGTTTGTATAAATAAAAAAATTTTACAATTCATTTTAATTATCCTTTTAATTTAAAATATGTATAAAAATTGTAAATACTACGTTTAAAGTGTTTAAAGTTTGTTATTAATCTTACGTAATTTCTAATAATAAAAAATTATGGAAATTCAAATTTATGAATTTGAAATACAATGCAAACTGGATTTTGTGCTACTAAAACCTCTTTTAACCCTTTGCACTCGGCATATTTTCCGTAAGACGCGCCTTTTGGCGTTCCTTTAATACGTCACACGTATAGTTTCCAATTTACTACCTTTTGGCTACCTAAAAATTATAATAATTTGTTTTATTTTACATCATTATTAAATAAAATAAATCTTTCTGTTAAAATTTTCCGGTAGTCGAAAGGTAGCCTATAGTTACACGTTTTAGAAAAATAACATTTCATTTGCAGAGGAACACCTTAAGGCGTTGCTCGATTTTTTAATGTCACCTCAGAAGGGGCATACGAGCGATAAGGGTTAAATTACAGCTTTAATTTTTCTGAATTCGTTTTTCTTACACAGAAATGATAAACTTTTATTCTTATACTATACTTCCAAAAGGTTTGTGAAATTTCAATCCAGTTTCTTCATGCATTTTCTCTACCTAATCCCTCTTTGGAAATATTTTCGGACATAAAGGCTTTTGTTGAAATGCATTTACTGGCACGCCTCCAGTTGAAAAGATTATAGATATAAAGTGGGGGAAAAAGAAATTGTTTGAAAATTTTTGGTGCAAGTTCTATGGGGGCTAGGTTAACTGCGTCCCAAAATGACATTTTTATCTCCCCCATAGGTCAACTGCGACCCAGGAAATCTCCCCACCTATACCAAGTGCGACCCAGGAATGTTCCCCTGAAGTTTCCCGCCAAAGAACGTTTTTCGCCAAAATCGCCAAAGAATTTTACATATGGTTATAATTTAGTATGTGACTTGTAATTTTTAATTTATTACGTAATAAATTTTAATTTATAGCGTAAGTTGCTTTTCTCAGTAATGGCTTTAGAAATTTACATTTCCATTTAATTTTTACTGATTTATTTTTTGGGGAAAGGATGTGGAGGTACATTAAATTACTATATAAGCATAGGGAAAAAAAAAAAAAAAAAAAAAAAAAAACTTTTAACCCTTAAATGCATAGTGATGCATATTTGTATCACATATATATATAAATGGGTTTTTGTAATTCCTGGTGAAGTTTCCATTAACTAATTAATAAATTATACACAAATTAGCATATTACACACACACACACACACAAAAAAAAAAAAAGAAACTTGATTTTTTTTCTTTCCGTTGAATTTTCTGTGCAATAATATTATCTTATATTTGAATACAATCTTTTGGAAAAAATAAAAATCATGCATTTAAGGGTTAATGCAGTTATATAAATATGAAGAAATATAATTGAAAAATGCATCACGCATATAGTTAAAACTCTCTCTCTTTCTCTCTCATATATATATATATATATATATATACATGTATACAGTCGGTAACAAAAGTGTTCGAACACTAGCAAAAATAGTACACTTAATACAGTTTTGTTAATCCTTGTCAAATCCTGTTCTTAGTCTGTCTAAGAACAGAATTCGATAAGGATTTATTTAACAAAACCGTATGAAGTGTAATTTTTTCACATGGGAATTTTTGCTAGTGTTCGAACACTTTTGTTACCGACTGAACTCGTCGCTATTATTTAAATAGCGACGAGTACAAATAATCTTTAAACATAAAAGAGAAAAAAAAAAGTCATAGTCTTTTTCTCTGATATTTAAAAAGGATAAAAAAAAAAAATATTACGGAAAATATGTATAAAGTTTAACGCTCTCAAATATTCTAGTATGAATTTTTTTTTTTTTTTTTTTTTTTTTTTTTACATATTGATTTCCTTCTTTTGGAAAGTATTGCATGAAAATCCACAGACAATGGTCAAAGAAAAATTTAACTGAAGACAAAGAAAACCAAAAGACAAAGAAAAATGTAACTGAAGATACTGACATGAATTAATATTTTCTCTATACCAATTATATTAGTACACAAATTACTTCAGGTATTAAGTATGTTTTATGTATTAACATAAGTTCCATTAGTATATCATTATTATATCTGTCACCGTTACCTTTTATTTATTTATTTTTTTCAATTAACTCTTTTTTACCATTATCCATAACGTATACAAAATATTTTGTGAATCTCTAGATGCAACCCAATCACATTAAATGCACAATTTATTTAAATGAATAAGAAATTTAAAAAACAATAAAGAAACATATTTATAAATTTTATTCTTAAAACGGATATATAAAATATTAATAAAGATAAATATTAAAACTTATCAATTGTTTAATTTTAAGATTATTATTAGTTTAAACATTTACCGTGATGAATCCCCAAAGGTACCAAAATCAAACTAAAGTAATTACCAAATAAATAATTAAAGTAGCCTGAGAATGTTCATAAAATTAACATTATTTTTAATTGGATTTTTTTTTAATCCTTTTATTTATTTTAATTTTAACATTTATTTTTAATACAACAGAAAAAGCGCAATTTTGCAGCTATAAAATGAAGCACTTGAAAATTTTCGTTGAAATTTAAAATTGTGCTTAAGTAGTAGCAAATTGTGGAAACAGAAAAAAAAAATCTATAATTAATTTAGCAATTAATCTGCAGAGTAATACCAAATGTGTTTAGAATATTTTGTTAACTATAATAATTTCAAATTTAGCAAAAAATCAAAAAATTAGTTGACATAAACATTTTTAAAATTTTTCAAATGATAATAGTAATAATAAATTACAGTTGTGAATTTTATCTTTTTACTTTCTTTCATATTCAATAGAAGAAAGTATAGGATTCGTAAAACTTTTCGACTTCGGGATTTTGATGGATTTACACGTTTTGAGAGTTGTAGAACAAGATTTGACCCTTTTTAGAAAATGTCTGTCTGTGTGTGTGTGACAAAATTTTGTGAAACTGTATATCAGGAACTACTGCATAGAATTTCATACAAATAAGTATGTAGTGACACCTTGTATCATATAGGGATGCTATACTAAGCTTTTCGTTGAGCTGAAGCAAATGGTTCGTGTACAGAGACACTGAAAAGTATTCAAGTACATTACGTATATGGGGGAAATTGCAGGTAAGTAGAGTATAACATCAATAAACTGCTATAAACAAAATGAAACGAATATATTGTTTGTGTAACAGAGATAGTCAACTGGGAAAAAAAATGTGTATGTAGGAGCCTCACCTCCGCCCCTGGAGGGGGGGAAGTCCCCCCCCCTCGAGGGGAGTAAATTTCCATGATGGGTATCTTTCAAAAGAGCTCGTCAATACCTTTAAAACGAATGCTTGAACCATCGATCTGCGATAATTTAAAATAAAGTTATAATTTTTTTTCTTGTGTAATATTGAGAATAAAATTGACTTTTTTTTTTTATATTTAGTGTTATACTACTTCTCTAAAATTGGAAATCGTCTGCATTATCATGGAAGATAGTTTTTTGAAATAATAGTGAATTTGTATAGGAAAATGTAGAAGAACGTCATGTGGTGGCCACAACATACTAGTTTTTTTAAATAAACGTTTTAGAGAAATTTTAATTCTGATTCTTTTCAATATATAAACTTTCACAATTCAAATATGTTAATTAAAATTTTGATTTTTAACGTCCACCATTCCCCAAATATAGTTAAAAAAAAAAAAAAAAAAAAAAAAAAAAAAAACTTAGGTGATAGGTTTTAATGTGCTATACACACTGGTGTTCAAAATTAAAGAAACAACCTCCTTTCCCATTTTCTTCTTTTGCGCATAACTTTTTAACAAGTCAACATATGAGCATAAAATTTGAATGGCATGTTAGTTATCATATCATTAATCGAATTTTATATAACTTTAGCATAAGTAATAATTTTTAAACTAATTATTATTTAATTTTTCTCAAACGTAAGCTTTGGAAAAAATTAAAAATTTTAACAATTTTAAAAAAGAAAAGAAAAAATAGTGGTAAGGATGCATTACAGTTAGATGAAGACGCACATGCCTTCAAATGTCAAACTTAATCCTGATTTTTCTTTCTCTTTCTTTCACTTAAATATATATATATATATAATTACTAATTTGTAAACTATGAACTTCATCATGATAATAAAATGTCGATATATATATATATATATAGATGGATAGATTTATTTAACGAAACAATTTTCATGTTTGTATGTATATTTTTGAAAAAGTTATTCACATGCGAAAGAAAAATCTGGTTTAATTCTAACACATGTATATATATGAATCTTCACTGTGTTCATATGTTTAAAAATTACGCGCAAAAGAAGAAATCAAATTATTGCTTTAATTTTGTACACCCGTGTACAGTAACATAAATTATTAGGTAAATTAATTTTTTAACCTGCAGTTTTTGGTGACATTAGTTATTTTTAGTGTTAAAGTTAAAAAAGAATAAAAATGTAACAAAAATAGTATTTTTTGGAAATTTTTACATAGACATTCATTAAAGATTTCAAACCTCTATAAATTTGATATAAAAGTTATTAAAGTACGAGATTTATCAAGTCTTTTATGCTGAAATATTACTAATACAATTTTATTATTCTTATTTGGCGATTCGTCGCACTTGGCGAAATTTTCAGCGGTCGCAGTTGACATAAGGGATTAAAAGAGGCTGTCCGCAGTTGGCATAGGTGGGGGAAGAAGAAATTGAAACACCTGGTATGTCGGGTCGCAGTTGGACGACACCGGTTTTATGGTCATGATAGTGAATTTCCTGGGTAGGTTTCTCCTAACAACAAGATTATTTTTTAAGTAGAAATGTCATTCGAGGCTACACGCTGAAAGGTTTATTTCCTATACAGTCACCTGTCAACATGGGGTCAAACTGGTAAATGTTTAAATTCTTAAAAAAAAATAAATAAATAAATAAATAAAAGAACTACATTGCTAATTACTTATAAACACTTCTATATTTATTCATAAATAAATTGTAACTTTGTGCAAAAACAACTGAAATCTGTTGGAGTTTATATACAGGATATCCCTGAATTCATAGGCCAAACTTTAAGGTTAGGTAAAATGCATATAAAGAAGCATTTTTTTCTATAACAACATGGAGTCAGAAATAAAAATCTTCAATCTATCCTTCCTCCATTTCAGTTTCTTTTTCTTATATATTTCTCTTTTATTTTTCTGACTAGTGTTAGAAGATTTTTTTCACACACTTGTGATTTTGTGTTCTTTTCTGTTTCACGCTGTTTTCTGTGTATTTTTCGCTGTTAAACCGTTCTGGGCCCTCCGTGGCCGAGTGATTATGTCATCACACTGCTAATCGCTTTCGAGCGTAGGAAAGCGGGTTCGATTCCCGCGCTGGCTCTGGGTGTTTTTACATTTCTTCGTATTGTAATTATGCCATGTCCTGTCTGTAATTATCTGACAAAGATTTACAAGCAAACAACATGTCAAGCACACAAATCTGATGTTATGTTATCAATAAACAGACAAACAAACAAACTATTCTAAATTGCAGCGCATTTCTCGTTTTTCCATTTACACTTTTCATTTCTCACTCCATATAGCTGTACAAAAAATGCTTCTTTATTTGTGTTTTACTTACCCTAAAAAATTGGCACATGAATTCATGGACCTTTTTTATGTTATAGAAGGTTATATATATATATATATATATATATATATATATATATATACTGAAAAAATATATATATATACAATGAAATCTCCATAAAGGTGCTATAGGCCTACGATGCTAGTGTCAGGCGTCTGTAACACCTTCACCTAATGAGGCTACTCACAATACTGTAAGAAATTGGTCTTTTCTTAGCAGCCTTTTAAATGAAGCAGCCTTTTAAGAGAAGCAGCCTTTTAAATGAAATTGCTCAAAAAATCTTATTCAGGCCACAAGATCAATATAAATAATTTATACGATTTTGATTGTAGGCATTCGCATTTTGTCTGTATATCTTTTCAATAGTTATTAAAGTTTGTTTGGTTGAATTTTAAGAGCTAGTTAGCCGTAATTTTGTTCCCTAAGGTTTCTTTTAAATATCGAAACTAGCTGCATTAAAATCATATTTGACTGAAAAGAGATCTACATAAATTTCCAGTCATAAAATACAAATTTTAGCTTTTATTCACCCCTAATGTAAGTTTAACCACATAATTGTTTCTTTTTTCCGTCATATTATTAAAAAAAAAATAATAAGTATATTTTTTATATATAATTTTATGGTGAAATAAATCGGTTATATAAACTCAAATTAGCACCCAGAACTATTACAAGTATTGAATTTAAGGAATTACGCTAATTTTTATTTTCATTGGAAAAAATATATTTTTCCTTAAAGTTGGGTTTTCTCAGAAGAAAAAGGAAAACACTTTTCAAAAATGGATGTTAGAATCGAAAATGTTTTATTGTACTTAAAATAAAGTTATGTACCAGTTGCAAAGTTATGTACCAGTTAAAAAAACTGAATTTTAAATGAATAAATATTATCCTTTTAAAATTCAGTTTTTGTATGGTAAATTTTAAAGCAGGGATTTAAGCATAGTCCAACATCACAATCTAGACAAAAATATCGCATTTCATTCCTCGTCCGTTTTCCAAAATCGTTTCTTTTCAAGCAACGAACAAACCATTGCTTCGTTGAAAATTCGCGAATTTACTCGCATACAAGAATGCAATAAAATCTAACCATTAAACCTCTTTAGACTTGTTTTGTAATTCTAATTTTACTGTAACTACACTACAGTCATCTGTTAGAAACATTGCACACTAAACAAGCAAAAAAAAAATACGGCAAATCAGTGGATTAGAATAGAAAAAAGGTTGCCCGAGCGCCACTCGGGCAAATCAAGGAAATGTCATTTCAAGTACCCGAACGGCGTTCAAGCAAAACAGGCAAGTGGTTAATACTTTCATATTGTCATATTAAATTAAAATTACCCATTTACAAAACATTACAATTAACTGTTGGCAGTGCCTGATTTAAGGAAGGGCATTCGGGGCATGTGCCCTGGGCCCTCACACTGAGGGGGCCTCCAAGAAATTCCATCATACTTAAAAGAAAAAAAAAAAAAACATAGTTAAAAAGAAAAATTTCCAAATTTTGCTATAATGATCGTTGTTTTTTGTTTTTTTCGTCAATGGATGGAGGTATTACTGCGCTGTTTTATAAATCGGCAGTATGATCTTTCAAGGAAACTATCAGCTCATCGGAAAAAATTGCAATATTTTGCTAAAACGTAAATACAACTGCATACTACCAATACTGCATTCCAAACTCCTACTAAGGCAAACTAAATCTGAGGCACGCACCACAGTGTGGATACATGGTGCAACGTACGTTGATCCGATGGAAAAGCATCGGATTTAGTTTAGCTTTATTCTTACATATAAAATGAAAAGTGACGTAAAATTTTTAGACGCATGAATCGAAAATATGTGGTTTATTTTGTTTGTTGTAATATTAAAGTACGAGGAAAAGGGGCCCATTGCACATGAGTGCCCTGAGCCTCCAAGTGAGTAAATCGGTCTCTGACTGTTGGTGTTTAACCAATTTTATTAATGGTATACAATGGTTAGTTCAGGTCAAGGAGAAAATAAAATTATTTAAACTTACAAAATGTCACCTCTAAGAGAGGAAAACAGTTGAAACAGGTGTTTAGTTGAGGTAACTGTTTAGTTGAAGTTCTAGGGGGAAAATTTGAAACTGTAAAAACTGTCCCTGTAGAAAGGTGGTCTTTCAAAAGAGGTGGATTTTTAGAGATGTTTACCTGTATTTTTGAAAGAAAGCAAAACAAAATTAAACACCTTTAAATCTTTACAGCGAAAAAAAATTTTGAAATAAATAAAGTGGGAAATGTAGAAAATTTCTACAAAAACTTAAGCGTTCATGATAACTTCTGATAAAATTTATTTTGTTTTATTTACTTATTTTATTTTATTTCATTTAAAGTTTTTTTTTTTTTTTTTTTTTTTTTTTTTTGGGGGGGGGGGGGAGAGGGGTGTGTGAAAAGTTAAGTAACTGTAGTGTATAAATCTGAAATCTGCAGAAGACTGATTTTGATTTATATATTTTTATCACAAACACATACTTACATATATATCAGTAAGAAAAAAGTTATGTCTAATCCCTGTGTTTCTTCACTGAAGATCACTATTTGATACGGATGAATTAGAAATGGTATGTAGTTATATTTATCTAGAACAAGTCCTTAAGATGAACTGGGAGTCATGGAAGAAATTAACTGAGTTAAACTTGTATGGAGAGCATTTCGAAGAAACAACGCTATATTTGAAAGTGGGGTATAATTTGTTTGAAAAGAAAAGTTTTTGATTAGGGCATTTTGCTGGTACTAACTTATGCTTCAAAAACTTCGACATTAACATGTAAAGCTGCACAAAAATTTCAAGCAACTCAGAGAAGCATGCAGAGATGCTTGTTAGGATTCACCCGAAGAGACTGAAAGCGAAACACTTGGATTGGGAAGCAAGCGAAAGTTATTGATGTTATTTCTAGAGTCAAGAAGTTAGAATGGAGCTGCACCGGGCACCTTGCGACAAGAAATGATGGTAGATGAACCACAAAAGTCCTATTTTGGGTACCGAGAGATAAGAAAAGCTCAAGGAAGACACCACTGTGTGGTTGGAGAGATGAAATTGTGAAGCTTGGAAAAGTAGGATGAAGAAAAATTGCCGAAAACAGTGCAGTTTGGAATAACCTAGGGTAAGCCTTCATTCTGCAGTGGATTGCTAAAGACTCAAATTGATGATGATGATGATATATACAGTGGCGGACAAAAAAACAGCATCACCTAAAAAAAAATAACATTTTTTAATGTTATGCATTATTTTGTTTACATAAAATTATCTTAGTTGCTGCAAAGCCAGATATGACGTCATTCCACATTCATATTGCATCCTGCAACTCCTCTGAAGTATTGCATCATTCGATTTCTATAAATAGCATGCCAGAAGGGGACAATGGTTATTTATCACATTTTTTAAGTGATGAAAGGATGGCTCCTTATGTTCAATTGAAGAAAGAGAAAAAATGCGTGGCACTTGCTTTAGCTAAAGAAGGATATTTGACACTCGTGATCGCTAAAAAATTGGCTGCAATCAGTCGACAGTCTCGAGAGCGATTAAGTTGGAGCGTGAAATTGGTGATGTTGAAAGGAGGTCCGGATCAGGCCGAAAGAGGGTTACCACAAAATCTGATGATCGATATCTTAAGCGTATGTCTCTCCGTAATCGTCATGCAAGTTCTTCTGATTGAAAAGTCACATTTGAGAAGGAATGTGGTGTCAATTTATATGCACGAACTGTCCAAAGACGCCTTGCGGAACGGGGTCTGCATGCGTATAGCCCGAATAAAAAGCCGTCACTTACAAAAAAAATGATGCAGAAGGAGAAGAGACTCTTTCGGAAAACAGCATGTTTCAGGGACTCAGTGGGACTCAGTAATTTTTTCGATTGAATCTAAATTCAACCTACATGGGTTAGACGGTAAGCGGTATGTTCGGAGTAGAGATGCAAAAAACCCGGGAATTTAAAGCCAAGGGAAAATCCCCGGAGTTTTGGGGAAAAAACTGGGAAATTTCGGAACTTTGGGAATTTCGCGTGGAAAAAACAAATTAGAAATCTCTAAAGCAAACAATAAGTTGTTTGCTTAATATAAATGGCAATTTTAAGGACTTTGATATGCTGATAAGCTTATAACATTATTTTAATTTATCATTTTATTTTCAATTTATCAGAACTGCAGACAAATCATAATTAGAAAAGAAACTTAAGCTTTCTTTAATACATTAGTACTTAAGATAAATATATCGGTACAATGTTGGATACAATTTCCATATTATACAAGCTGAAGAATTAAGGAAACC
Organism: Salticus scenicus; assembly: GCA_963930645.1. NCBI lineage: Eukaryota > Metazoa > Arthropoda > Arachnida > Araneae > Salticidae > Salticus > Salticus scenicus. The sequence continues at coordinate 738,414 of CAWVNO010000614.1, read as the reverse complement.
AATGTACATAATCCTGTAATAGTTTGAGAGGAGAAATAATTAAAGTTTGAAAACTTCTTTAAAAATTTCTATTTTTAAAGAATTATTTAAAATAATGAAGTGGTTTTTAAAAAGAAGGGATGACATTTTATGCAATTACTACAGTGGTATAGTTTCTTTTACAAGTTATTTTCATAAATATTTCTGATTAGAGTTTGTAAAAAAAATGATGTTAAATTTCCTACAATGAAAATTTTTTGATGAAAATTTATACACATATTGTTTTCCTGATTTTTATGCATAAACAAACAAAAAAAAAAAAGTTTCTGCATTTCTAACACAACATGTGGGGAAATTTTTCGAAGTACTTATATATTTCCCTAAAACCGATTAAATTTAAGAATTCTTCTTCTTCTTCTTATTATTATTATTATTATTTGTAATTGGAAAAAAAAAAAAAAAAAAAAAGAAAAACAATTTAAAATTAGGTAAATTTTCAGGTAACAAACTAATTTCTTAAATACTTCATTTGAGTTTAATGAAATATAAATTTAGTTGGGTTTGTTTCCTAAAATCTTAAGTCCAATTCTCTAATTGTTTCATAGTACATTCATAAACGAATTATGAATAAAAAAAATTGAATGTTATTGATTCTCATTAAGAATGGTAAGGATATCTCAAGAACATTACAAAATAATATTAATGAATAATGACAGAAACTTACTGTTAGTGTTAGTACCGCATTAATTATAATTAATTATTTTCTTCGTTTTCGGAATAAACGTCGAAGATGCTAGAATTAGCGGGAAAGGGAAACGAAAAGGAAATCTATGCAGGAATTATAGTTGAAGTTAATTTAAAGATCGGAGGCTAAATAATTAACAAAAGTTATAAAAATATTCATAATTTCAAAATTCCCAGCTTTGGGGAAATTTCAAAATTCCCAATTTTGTCTTAAATTCCCAGGGAAAAAAACCGGGAGTTTTGAAAGCGTTGCGTCTCTAGTTCGGACTCGGAGACGTAAAAATGAAGCTTATCACCCAGATTGCATATAGCCAACTGTTAAATTTTCAGCGAGCCAAATCGTCTGGGGCTGCATATCCAGCAAAGGGGTTGGACACTTGAAACTTATTACTGGAACCACAGACTAAGTAAACACTTAGACCCGGTCAGACGACTTCCTTGAATGGGGAAAAGTGAAGTAACTGTAAGGCGCTTAGAGCGACCGGTGGCCATATTGGTACAAGCAAGAAACCAGTAACAATGTAATCTGTATATGTAAAAACGAATGCATGTCTGTCTGTTTATCCTTCATCCATTACAACACCATTCATCCGATCGCCATGAAACTTTGGGAAGTTGTCGAGTACACTCCCGCGAAGATTTCTGGCATAATTTTTTTTTTGAAATATCGCCCCCCCCCCCAGGGAGAAAGGGGGGCAAGAACGGGATTAAAGCATATTTTTTCACATTTGCTTTATTTCTCAATGAAAAAAATACATATCCGAAAGGTTCTAACTTCAAGATATTAAAAACAGATATTACATAATATCTAAAAAAAATTTTGACAACGGGGGGGGGGATGGGGGACAAAAAATATCTCTTTCTATATATATAAGAGTAAACTCACTGATTCACTGACCCTAACAACACACTTGTCTGTAATACATTCTGAATATGTCCATAGGATGTCTGTAGATATCATTTTCATCCGTAGGACATCCTGAGGATGTCATTTGGAGAAGATGCGCTGTTAGGGGACTCAACACAGCCGTGGAGATTCTATGGGAGATACAGTCACAAATTTTGGTGAGCAGGTTGGTTTAAGAACCCTGACCCCCACTACGACGGGATTTTACGATATACTCCATCCCCCATCATGGGGAGCAGAAGGCAAAACACGTTTATTAGCATAATTCAGCTTCAAACTACTTCACGGTGAAGAAATTGCAGATCGGGAGACTTGAATTCAGTAGAAATCATTTTCCGGGATTTTAGATTTTTAAGGGGGGGCGATTTTTAGAGGCAGATTTTGCAAAATACTCTACCAATAACAGCATAAAGATATAAAAACCACCAAGCGTCGGATAGTTTCAAAAACGCATTTTTTTTTTTTTTGTGTGATTTTCGATTTTTTTTTTTCGTGGGGGGGGGGGTTATGGGGGCGAATTCGAGCCCCCTTTTAGTGCTAAATTTGTCAAGGGTAACCTATAGGATTTGAGGTCAGAAATTTTAGTGTGTAGCTTATTTACATATATTCAACACCCATTGTAACGGGTATTTGCGAAATTTCCCTCCATTCTCCTCTTAGGAGTGAGAGGAGGGGGCAATAAACACGTTTCCAAGCATAACTTTGCTTCAAATTATCTCAGTAAGATTAATTTTTATGTGTGTGTTGTTGTTGCGTTCCCTACACACACTATAAAGAGAGTTTACGAAATTTCCCCCTGCCCCCTCTTTAAGGGTTGGGGGGGGCACGTTTTTCCAAGAGTATCTCTGCTCCAAATTATCTCAGGAAAGTGGTTTTTTGATATGTCAATTGGTTATGTGTTCTCAATATACACTACAAAGGTATTTTTTGAAATTCCGTCCTATCCCCCCCCCCTTGGGTGCAAAAAACATATTTCCATGATTAACTCTGTTCCACTTATCTTATAATGGCAATTTTTGATATGTAGACTGTTTATTCATACACAACACACACTACGAGGGGATTTTATGAAAGTCCATTCTATCGTTCTTTAGAGATGGGGGGGGGTGGGGGGGCAAAAACATGTATTTATGTGTAACTGTGGGTCCATTATACGTATCTAACTCAAAGTATAAAGAGATTTTATGAAATTCCTTCCTCCTTCCCTCTTTTAAGAGTGGGGAAGGGGGTAAGAAGCCCGTTTTAAAACATAACTTTCCTTCAAATAATCTCAGGATATCGATTTTTTGATATGCCAGTTAGTTATGTGTATGCAACATGCACTATAAAGGGATTTCGAGAAATTACCCCCTCTCTTTTGGGGCAGGTGGAGCAAAAAACACGTTTTTAAGCTTAAATCTGCTCCAAATTACCTTATAATGGCTAATTTTGGTGTGTGGATGTGCATTTACGTATATGCAATAAGCACTTTAATGGGATTTAGCAAAACTTTCAACTTAACAGCGAGGGAGAGGGAGTAAAAAACACTTAAGGCGCTTTCAAAGGCATCGGGGGCTTCAGACTCGATGCGAGGTGACCAGGAAAACCACTACAACTTAGATTTCGACCAATTTCAATGATTTATTTATTTATTTTGAAGATTTTTTTTCAAATTGTTATTAATGATATAGTATTTTGAGAATTCATTTCAATATAATGACCAGCACAGCATAGTCTATTTGTAAAATTGCTTATACATCTCATCAAAATTGGTGTCGGGGGGCTGTCTTGTCCCTTTCACACAGAAATATGTCAAATAAAACTGTTTAAATATATTCATCTTATCCCTTTATTAATTCTATACACATAAGATGAAAGTATTGTTCCTGAGTACAAAAATTTTCGACATCCAATTTTCGATTGATTTAATTGTGTTGAGATGCCCCGATCACGATTTGACCATTTTTAGAAAATAAATGTCTGGCTGTATGCCACGAATTTTGTGAATGCTGCATCTCACAAACCAGTGAACATATTTAGATATTTAGTTAGATTTTGACTTAAAATTGCCGTTGATTACATTTGGGGAACAATTTTCTCAACATGGTGGCATTTTCATCCCATTTTTCTCATAATTTTTAATATTTCAGAATAGAACAATTAAATATATTTTCACATTTAAATTATTTATAATATTAATATATATATACAGTCGGTAACAAAATTCTCCGAACACTAGCTAAAATTCTTATGTAAAAAAAGTAGAGTTAATACTGTTTTGTTAAATAAATCCTTGTCGAATCATGCTCTTAGTCAGTCTAAGAACATGATTCGACAAGGATTTATTTAACAAAACAGTATTAACTCTACTTTTTTTGCATAGGAAATTTTGCTAGTGTTCGGACACTTTTGTTACCGACTGTATATATATATCTAAATTATTAATTTATATAATAAAAATTGCAAATATAGTATTCAATTTTTACTTTCTCTAACTCATATAATGACAGAGGAAATATTTTGAGGTCAAATTTTTGATTTTCAGTTTTTGCTATATTTACACGTTTTGAGCTTCCCCGGTGTTTGTGTTAGCATTATAAGGCCAACTGACTGTGCTATGGTTTAGGGTTTAGAGAGAGAGTGCCTCTTAAGAGGGGGTCTATCTAAGGGCCTCTAGCCCGCACTTATGAATATTTAACCATGGAAAACCCTTTTTTTTTTTACAAAGTTTTGTAATTATATTAATTAAATAATAATGAAGTCAACTTTAATTCATTCACAATTACATGCATAAATAATAGTAAATACCAAACTATAGTAACTTGCTCTTCTTCACATTCATATGATTATTTTTAATGGAATCTTTGAAGCATCAATATTAAAATATTGAGCTTCTTCAGTATTTTGTATATATATATTAAGTTACACAATAAAATCAGCAAGCTATTCATTTAATTTGATGTTTCAGAATATTTCGACATATTTTGACTGTTCATAAAATTTCATCATTTATTATCAGCTTTTTTAAAACCCTTACTGATTATCGATTTGAATTTGACTAACCGAGCTCTAACTTAGATGGTCTGTTGGTGCAACTATAGGCTGCACAAGCCATTTTTCAACATTTATGGCCTCTTTTTCAATTAATATAGAATAATACCAATACAATTGTACAAAAAACGCATTAATGTTTTGCTTGTACCAATATGGCGGCTCGGTTACAGTTGAGACTTCACTTTTAGAACTGCCTTGCCGGGTCTAAGCAATACCACCTGTAATAATGCCTCCGAGCTGAGCTCTACGTCACGGAAGATAGGCCGATTTCATCCAATCCCCACGATCCAACATGTATCATAGGAAGCGTTGATTGGATAAAATCGGCCGATCTTCCATGACGTAGGGCTCAGCTCGGAGGCATTACAGGAGGTGTTGGTCTAAGTGTTTCCTTAGTCTGTGACTGGAACTGTGAATGCATCAGTTTACTTCGAGGTCTTGGAAGAGTGCTTAAAACCAGTTATTCAGGATTGTTTTAAAGGTGCTGGAAAATGTATTTTTCAACAGGACTCTGTCCCCTGTCATAGAGCGAAATCAGTAAGTACGACCTAAAACTTAATCATGCATGATTTGTTTTTACTAAGGCTCCTATATATACGAGCTGGCACATCCGACATTTTTTTGCCTTAGGGTTGCCACATGTACCCAGCGCGTTTCCCTGCTAAACAAACGAAAAACATTTTTTTTTTATCGTCTTACGTTACTTTAGAGTAATCTGTTTTATTATATTTCATAATTTTAGCTAAGTAAACTATGATATGGAAGTTTGTTTAGCGGTATACTGCTATAATCATTCAAGAAGTGAATATAAAGTGTTCACAGACCTTCTATTACTCTGTATTTGAGTTTTGGCGACATTTTGTAACAGAAACCGCCCTAACAACATATCTTACAGTACATACATGGGATATCCTCAGAATAAAATGACATCCTGAGAATGCACTGTGAAAAAAATGTGTTTTTAGGAATATTATTGTTGCTTATTGCTCTTATTTTGACCGGATTAGCTTCAGATCAAGATTTCTTAAAATCATTAGGGAAGCGATAAGGACGCCAAGCGGGAATGCTGTCCTCTTTGGAGGCAAAAAAATGGCGGTGATGCGCCGGCCTATTATTTTATTTAGGGGCTCTAGTTTTTACTTTATTCACAGGTTTTTATCTCAACAACATAAAGGATATTACAAAAGTAATTTCCCCTTATTTTCCCCCTTTAGGTGAAGGCCTATCTGTCAAAATCTGGAATCAAAGTTTTGGACTGACCTGGGATAGTCCCGATCTGAATCCCACTCAAAATTGTTGGCACATAATGGGTACGAAAATTGCTGCTAAGAAGCCTGCTACTAAGAATGAACTGCAGGAAAGTATTATTAGGGTTTGGTTCCATGATATTGGCCGGGATTACATTCAGAAGTTAATATATTCTATGCCAAACCGCTGCAAGGCTGTCATTGCTGCTCGTGGAGGATCCACAAAACATTGAATTGATCCTCATGCCTGTATACACATGTAAATAATTGTAATATGACTACAGTTATGTAGAATTTACATTAACTACAAAATTTGTCTTTCAATTACTTTGCACGTTTTATTAAATATTACAGTTTTCACTCTTTTTCATTTTTCTGAGTAATTAAGTGTAAATAATTCATTAAGACTAGGAAACTTGATTAAGATTAATCCTACAACTTCATTTTATCCTCTCAATATGATCTTTACATAAAACATGTACGTGAAACACATTATTTGGACGCTTTTCCATTTTTTTCGCAGGTGACGCAGTTTTTTTGTCCGCCACTGCATACATGTAGTTTACAAGGTAAATGAAATTAATCATCATTAAATTTTAAAATGAAAAACAACGAGCATGACATGGTCATCAGAAAACATTCTTCTATATTTTCCTATACAAATTCTTACATTACAAATTATTTAAAAAAATTGTTTTTTTTACGAGGAATGCAGATGATTTAAATTTCAAAGAAGCATAACACTAATTGTCAAGAATGTCAATTTGGTGCCGACATCTGCAGATGTGTTAAGGAAAAATGATGAATTTGTTTTAAATCACCAATGATCTATTGTTCAATAATTATATTTAAAAGATATTGATAGGTTCATATAAAAGATACTCATATTACCCCATATTTACACCACTGCACTGTAAACGTAAATGTCTTAAATTCAGTTTAAAAAGTGTCTTAAATGGGTGGTCATTTTTTAAGCGAAAAAAAATTTCTTACTTTTTAAGACACCTTTTTGCATCAGAAATTAAGATATTTGCTAGTGTCTTAAAACGCCGCCATGTTTTAGGCTTACAAATACCGCCATGTTAGGCTTAAAAGTACTACCGTTTTTAAGGCTTTTTAATAAATAAATAAATAAATAAATATAGGGTGCGGTTATGTTTTTCTGTTAAAAATATATTTTAGAATTGTTTAGAGCATTAATAAAATATTTATATTAAAAAAAAAAAAAAAAAAAAAAAAATCCTATTTTCCGACGTTGGGATTCGAACTCAATCTGGTTTAGGAAACCAGAACCAAGCATCGTCGGAGTGAAGCATTTACCAATCACGCTATCGTCGAATACAGTAAGATGTGTTTTTATGTAATATTATGCTGCAGTATTTGTGAAACAAATCGCAGTGTTATGCTTTATTTCTAATTTTTTGCTATAAAACTATTGATAGTATGGTATCTTAAAATAATACATATTATTTTCTTAAAATTCATATTTAGAGGAACAGAATTTTTTAATAATGCAAGTATGTGAAGGTTGCATCCCTCGATGATAACGATTTCTTTCCTTAAATTAATGTGATATTTAAATAAAAACGAACTGTAATTATGAATACATGAAAATTTGTAGTTTTACATTTAGATTTAGGTGAATTTGTGAAAGAAAAATGTTTTTAAATGAATAATAGGAAGAAAAAATAAAGAAAAAAAATATGCGCAAATTATTCATGATTGTTCTCTTATAAATTCGCTTTCTTCTCTAGAAATTACTTGCTACATCAGTTTTCACACTTTTTCTTTTAATATAAGAAAGCTTTAAAGACAAGGATTTTTTTTTTTTTTTTTTTTTTTTTTTTTTTTTTTAACAAAATAAGCTTTGTGTCTAAATATGTTGTTTATGAATTGTGTTAAAGATAATAGCATGCAAATATCATTCACATCCCTAGAGTATTATTCCATAAAAATATAATTTCATAAAGCTACCATAAGTTAAGTAGTTTAACTGATTATTATTTATAAAATAATAATATATTTATTGAATGTGGAAAGAAGTAGGATAAGCATATTTTCTTAAAGTAGATTCCATATGAAAAATTTTCTAAGTAATGCAAGTGTCTGAATTTCTAAAGTGTCTGAAAATTCAAACACGTTTTGCTGTCTGAAAATTCGCGTATTTACGTGTTTCAGACATTTTTGTGTCTGAATTGATATTTCAGACATGTTTCTGTCTTAAATTAAAATATCTATATCGTCTAAGGTACATTTTAAGACATTTACGTGTCTTAAATGCCGTTTCAGTTGTTTTTATGTCTTACTTTAAGACCCCTTTATTTACACCACTGGAGTTACTTTCCCTTCGTGGTCGTGGGGAGCAATTGCATAGTCCACATTAATATTTCAATCAAGTCATTTATAATAATTTGGATTCGCCATTTTTAAACAAAATGATGGCTACTTGATAAGAAAGAAGAAATCTCCTCTGAATGAGGCGGAAGGACTTGTTTTAGATTGACATTTATTTTGAGACGTTAAATTAATCTGCAGAGTTTCAAAAATTCAGCTCGCTGCTATGCTATACTGTTTCTGCTACTGGGGAAGATTAGATAGTTTAAACCCTTGTGGGCCCTCCGTGGTTGAGTGGTTATGTCACCATACTGCTAATCACATTCGAGCGTAGGAGAGCAGGTTCCATTCCCACGACGGCCCTGGGTGTTTTTCCAATTCTTCGTATTTGTGATTCTGTCATATGCTGTCAGTCTTTATCTGACGAAGATTTAAAAGCGGACTACAAGTCAAGCATACAGATCTGATGTATATGTGTAAACAATAAACCCTTGTCATGTCAAATATCACTTTTTGACATAAACAACCCTATCCCTGCTGAATACGATGGTTTAACATGTTCACGACGGCGCATTCTTCTCAAAAGTATCTGAGCACTAGCCAATAATTCCGATATCAAAAAAGTATGCTTAAAACTGTTTTGTTCAATAAATCCTTGTCGAATCATGTTCTTAGACTGACTAAGATCATGATTCGACAAGGATTTATTTAACAAAGCAGTGTTAAGTGTACTTTTTTTAAACAAGGATTATTGCTAGTGCTCGGATACTTTTGGTATGAACCACCGGTGTACTACGCCGGCGTGAACGTGTTAAGATGCAAAAAATCTGCAAGTAAAAACATTTTTCTTTTTTCTTTTTTAAGAATGCCTTTTGACTTTGATTATGTTTTCATTTTACAGATAGGTAATCTGCATTGGTAAAAAGTCTACAACATTATAATTTTGCTTTCCTACTGCACTTTATGATTTTTTGACCTGGTAAAAGATCGTGCTTAATTATTTCAACGAAAAACAACTATTGTGTATATCTTACCACCAATTTTCCAACATTTTTATATTGCAAGTTGTTAAAAACATATCTGGCATAATTTATGTGAGGAAAATAATTTTTGAAAGAGATTTTTTTTTCTTATTTATTTTAATTATATTATTTAAAAACATACCACACACACACACACACACAAATATCATGTTTATTGCTTAAAATATAAGTGCACAGTTTTTACACCAAAACTAGTATACATGCAGAAAAATGTTTAAAAAGTACACATTCGTTTATGTTTGTCTATCATTTTATATTTTTCGATCATAAAAATGTTTTTTTACAGTCATGAGCCCTAGTATTATTATTTATGAAAAGTACCACTTATGTATAAGCCCTCGACCTTTTCTGCAAACTAAAAAATTGTTGCCAAATGCCCGATAGACAGTCTACCCAATGATGGAGAAACGTACGAAGATTTTGTGCCTATGTTGTTCATTTTCATGCATTTCTAATTCATGCACATCGATTTTTTATTTTTATGCATGTGACGCAATGCATGTGCATGTGAATAACCCGAAAAAACTGTTGCGTGTTTTTGCATTTATTCAAAGATTTGTTCTTGTTTGAAATTCCACTTGTCTGGTGCTTTCTTATAATATCCGTATTTATAAGTTCAGCCGTATAATTAATTTTAAAAAAAGTAAAAACCCCATATTAGCATTAAAATAGTTTAATGTTAAAACAAAATTAACGTTTAAACTTATTAAAACGGAAAAAAACTGGTTTAAGAAACAGAACAGCTGCGGTATGAAAACCCTTTGCTTAATTTGAAATTCAGCACCGAAGTTGCTCAGACGTTTCTCACCAAGGTCTTTACTTAAGGCCCTACGCCAGTCAAAATATTTTTTCATTGAAGATGGCGCTTTCTGAAGTCTATAGATTTCGCAAGACGGGGGGAGGAAATCTGCTCACCGTGACTTTCCGAGAATCACGAGAATGGAAAATTTTGCACTTCAGTAATTGATAGAGCTGTTAATTGACATTTTTCTTGCCAGAGGCATCGGGGGAGAGCTAGGATTTATCTGTAAAGGGTAAAAAGGAATGCGAAAAGGGAATATCTGTTTTTGAATTATTGGAGAAGGCAAATAAAATTATTTACATACGTAAATAATATTCAGAAATTTCAGCTTCAATTGGATAAAATTAAAAAATACTTGCATTAAACGAGGAAGGAAAAAAATATTATTTAAATGTAATAATAATACTGAAATTGATAAAAATGTTTACTCCGATAAATATTCTAATTTAAATTAATTACAACAGTATTTACGCATATGAATTATATTTTTTTATCAGGTTCAGAAACTACTCTGAGTAATATTGTTGTCATATACATATTCCTGTGCAATATAGTATATATAGTTCTATGATTTTGAAAACTATCTGCACATATATTCAGAAAAAGCGACTTCAACCAAAGATTCTGTTAAGCCTATGTTACACAGCAAATCAGACGCTTGTTTTAAGTGTAATTATTTAAAATTAATTTTGTTAAAAATTATTCGGTATTATGTTTTTATTTCCGCTAAATAAAAAATCAAAGAATTTACTGCATGAAACTGACCATGTTACTTATTTGTTTATATATATATATATACATATAAAACTGGTATTCATTATTCAAAATTGCAAAGACTAACTTTTTTTTTTCTTTACGTGTGTGTAAAGAAATTTTAAAAATGTTATATTTTTTTTTATTAATCTAAAAAACAATTTGGTTACAACAATAATTTCCGTACGATCTAATATGGTTTTACAGAATTAAAATTTAATACTATTCAAATACCATTCCTATGAATGATCCTAAAATCTATATATATAAAAGAGCAGAGTCAGTCTGTCTGTCTGTGTGTCTGTCTATCCACTACATAATCTTATGCCGTTTCACCGATCGGGACCAAATTCGGCACGGTTAATGTTTACGACCCGAGAAACTCAACGCCGCAAGCGATTTCACAAAATTCACCCCAGTGCAAAACGTGATTTCACAAAATCCTTCATATCTCAAACACACACAAAAAAAAAAAAAAAAAAAAAAAAAAAAAACAGATATACGTGAAATTTTTGCTCTAAAATATAGCTTATACAAATGTCTAAATATCGATTTCTGGAATTTTTGAAATTCGGTCCCCAAGGGGTGGGGGTGGGGCGAAACGTGATTTCACATGCGTTAAATGTGATTTCACATAATCCTATATATCTCAAACAAAAAAAAACAGATATACGTGAAATTTTTGCTCTAAAATATAGCTAATGCAAATATCTAAAAACGAATTTCTGGAATTTTAGAAATTCAGCCCCCAGGTGGGGCAGCAGGGGGGGGGGGACTAGGGGCAAAAACAAATCGAAATACAGTTAGGCCGTTCAAAATTGGTACAGATAGGTTTTTGAAGGCCTGCAAGTCGAATGGGGATATTTTCGAAAGTGTAAAGTTATTAGGAGGGGCGAGAAGGGGGAGGGGAGAGGGGGAGCAAAAAAATAAAAATAGGGTTAGATCGTTCAAAATTGGTATATAGAGGTTTTCGATACTTACAAATCGATTGCGGATATTTTCAAATTTTTAAAATTATTAGGACGGTACAGACAGGTTTTAAAGGCCTGCAAGTCAAATGGAGATATTTTCGAAAGTGTAAAGTTATTAGGAGGGGCGAGAAGGGGGGAGGGGAGAGGGGGAGCAAAAAAATAAAAATAGGGTTAGATCGTTCAAAATTGGTATATAGAGGTTTTCGATACTTACAAATCGATTGCGGATATTTTCAAATTTTTAAAATTATTAGGAGGGGCGGGAAGGGGGGCTATGGGCAAAAACAAATAGAAATACAGTTAGGCCGTTCAAAATTGGTTCAGATAAGTTTTAGAAGCCTGCAAGTCGAATGGGGATATTTTCGAAAGTGTAAAGTTATTAAAAGGGCAGGTTAGGGGGTGGGCGGAGGGGCAAAAAAATAAAATAGAGTTAGATCATTCAAAATAGGTACATAGAGGTTTTCGATACCTACAAATCGATTGCGGATATTTTTGAATTTTTAAAATTATTGGGAGGGGCGGGAAGGGGGAAGGGAGCGGAGGGGCAAAAAAATAAAAATAGAGATAGATCGTTCAAAACTGGTGCATAGAAGTTTTTGATACTTACAAATCGATTGCGGATATTTTCGAATTTGTAAAATTATTAGGATAGACTGGAGGGGGGGGCGAAGGGGAAAATAATAGAAATAAGAGTTAGAGCATTTTGGGAATATTTTCCAAAGGCAGTGAGAACCCGGTGCGACATTTTTCCTAATCAGATTTTGTTTCCCTTTTTTTTTTTTTTTTTTTTTTTTTTTCACGTGATAAAAATTAATGCAATTCTGAGAATTCAGTAATTATAGTGATTCATTTAAAAATAGGGACCAGCGAAGCGGGCGTCTCCTGCTAGTAATACATAAAGAAGAAAAAACTTCACTTCGTAATCAGATTGTTCTTTTAATAAATTATTTATTTACCTCTTTTTTCTTTTTTGTTTTGCAACAACAATCAAGCCATTTCCCAAAAGAAATAACTTTCTAAACATTTAGAAAAAAGAACAAAGTCAATAAACATGTATATATTATTATGCAAGAAATAATAACAACTTGATATACATCTTTATATAAAATTTCACGAAATATTATAATGAGAAGATATGCAGGAATATTTTTTTAGAATTCAATTTTACCATACAAATAGTAAAATTAATATAAAACGTATGAAACACATGTTAAAAGAAAGAAAAAAAAAGAAAGAAAAATTAAACTCTCATAACTTTTACCATAATTATTAGACTGTATAAAACATATCAATGAAAATTTAATTTACACTATCGATTAATTAAAAAGGTAAATTAATATACACAGTGAAGCATCGATAATCCGGCATCGACAGGAAACAGACATTGCGGATTTTTCCAGAAAAGTAGGTGCCCACCAGCGGCCAAGCGGTTCTGCGCTCGAAGCTGGTAGACGTGAGGTGCGATCCCAGGTCGCGCTCGTCGGCCTTGCCGTTCGGAGTTTTCCGTGGTTTCCTCCGAAACTTGCGTAAATACGAGGCTAGGATCCCTTAGAAAGACCCCCATGGATGGCACTCTCCCTCAAGCCTAGGACCTACAGCAGTTCTTTTACTTCCATTACCCAAATACCGTAGGTAATGGAAGTATTGTATTCGGTCCAAAAATTAGATATCGAGATTTCACCTGATTTACGTGTTTTAAAGTCTCATGGGTCGGAAAGAGTGGTTTTTGGCAATTGGTCAGTGTGTATGTGTGTGTGTAATATTCCGGTTATTATATCTCGGAAACTAATAAAGATAGAACTACAAAACTTTAGAATTGAAATAGGTCTGGTGTACAAACGAATTTTCCAAATTTTGGTGAAAAATGGAAAAACATAAGTGGGACATCGGAAACCGGAAGTGAAGCCGTAAGCCGTATCTCAAAAACGGCTCTAACGATTCTCTTCAAAATTGCTGTATAAACACTCTATTAGATGTCCTTTCCAATGATATAGTTAGTTAGTTCAGGAAAATTGATTGGCGTCCTTTATAAATAGCTGAATTCCATGTCTTGCAAGCGTGTTACTTTCAAAACGCCTGTATGATTTTTTTTCAAACTTGCCATATTAACCCTCTTTTAAATATCCTTTTGCATGTAATTGTTCTTTTCTGGTCAACAATTAATTATGCAAAGATTTGGTAAAAGTCGGTATCTCAAAAACGGTTCTAACGATTTTCTTGAAAATTGTTACATAAACCCATTATAGATATCCTTTCACATGCTTTACTTGGTTATCACAGGAAAATTAATAGTCATCCTGATCAGACAGATCCGTTTTAGATCTCAGAAATTTTTGTTAAAAAAAAAAAAAATACACGTGTATTAACTTTCTCTTACCGGAAAAATTTTAGGTGTCTATTTCATTAGGCCAATTCTACATTTTCTAATAACATTATCTCCAAAAAGTGCATATAATACGTGCAGTAGTGGATAATGGAAATCGTGTGGTTGTTTCACACCAGATTTTTACTTCCATTACCCGACTACCGTAGGTAATGGAAGTTTTGTATTCGGTCCAAAAATTCGATATCCAGTTTTCCCCTGATTTACACGTTTTAAGGTCTCCTGAGTCCAAAAATGTAGTTTTTGGCAATTGGTCAGTGTGTGTGTGTATATATGTGGGGAATCTTCTGGCTATTATATCTCGGAAACTAATAAAGATAGAACTACGAGACTTTAGAATTGAAACAGGTCTGGAGTACAGGTAACTTTTCCAAATTTTGGTGAAAACTGGAAAACCGGAAGAGGGACATCGGAATTTGAAAGTGGTATTGTAAGTCTGTATCTCAAAAACGGCTCTAACGATTTTCTTCTAAGTTGCTATATAAACACTCTGTTAGTTGTCCTTTCGAATGATATATTTTTTTAGTTCAGGAAAATTGAAGGCGTCCTGTATAAATAGCTTAATTTCAGGCATCACAAGTGCGTTCCTTTAAAAACGGATGCAAGGATTTTTTTCAAACATACCATATTAACTGCCTTTTAAATACCCTTTTGTATGTAATTATTGCTTTCCGGTCATTAATTAAATTTGCCAAGTTTTGGCAAAAGTCGGTATCTCAAAAACAGCTCTAATGATTTTATTGAAAATTGTTACACTTTAGATATCTTTTCTTATGTATTATGTGATTATTAAAAGGTAAGTTAATATTTAAAAGGGTGTTAAATATGGCGAGTTTAAAAAAAATTCGTATACAACCATTTTTAAAAGAACGCGCTTGCGAGACCTGAAATTGAGCTATTTATACAGGACGCCTATCAATTTTCCTGAACTAGCCAATTATATCATTCTAAAGGACATCTAATAGAGTGTTTATAGAACAAATTCGAAGAAAATCGATCGAGCTGTTTTTGAGATAAGGACTTACGGTCCCACTTCCAGTTTCCGGTGTCCCACTTTCTGTTTTTTAATTTTCACCAAAATATGGATACCTTTTACAAGAAAATCTGTTTTTCATTTTATTTGAGTTAAGTACATAGTCAGACTCAGAAAAAAATTCTCTATCGATTGGTATAAAGAATTTAAGTCTATGTCATTTAGTCTTTGAGAAAATCCATTGATAAAAAAAGGTTCAAGTCAGAAATTTAGCATTCATGTATGGTATAAAATATTTAATTCAAATTTTTCCCGTTATTAAATGAAGGTTGACAATCACTGAATGGTATAAAGGGTATAAGTCAACGAAATCCCTTTTTCCTAATCGGTTCTTCTGATTTCTTTTTAGTTAGTTTAACTTTATTTTTCGTCTCCTGAAAAATCAAGAATATGGACTTAAATCCTTTATACATATCAGTACAGATATAATACTTCCATTACCTACGGTAGTGGGGTGATGGAAGTAAAAAAAAGTTTCAAGACTCTCATAATAATTTTTATCATGAATTTTGGACTGTATAAAACTTACCAATGAAAATTTAATTTACACTATCGAATAATTAAAATACACAGTGAAGCATCGATAATCCAGCATCGACGGGAAACAGACATTACCGGTTTATGGATATATTTTTTAATGGTTTTGGGATAAAGTAATAACAAAAAAGAATTTCATTTAAATTTAATGAAAGCAATTATTGATACATGATGTAAAAAGACATTTTGCTGAAGCTGTAATGTTCTATAGAAACTGAGATTGTCATTTCTCGTAGGTCATTCCATGACGAATCAACCAGTCACCTAACCAGAACATTTCAGATTACAATGAAACTTTCAGGAATCATTTTTCCTGATGATATAAGTGAGAATATACTTTTGGAAATTTTTCATTTCATTGAATATTAATTTTATATCTCTGAATAGATATCTCGTATTCATTTTTCTTTATTTTTATTTTATTACAAATAAAGTAATAGAAATATTTTTACGTTCGGAGCTTGCATATATAAGGAAAGTATTGTAATAATGAAAAAATTCGAATTTGAAATTTTAATGTACTTACACTTTTTGAGTTCGCCTGAAAAAGTTGTCATCCTTTTGAGTTGTTTACTTTTATACAAAATAAAATTTTTACATATCGTGGTCTATGGACAGAAACTTTTTAAAATTCGCTTTAATAATGTTAAATTACTTAAAACACACACGCAATATGTATATATATATATTGCGAGCTTACCATTTAAAATTCTTTAAAAGAGATGCACAAAAGGTACATTAAGTTCTAGAAAACAATATATTATTTGGAGAAAAATATTCAAACACCGTATGGTAGTTATAAATAGTCATAATTTAAATTTATAGGTAGTTATTAATAGATATAGTAATAGTTTATATATTTAAGTACTGTTATGCTTTTTTGTCTATTTCCTAATTTCGTTCTGTTATTAAGAGAAAAGTGATATTTAACTAAGAGACCGCCAGACGCCCTAGTCGTGATTAGTCTGCGTTCATTTTTTTTTTTTTCCCATTGATGATTGCAGAATATAAATCTTTCTTATACTTCCTCACTACTTCTTTATGATTAAATATTTAAGTATTAAATATTCCAATTATTTGTAGTCGAAACGATAATCGGAAAACGAAAAATAAAGTCATATGTGCTGCATTAAGATTTGTATAATTGTTTATTTATTTTCCCATTAAAAAAAAAAAAAAAAAAAAAAAAAAAAAGGTTAGTCTATAAATAATATTTATTTATAAGTAAATAAAAAAAATTTCTTATCACGTTAATGTATTAACATTAACGTTAAAATTAAATATTAACAAATATAAATTTAAACATTATCAAAAGCATTCAAACTTTTACTGTTGTGCTTCACACTTTTTCAAGAAAAATTAGGAATAATAGTAATATATTATTATTATTATTATTAAATATTTTTCTTTTTTATATAAATTAATGAAAGAGTTATGCTAATTGGATGAAATATCATTCTACCAAACAATTTACAAAGGTATAATAATTTAAGTAAATTTATATTTTTAACACGATTTTTATTTTTATTAATTCTCAAAAAGCATAAATAATGCTTTTAGGTAGAGGACAATTTTTTATATACAACTGATTCTCTGTATGTTTAAATAAAATACATTTAATAGTACATAATAATTATTCTATACAACTGCTCTGTTTACAAAAATGATATTTAAATAGGTTTATGTTATAACAAAGAAAAATTTTATACACAACTCAAATTCATTATAGTTAAATTTCCAATACAAAAAACTTTACAACATATAGTTTTAACTCTGTTTAAATTAGCAGTTTTAAAAGAAAATCGCGAAAAAGAAAAACTAGTATGTTGCGGCCATTAAACAATTTTCTTTCATATTTTCCAATACAAGTTCATGCAGTACAAATACAAATTACTTATTGAAAATATTTTCAATGATGAATGCAGACGATTTTCGTCTCTAGAGACAACATCTAAAGCATTTTTTTTTTTTTTTAAATATATTTATTTAGTATATAATAATTATTTTAAGACAACTTTTTTAGAAAAATGTTATTTAAATATATTTAAATAACAAACGAAATTTTTATGTACAACTCAAATTCCTTTTAATTAAATTTTCAATGCATAAAACTTAATTTTCATAAAAATAATAATAATAATAAACAAAAAATTGCATCATTTTGAAAACAAATACAAATTTCTTTCTGTGATTAACAATGTGGTGGCTTTAAAGGCATGTTTTAAATCATTAATTTCCTTCTATCCTAGTGTATCTGAATTCTTCAATGTGAGAATGTAAAAGAACTATTAACTCTACGATTATCATAGTCCTATGTAACTCCTTTGAGTTTTTAATAGATAAGCATTGTTACTTTAACTGCATACCACAAGCTGCAATACATTCAAAATATTTAGTGTAACCCTACTGAAAAACCACAAACAACATTTCCTGCAGGAAACAAGCGACATTAATCCAGGGGCGTAGCTTGAGGGGGGGGAGGGGGGGAGTCTCCCCCCCCCCAATGTTTGAAAAAATAGGGCGGCATATTGAAGTTTCTGGGGGTGCTGTTTTGCGACTTAAAGTTCATTTGAAAGTGGATCATAATTTTGTTAATTATCGTTAGTTACCAAAAACACTTAAGAGTTTTATGTGTCACAAGCTGACCAACTGGTTCACTGACCAGCAAAAAAAGTTTGCGCTAAAATGGCTGACTAGCAAACTCCCGTTAGGTGGCGCCTGCGGCGCCTTTTAAACTAATTAAGACGCCTAAAACAGTCTGTTTTCCTACCGTGCAAACGACCCTAGAAAATTCTCATCGTATTCATGACGCTTAAAAAAATCTTATCATAACAAATTCCAGTTTGGGGGCGCCTATGGCATGATTTCCCGTTTTGTTCACTTACAATAGCCTGTTCGCTTACCGTACAAAAGACTGCTGAAAATTCTAATCGTATTCGGGACCCTTTAAGAATAAGTAAGTAGCAAACCCCAGCTGAGCGGCGCCTTTCCCTGTTCAGGCACCTACAAAGGCATAATGAGGTTTCCTGGGGCGCTGTTTTGCGCCTTGAAGTTCATTTGAAAGTGGATCATAATTTTGTTGATTATCGTTAGTTAACACAAACACTTAAGATTTTTATGCATCAGAAGCTGCCTTCAGCGACCAACTGGTTCACTGACCAGCAAAAAAAGTTCGCATTAAAATGTCTGACTGTAGCAAACTCCCGTTAGGTGGCACCCTCTTAACTAATTAGACGCCTAAAACAGCCTTTTTAAACGTGTATAACAGCCTATTTTCCTACTGTGCAAACAATCCTTGAAAATTCTCTTCGTATTCACGATCCTTAATAAAATCTGATTATAACAAATTCCTGTTTGGGGGGCGCCTATGGCATGATTTCCCATTTCAAACACTTACAATAGTCTGTTCGCTTACCGTGCAAAAGACTGTTGAAAACTTTGATTGTATTCAGGACCCTTTAAGAATACGTTTGCAAAACTCCAGCTGAGCGGCGCCCTTCCCTGTTCAGGCACCTACAACAGCATGTTCGCTTACCATGCAACAACCCTTGAAAATTCTGACCTTAGCAAATTCGCGCTCTGTGGCAACTGCGGCACCCTTCTCCCATTTCAGATACTTTCAACTGACTCGAAAGTATGCGCAATCGCTTTCTGACCTCCAAAAACTTAAAATTACGATTTTTCAAGACCTTAGCTCGAAAAAAAAAAAGCAGTTTATTGTACGTTATGGCTATTGTATAAAAACGAAATTAGATGAGGTTTGATTTGGTCATAATGATTTCTCACTAACAATTTTTGATTCTAAGTGATCCTTTAAGCAAATTTTTTATTTTAGTTTCATTGCTTAAGAGTTTTAAAATATTTATAAGTCTATAGAATTCAACTAGTGCTTCTTGACATGAAATAGCACAAGAAAGCTGATTTAATGTCGCATTAATAGGCACATATTGGGCAATTGGCGGCGGTTTGGGATTAACTCCCCAGTGGTGGTCCGAAGACAAGCCATCACAATTTTTATCTTCTGCGGAAGAGATGTCTTCCCCGCTTCAGTATCTAGCTTTCTAGAGGTATTATTTGTACGGAGCATGGAGGATATTGCAGCCAGGACAGAGTTTACGTGTACCAGAGACTGACTTTCATGATGGTCTTCGATTGGCTCGATTATTGAATCCGCAATCTTTCTGTCAAGCTGGTGGACGTGAGATGCCGGGTACGATCCCAGGTCGCGCTTGTCGGCCTAGTCGTTCGAAATTTTCCATGGTTTTCTCTGAAACTTGCGTAAATACGGGCTAGGACCCCCTAGAAAGACCTCCACAGAAGGCACTCTCCCTTGGGCTTAGGACCCTAGAGCAGTCAATCGGCTTTTTTCCCAAACACCGAGACCAACACTTAAGTAAGATATAAATTTCTGTACAAAAAAGATTTAATTTTGGACAACGGGACTTTTTTTAGTTTGTTCTTCCACATAAAGACATGCGGTAATTGTGTCACGTTCCTTAGCAATGACTACTACATTTCTTAAAATATTTTTCACACGATATGGGAAAAACGTTTTTTAATTGGTTTAAATGTATAAAATAACAATAATAAATAAATTACTGTTTTTTTTTCCTTAAGAGTGAACAATACCTAATTTCATAATAAGAAAGAACTGACGTTTAAAAGCAATAATTACAAAACTTTGAATAAACACCATAAAATGCAATAAACTTCCAATGACTGTTTCGGTTCGAAAGAACACACTATCCTTCGTCAGGCGAAAAAAGTAGGCACAAGTGCTGCAGTCAAAGCGGCAACGCACAAAACCGTTTTAAGTGAACAGCAAAAATACATATATACAGATGAATGTAAATATAAATACTGGTGTGAGGAGAATAGTGCTGACTCTAAAATAAAAGGGCCGCCTGGGGAAATTCAATAAAAAGGGGCATTATTTGTATAATTTGCGGTGTTCTATGTTATGATTTTTGTACGTAACAAAAGTAAATTACTAATTTTCCTTGTATATATATATATAGGCTGTATGTATTTGTTATTCCAGGAATGCGGCAGAACTATTGCTAAGAAAGTTTAAAAGTCAGGGGGGGGGGAATCTAAAGGCCTCTAAACATTTAAAATGTTAGAAAAAGCTACTTGGTACCAAAATGTTTTTAAAGGTGCCGTCAGGTGCTGAAATATGTTGAAAAAGGGCCACAGGGTGCTGAAATCTGTTTAAAAGGGCACCCTGCCAAATTAGCCTAGAGTCAGCACTACAGAATTATGGAATAAAGGAAGAAAATAAATAAATAAATAAATTAGATTAAAAAATTTAACAAAATCTAAAAATTTAAAAAATATCAAAATTAAACAAAAATTGAACTTATGTGAGTAATTTCATAGCATCAGACAAGAACGGAGTGGATCAAATCATTAACAAGATTTTCGAATTTTTAAATATGTAAAAATCTTCATGGATATTCAAATGGGAAGAGAAGACAGGAGATGAAATTATGTTAGTTTTAGAAAAATCAAAACGATTAGGACAACCAATACTCTGGTTATCATAAGAAAGATACTTTTCCTTAGTCTCATACAAGAATATATATATACGTATTTATTTCTGCAAAGCACATTAACCTTTCGAACGTAAGCCCTTCCTTTTATTGAATAGGCTAAATATGTAAGAGGAATTTCATGTCTGCGTATTAATATATAGATTTGCTGAAAAAATTTAGAATGCTCCAAAGATGTATAAAAAAGAAAAAGCTACTAAATGGAGGGAAAAAAAAAGCTGCTAAATGGATGGGGAAAAAACAGCTTTTTTTTCTTGGCAGATGTTTAGGAATATGCCCCGAAGGAGAGGGGAGGGGGCACGTATTAATCGACGAGAGGGCCTGTGCCCTCGATTCCAAAGATGGCACTCTTGAAAGTATGTGGGTGGCATTTTCAGATGAGGAATACGAAAGGGTGCCAAACTTTGGGTCTCCCCCCCAATCAAATTTTCACGCTACGCCCCTGCATTAATCTTTCATATCATATGACATTAAAGTCACTTCTATGCATAATTATAAAGGTTAGAATGGAGGAAAATATTAATAAGAAAGCACCATATAACGCGTTTCAAAGTAATAATTACAAAACTTTGAATAATCACTATAAAAGGCAATAATCTTGCAATAACTGTTTCGGTTCGAAAGGACACACGACCCTTCGTCAGGCGAACAAATTAGGCATGAGTGCTGCAGTGACGCGTTGCCATTTTGTCTGCAGCGCTCGTGCCTACTTTGTTCAGCTGCGTTGCTGCTTTGACTACAACACTTGTGCCTACTTTGTTCGCCTGATGAAGGGTCGTATGTTCTTTCGACCCGAAGCAATGCAATTTAATTGTTTCTTGCTTTTTTATAGACAAACAAGCCTTTTTTTTTTTTTCCCTGAATGTTCCATTATCCTCAAAAAAAAAAAAAAAAAAAAAAAAAAAAAAATTGTTTGGTAAATTTATATTTTAATATATTAAATGTCATATACGTAATTAACTTGTTTTTTTTTTTTTTTTTTTTTTTTTTTTTTTTCATTCAATTTTCGATAATTTCAAACTGAAAATATCTTTATTAAAATAGACAAATAAATAAATAATTGGGTGTTTGTTCAGTTAAACGTCGAAGATTAAGAAGATTTTATATAAATATCATAAAAAAATTAAAAAAGGGTAAAATTGTTTCGTGTCACGATCTTTCATTAGAAAAAAAAAAAGAAGAAAAATAAAGAAAAAGAAGGCACGACGAATACAGTGTAAAAGCGATAGGTCGGAAATAATATTTTAAATTTATTTATTTATTTTGGTACGTTATTTATACGTAAAGATCTCTGCATTGGCCAAATTCAAATGCCTTAGCTAAGTTTCTAAGTTTATTATAATTGTCATCATTCAGTTGGTTAGTATGAAGAAATTCGGTTGAGAGGACTATTCTGTGTTTCACGAATGGGCAATATTCTATAAATTCTTATGCAGCCAGTGTTAGCTCCCTTTGTATACAATAATAATCGGTTAAAACTACTTATAGTACAGTTGAATGCTCTTGTAATGCTCAAACGAATATTGAAATTGAAGTCAAAATTATTATTTCACCTTCCGTTTCGCTAGGAGGATTCAAACTTTTGTAAAAAATGGGATACTGACGTACTTTAAAATTATTTCAAGACTATATTTAAATGTCATTAAAATAATAATAATAACAAATAAATAAAACTATTATTTTCTTCTTATATGGAAAAGAATAATTATTTAACAAACATATAGGTGTTGTGTATGTGTATGTCTAGAAAAGCAAACTGAGAATTATTTTCCACTCATATGTGCTGCATCATTATTACTACTACAATTTTTGGTCCATTTTCGACTGACACGAGAAAGCATTCTTTACACTCTAGGGCATTTTCATACGAAACTTTGAAAACTAATGACCTGTCATCCTTAATGCGCTTTCTACCTCCCACCAGTGATAAATTACAGCAGGACGGGAAGGGGGAAAATCCAGTTTTTGCAGCTAAAAATTGCATTTATCCCCAAAATTATTAATATGTTTTTAAAATTTAAATATTATGAAAATTAATAATAATATGTTACATCATTTAAAAAGGTGTAGTATTAATTATATTATTGATAAAACAATTTGTTAATTATTTGAGGGCGATAAAGGAAATAAAGTAAAATTTCGACTTTTACAGCTTAAAAACAAATTTAAAAAATCAATTTTTGAAAAAAGTGGGAACTCTTAACGGCCATGAATTTTCCGAATGCGAAAACAGAATTTAAAAATATGCATTACGTAATGAGTAATAATGGGGATTATTTTACAATAGATTAATACGGGATTTGGATGACCATGAAGCTCACTGATGTAGGGCCTTAAGCAATTGGGATAACCATTTTAATCAGTCATATTTAGCGAAGAAAAAAAGTAGAATCTAATGTGCCAGATGTCTGGTCATCGTATTGGCAGGATTGCGGAAGGAAACTCTAGGTTTTTTCAGTCGCAGACAAGGAGGGGGCTCGGTGATGATTTGGGCAGCCATTTGCTATAATGGACAAGTATCTCTGACCTTTACCAGTGGTCGTCAAATATCACAGCATTATACAAAAACATTAGAAAAGGACTTAATTCCATTTGATGAGCTTCTAGGTGGCCCTCAGTGGCAATTTCAACAAGACAATGTTTCGATTCACACTGCAAACAGTACAAAATCTTGGTTTAATTCTCATAATATAAGAGTTCTCGACTGGCCAGCATGTAACACAGATCTTAACCCTACAGAGAATATTTGGGGCATCATGTCTCGCAAAGTTTATAGCAATGGTAGACAATACTTTTCTGTACAGGAACTCAAGACAACTATTGAGGATGCATGGTTCGACATCGGTCTCCAAACTATGCAAAATTCAGTTTCTTCGATAGAATCTCATATTTATGAAGTAATACAGAAGCACGGATGCACAATTAGGTTTTAAAAACCGTTTATTTAGATTTTATTTAATTTTTGTCTAAACTTTTGAGACAGTATTATATTTTTGTTACCATTTAATTACTTGCAATATGTAGGTACAGTACTACTTTTCATTGTTATAAATATTGTTTATAAGCACAGCACATTACATTCAAGCTATGTTAGGAAAATTGATTAAATATTTTTCGAAATCTGCATGAATTTCTTCATTGTCTAAACTTTTGCTTCGAACTGTATAATACTTTGGTTTAAACATACATTCTGCAAAAATAATTTAAGAAAAAAGAAAACTGTTTTTGCAGTGCTTACTTTAGGTCAAAATATGACAAAAGGGATGATAAAAAGGGAAAAAAAAAAGAAAAGAAAAGCCGACAAAAAGCTTCTAAACTAAAGTTATACCAATGTAATTTTAGAAATGAATACAGTTAGTTACTGATGTTGAGGAATGAAATACAGATATTGCATGTCTTTATATGGAAGAATAAATAAAAAATAAGTCTTGCCGTACTTAGAGCCCCTAAATAAAATAATAGGCCGGCGCATCACCGCCATTTTTGTGCCTCCGAAGAGGACAGCATTCCCACTTGGCGTCCTTATCGCTTCCCTAATGATTTTAAGAAATTTTGATCTGAAGCTGATCCGGTCAAAATAAGAGCAATAAGCAACAATAATATTCCTAAAAACACATTTTTTTCACAGTACATTCTCAGGATGTCATTTTATTCTGAGGAAATCCCATGGATGTACTGTAAGATATGTTGTTAGGGCGGTTTCTGTTACAAAATGTCGCCAAAACTCAAATACACAGTAATAGAAGGTCTGTGAACACTTTGTATTCACTTCTTGAATGATTATAGCAGTTTATTGTTAAACAAACGTCCATATCATAGTTTACTTAGCTAAAATTATGAAATATAATAAAACAGATTACTCTAAAGTAACGTAAGACGATAAAAAAATATGTTTTTCGTTTGTTTATCAGGGAAACGCGCTGGGTACATGTGGCAACCCTAAGGCAAAAAAATGTCGGATGCGCCAGCTCGTATATATAGGAGCCTTAGCCGTACTAAATTAAATTCTGTTTACAAAGAAAGTAAAAAGATTTTTTTTTTTCGCTTTGGAAATATTTTTATCTACAGTAAAAAACGAATTTTACACACATATCACTGCACATTCCTAATTGAATCCTTGTATTATTTCCCACAGTAAACTGTCAGTTATGGGAGTTCTTTATACACATCGTCCGCAGAGACATATTTATGTTTCATTCTTCATATTTTAACACACACTTTGGCATAAATTCGGTTTTTCTGTATGAATTCCAAGATGTCTTTTTAAAGTACAATTATTAGAAAATATTTTTGAGCATTCATCACACACATATTGTTTTTCTCCTGTATGGATGCGTAGATGATCTTTTAAGTTACTCTTCTTAGAAAACTTTTTGGAACATGTTTCACAGACATACGGCTTTTCTCCTGTATGAACACGAAGATGTGCTCTTAAATCACTTACGAAGAAAAATCCTTTAGAACAGTGTTCACACACATGTGCTCTTTTTTCTGCTTTTTTTTCTCCTGTATGGATGCGAAGATGATTTTTTAAATTACTCTTATGAGAAAACGTCTTAGAACATTCTTCACAGACATAGGGCTTTTCTCCTGTATGAACACGAAAATGTGCCTTTAAATGGCTCATATGGGAAAAACCTTTAGAACATTCTTCACAGACATACGGCTTTTCTCTTGTATGAACACGCAAATGTACCATTAAAAAGCCCTTATGGGAAAATCTTTTAGAACATTCTTCACACACATACGGTTTTTCTCCTGTATGAATGCGGAGATGTGTCATAAGACTGCTCTTAGCAGAAAATCCTTTAGAGCATTCATCACACACATATGATTTTTCTTCTGTATGAGTTCTAAGATGTTTTTTTAAACTATCCTTACGAGAAAATCCTTTAGAACATTCTTCACACACATATGTTTTTTCTCCTTTATGCATGCGAAGATGTGTGGTAAGACTGATCTTAGCAGAAAATCCTTTAGCGCATTCATGACACACATATGGTTTTTCTTCTGCATGAATTCCAAGATGATTTGTTAAACTATACTTCCGAGAAAATCCTTTAGAACATTCTTGACAGACATAGGGCTTTTCTCCTGTATGAACACGAAAATGTGCCGTTAAATGGCTCATTTGGGAAAAACCTTTAGAACATTCTTC
Source organism: Salticus scenicus (assembly GCA_963930645.1). Lineage (NCBI taxonomy): Eukaryota > Metazoa > Arthropoda > Arachnida > Araneae > Salticidae > Salticus > Salticus scenicus. The sequence goes on along the minus strand of CAWVNO010000614.1, from coordinate 711,938 downwards.
ACAGACGTACGGCTTTTCTCCTGTATGAACACGCAAATGTGCCATTAAAAAGCCCTTATGGGAAAATCTTTTAGAACATTCTTCACACACATACGGTTTTTCTCCTGTATGAATGCGGAGATGTGTCATAAGACTGCTCTTAGCAGAAAATCCTTTAGAGCATTCATCACACACATATGGTTTTTCTTCTGTATGAACTCTAAGATGTTTTTTTAAACTATCCTTACGAGAAAATCCTTTAGAACATTCATCACACACATATGGTTTTTCTCCTGTATGAATGCGAAGATGTGTAATAAGATTGATCTTTGCAGAAAATCCTTTAGAGCATTCATGACACACATATGGGTTTTCTTCTGTATGAATGGGCAGATGTTTCATGAGATCACCTTCACCAGAAAATCCTTTAAAGCATTCTTTACACACATATGGCTTTTCTTCCATATTTATGGGTAGATGTATATTCAAGTTTTTAATAACTAAATTAATAATGAAATTTGTCAGAAATAATTTGTGTTTTCTTTAAAAGAACATGCACCTAAATAAGCCTCTCAAAATAAACTGACACCAGAAGTAAACGAATGGGTTACCACGTTACCAGAGTATTCCCATTTTTGCATTTTCATTTAGTCACGCTGAACTCAAATGACATTAGTTTTTTACTATCAACCACAGTTTTTTTTATCAAAAAACAAAATAGGAGGAGTGCCTCTCGATAAAAGTAATATGTAATATTTATTGAATGAAATAGTACATTCTGAATAAAAACAGAAATTAATTTCTTAGTAAAATGTAATTAATAAATGTAAAATATTAAGGCTCCTATTATTTATTTAAGGGGCTCTATAAAATATAACTTAAGCGCACATTGAGACGTAGGCGTGACGTTTTGATATATTCCCAACGGTGGAAACCCGTTTAGACCAATCAGAATTTATGATGCATTCATCACCAAAACGGGAAAATTTTAATTTCGCCAACATTAGTAGCATAGCAACCTAGCTAGCAACCATATAGTAACCTCGTGACGTGAGTGGATAATTTTTGTTTTGCTTTCTGTTAGCGTGCTAATCTATTATTATTTATTATTTTTTTTTAGATTTATTAGATTATATTTATTAGAAATACATGATTTAGCGTTTATTAGTTATGGAAGAAATTCATTTAGGTGAAAGTTCGCTTTCTTCAAACAGTTCTTCTAAGAACTTTGTTAAATTCTGTAGTTGTGGAAAAGAGTACAACGTGCGTTCGTCCTATTATAAACATGTCAAAAAATGTCAAGGGCGGGAATATGAGAATGAAAACAAGCCTCAAAATTTTATATGTAGAGAAAAGGATTGTAATTTTCGATCAAATCTTTCATCTTCTTTAATTGTTCATCTACAGGATACACATTCAATGGAAATAACTTTCGATTCTCATATTTTTGAAAATTATGAAGGTATGTTAAAATGATTTTCTTTATCTTTTGTTATCTGTGTATTAAAAGATAAGTGTATAATATATTCATCTAAAAATAATTTTAATTTGAAGATGTTTCATTTGAATTCCTGAGAAAGTTCAGAAAAAATAATATAAAACAATAAATACTAAAGATTTTCAACTAATTTATTTCATACTAGAGTGTAAAGTAATATTTTAAATCTGTTATACATGCACCCAATTGTTTTATAAGATCAAAATAAAGTTTCATACCATTTTTAAGAATTAAAAATGTTTGTTGCTTTTTTGTTTGTTTTATTCTAAATTTCTTTTTTAATATTTTCCGTGCAGTTAATGAATTTGTTTATTCTTAAAATAAACATTTTTAAATGGTCAAAAGAGCATATTATTTTATTAAATGTGTAGGAAAACAATCTTTGAAGGTATCACCTCCTCATTCAAAATTAAATAAATTACTAGGTATGCAATTTGCAATTTACCTGTATATTTTAGTTAAGTAAATATCTCCCCCCCCCCATTTTAAATATAACAATACCAACACAAAATATATAGATATATTCTTTAGTCAACTATGCACTTTGTTGACAAATTTACATAAGTTTCATAAATTTGTTCTGATACTTTTCATCGGTTTGTTACTCTGTAAAACAGTTGTGTGCTCTTTTTTTTTTTTTTTTTTTTTTTTTTAAGCAAAAAGTTTTATTAATGAAGCTAAAATTGAAACAAACAATATAAAAAACAACCTTTTTCTTACTATGCAATAACAAACATTAATTAATAGTTGTAACAATTAAAATTATTGAAAAAAATAGTGTTTTGGATTTTTTCCTATCTTTAATTTAAAAGATATCTAGGGAAAAAAAAAAAAAAAACAGTTGTTGAAATATTCTGATTTATCAGATTAACTGCAATTAAATTTGTTTTTTGAACATGATTTAATATTTGCGGTTTAGATAATATGTAGGAAAACTAAATACAGTAATGTAATTATGTTAATATTGTATAGTGAGGTGTAGAAATTTAAAAAAATCAGTTATTGGTCCACAGCACTAGTAACTTTAAGATTTCAACTGTTCTATACATACTTTCATGGTCTGTTAAACTCTTCTATTACATATATATTTGTAAGTTCATAAAACCAAATAACTTCAATGTGGCACTGTTCATTGCATCGATGAGAGAAGATTTTTTTTTTTTTTTTTTGGTATTTTATATTTATGTTTTTCTCTTAAGATAATATAGTGATTCATTAAGAATGTCGAACAAATATGTGCGTGTGCAGCACACAATGACTTGCGCTGTCGAAGGCAGTGGGAACTTGGTGAAGGAATGCTGAAGGTGAAGGAATGCTGTTCCTAGGAATTCTGAAAAATATACTTTTGTTTTGAAATGCTGGCTGCGAAAGTTAATATGCTGGTGGGATAGTCTAGTGCATGGTGCTATTTTACATAAGGCTGTGCATTAGATTGTTCTTCTATGCGAAAATTGCCAAAAGAAAGAAGAAAGGAAGAAAAATATAAGTTTGTGATTTAATTTTAATTAAATATTTCAATAAAATTTGGTAAATTTAAGATTATTTTGTTAATTTAATGTAGAATATATTTTTAAAATATTGTTTTGATTTCATTTTATGTTACACTTAAATAGGGGTGCACAACCTTTTTGGCTGGTGGGCCACTCTCGCTGTTGAGTAGGACATGAAGGGCCACAGACGAGGTAATATAAAAGAATGGAACTGTGCAGATGTATTCGCTGTATAACACATATATGTGTGTGTTTCTTCATCTCTATATCGCAATATTTGATGGAAGATAAATCGATTTATAGAATCGCTACATCGTCCAGTCCTAGTATCAACATTACCTGTCCTGATTAATTGCTCAGGACTTGACATACCACTTATTTAAGACTAGCAGGCAACGCCCACTTCGCTGGTCCCTATTTTTAATTGAATCACTATAATTATTGAATTCTCAAAATTGCATTAATTTTTATCACGTGAAAAAAAAAAAAAAAAAAAAAATCTGATTAGGAAAAATGTTGCACCTGGTTCTCACTGCCTTCGGGAAAAATTCCCAAAATGCTCTAACTCTTATTTCTATTATTTTCCCCTTCCCCCCCCCTCCATCTATTTTAATAATTTTACAAATTCGAAAATATCCGCAATCGATTTGTAGGTATTGAAAACCTCTGTGTGCCAATTTTGAACAATCTGACACTATTTTTATTTTTTTGCTCCCCCTCTCCCCTGCCCCCCTCCTGATAACTTTACACTTTCGAAAATATCCCCATTCGACTTGCAGGCCTCTAAATCCTATCTGTACCAATTTTGAACGCCCTAACTGTATTTCTATTTGTTTTTGCCCTGTACCCCCCCCCCCTTTCTGCTGCCCCACCTGGGGGCTGAATTTCTAAAATTCCAGAAATTGGTTTTTAGATATTTTCACTTGCTATATTTTAGAGCAAAAATATATCTAAGTATATCTAGTATATAAGTATATCTAGTATATATAAGTATATCTATTTTTTTGTTTGAGATACATAGGATTATGCGAAATCACGTTTTATGCATGTGAAATCACGTTTTGCCCCCCGCCCCCCTCGGGGACCGAATTTTGAAAATTCCAGAAATTGGTTTTTAGACATTTGTATTAGCTACATTTTAAAGCAAAAATTTTACAGATGTCTATTTTTTTGTTTGAGAAATCAAGGATTTTGTGAAATCACGTTTTGCCCCCCTCCCCCCCTTGGGGGGGCGAATTTTGTAAAATCGCTTCTTAGTGGATGCCTACGTCATAGAAAGAACATTGTCACAAAATTTCATGCTTCTAGGTCCAGGGGTTTGGTCTGGGCGATGATGAATCACCCCCTCACTCAGTCAGGAAGAATGATTTTATATACAGGGTGATTCAAAAAATCGTGGACAAAATGACATGGTAGATCAGTCATACAACAAGGATCAAAAATCGCATAGGAACAGAGGGTCGCAACTGCGATCCGGAGCCGCTACAAGGCGTCTAAAATACATAACACAAAGAGAAGAAACAAAACCATTACAGATTATTTTACTGATAATTACTCACTCACATGCGATAATCCAAGCCTACAGGAGATGCTTAATTTTTTCCCAGATGCATCGATACACGCCTGGCATCTACGTTGCATAGAACGCCGCACCTTCTCAAATATACCAGGTGTATCTCAAACACATCCTGTTGCCACAATGATTCCTCCTACCAAGTCTTCCGGCGTTGCAACAGGCGTTCCATACACAAGTCCTTTTAAAAATCCCCATAAGAAAAATCCAAGGGGGACAGGTCTGGTGAAAATGGTGGCCATGCAATTGGTCCATCGCGACCAATCCAGCCGCAGGAAATGTAGCCTGCAGATGTGCGACGTGCTGAAATGTGCAGGAGCTCCGTCGTGTTGAAATCGAATGCGTTGACGAATAGGCATCGGAACATCAATCAGCATTTCTGGCAGAACCTCTTTCAAGAATGTTAGATAAAAGGGACCGTTAAGTCTTTTTGGGAGAATGTACGGACCAAGTAAACAGTCTCCTACAATGCCAGCCCACACGTTAACGGAAAATTTTCGTCATGCGGACGTGTAGCATGCGGGTTTTCACCCGCCCACGTATGCAGATTGTGAAAGTTCATTACACCCTCTAATGAGAATGCAGCCTCATCCGTGAAGAGAACACTTGCTGCGAAGTTTCGGTCTGCAGCACTTTCTTGGAAAAAACCCCGCGCAAAATCAATACGATTAGTTTCCCGGTTCCAGTGCCTGGACGCTTTGTAAATGATAAGGATGTAGTCCTTCGTCGGGTACAATGCGCCAGACGGTACTTTGAGGGATGTGGGTCTTTCGGGATACAAGTCATGTACTCGTCCAAGGATTACGCTGGAGTTCTTGGAAAACTCTTTCTTCAGCATCAACTGTCCGAGTTATTCGTTGGCAACCAGCATACGACTTGTGCACATCGAACGATCCGGCTTTACACAATCGTCGATGCAGAGTGGCAAAGAATGAGCGGCTAGGCACCTTTCTACCAGGATATTTCTAACGATTCATTCGCAAGGCTTCTCGTCTATTGCAGTTGGCAATGTCGTAAATTAATTGCATGTCAGCCATTTCGCGGTACGTGTAATTAGCCATGTTACGCCCAACCCATCCACGTCTCGAATGAAGACAATCTCCGTTTGCTCAGCACTTGTTTGTATCGCAACGCACTCTCTAGCGCCCTCTACAGGCGTTTGCGACCCTCTGTTCCTATGTGATTTTTGATCCTTGTTGTATGACTGATCTGCCATATCATTTTGTCCACGTTTTTTTTAATCACCCTGTATATATAGATGAGGTATAAACTCTACCTGTGCTTTTCTCAGGGGCGCGCCAGCATTGTCAGGCGCCTGTGTGCAGAGTTTTATTTGGAGCCCTATATTAACTTTATTATTATTATTTTTTTTTTTTTTAAGTTTTACGAATAATTATCATTCAGAAATTCCACTGAATCTCGAACCTTAATAATAATAGGTTTACTGAATAGCTAAGAAATAAAGAAATGTATAAGATAAAATGAAATTTTAAAAGAAACAAATAAAAAGGGCATCTTGCAGAAAGGGAAAAATCTTCTACAGAGAGTCTAAAAAACAAGCGGTACAATTATGAAAGCAAATAGAGGTTGGTTGGTTGGATGGGTTTTGCATCGCACTGTTTCTGCACAATGGGCAATTGGTGACGGTCTGGGACTCACCCCTACACATGGTCCGTAGACATGCCATCACAATTTTGATTCTCCACGTAGAGATGCAAGGCTTTCAAAACACCCGGTTTTTTCCCGGAAAAAAAAACGGGTTTTTTTCCCTGGGAATTTAAGACAAAATTGGAAATTTTTTAATTTTCCCAAAACTAGAAATTTTTAAATTATGAATATTTTTATAACTTTTGTTAATTATTTAGCCTCCGATCTTTAAATTAACTTCAACTTTAATTCTTACATAGATTTCCTTTTCCAGCTAATTCGAGCATCTTCGATGTTCGACGAAGAAAATAATTAAACTATAACATACATACTATTTTTCTAAAGAAAACCTTCATTGAATAGAACCTAATGTTACATCGATGCTGCAAAGAAGAAGAAACTACTCTAAATAAAATCCTCCGGGGTTTCGGTCACCCGATCGGTAGAGTACCAAGCTCGTAATTGGAAGATTGCGGGTTCGAATTCGAGCCAGCCAAACACCATCGTGTACACTAGTGGTGGCGGGTGCACGTAAAATCAGTCATGGCCGCAATGTCCTCCATGTCCCCATCTGAATTATACCTCTGGGGGTCACCGAAGCGGGAGGAGCCATCCTCTCCGTAGAGGATCAAAGTTGTGATGGCATGTCTTAAGACCATCTTTAGGGGTGCGTCCCAGATTGTTGCCAATTACCCATTGCGCAGCACTAGTGCGACGTTAAACTCATCCCACAAACTAACTAATTAAAATTCTTGGGTCTATTAAATTTTCTTTTTTTAAATCGAATTACGTTGTCTTTTTACTCGCCCCAATGGCCTTTTTTTGGCAGAAGAGGGAGAGGGAAGAGAAGAGATTCAGGTGCGCTTTTAAGTTTCAAAGGGATATTTCGATATGTAAAAAAAGACAAAGAAAATTTTGCTGAGGGTAGGCGTATCCTCATCAAGTAAATCCACTTTTAACACGCCCTTTCGCAATAAATAACCAAAACTGTTTCTGAGCTCAAGTTTCGTCAATGCAGTTTCAAAGGCGCCTTATTTGGCCACACTACTCACATGGCTTCAGACTAGGATTATGAAATCCGGTTTTCAATATAATTTCAAAATAATCTATTCTCGGCTGGCGCCTTTTTTTAAGTGGCGCTTGTGTGCGCCGCACACTTCGCACACCGGGTCGGCGCGCCCCTGGCTTTTCTAATAAATGATAAGTGCTTTACAAATCTTTTTGGCTGTGATAATACAGTAAAATGAGGGATCCATATTTAATAACTTTTATAAGTTTCACTGTATTAAAATTCCATCTTAACACATTTACAGAATATATATTTTGGATTGTTACTATTTGTTTATTTTTCTCTTTATTTTATTTATTTATTATTATTATTTTTTTTTTTTTAGATTTCAAAGCATGGAAGGAAACTTTGGAAAAAACAAGCAAATCTGCCTTTATTTATCAGTCCTGCAGAAAAACCTTAAAAGGAAGGAAAGAATATTATTACTGTAACAGATCAGGAAATTTTGAATCACATTCAAGCGGGCAGCGAGCATCAAAGTCCCAAGGCTTTCGAAAAATAGGGCATAACTGTCTTGCATCAATGAAAGTTTTCATTGAAGAAGCTGGAAAAGTTGATGTTACTGTATGTCCTTTTCATTATGGTCACGAAAATGAATTAAAACACTTGCCAATACCAAAAAGTGAAAAAGAAATTATTGCGAAGCAATTACTTCAAGGAATTGAACCTTATCATATATTACGGAACAACTTCAGTGAGGCATCAACGGAAAGAAAACACTTATGCACAAAACGTGACATTATAAATATTAAAAAGGCTTATGGCATCAATCAAATTGAAAAACATCCTAATGACCACACAAGTGTTAATATTTATGTAGACGAACATCTGAATGAAGGGAAAAACATTATTTTGTATAAAAAACAGGGTGAAGAAAACTTATATTTCCCAGAAAATATTGAAAGTTTTCTCGAAAAAAATGATTTTGCCTTGGGCATCATGACGGATTTTCAAGAAACTCAACTCAAACAATTTGGAAATAATATTATTTGTATTGACTCTACCCACGGCCACGGGACAAATTATTATGATTTCAATTTGATAACAGTGTTAGTTGTGGATGAATTCATGGAGGGCATACCTGTTTCCTGGCTTATTTCAAACAGGGAAAACTCTACAGTTTTAAAATTATTTTTTGAAGCAATTCGTAACAAAATTGGCAACATTTCTCCCAAAATTTTTATGAGTGACAAAGCACCACAATTTTATAGAAGTTGGCTTGAAGAGTTCGAGTGCAATATGCAAAAGCTCATTTGCCATTGGCACGTCCATCATGACTGGCAAAAGCAGTTAAACAAAATAAAAGATAAAGAGACTGCTTCAGCCGTTTACGAAGGTCTTTGTCTACTCTTAGAAGAGAGTGATGAACAAAAATTTGAAATGCTACTGAATAAGACCATCGAAAAAATGGACGAAAATCCAGAGACGGAAGAATTTGGTAAATACTTTAAAGGAGAATGGGCTAATATTACTAAACAATGGGCTAAATGTTACAGAAAAAAATGTGGAATTAATACAAACATGTTAATTGAATCTTTTCACAAAAAATTAAAATATGGTGATGCATACTTTAGAAAAAAACAAGGAAGACGCATCGACACATGCTTATCAATACTTTTAGATTTTTCAAAAGATATGGCAATGCAGAGGGTAATAAAGCTAGAAAAGGGTAAAACAACATGGAAGGTTACTGAAATTCATAAACGACATAAATTGGCTCTAGAATTACCAAAAGATATGGTAAAGAAAACATCTGCTGTGACCTGGGCTGTACAGTCTCAGAAGGATATTGACGCAGACACAACGGTGTCAGAAAAATTAATATACAATGTGAAAAAAGAAATGCCATGTACTACCAACTGTCAGATCAAATGTAAAGACTGTGATGTGTGCCTGCACTCATACAGCTGTACTTGCCCAGATGGACTTTCTGGAGCAAATATTTGTAAACATATACACCTTGTTATACTAGTAGAGAAGCAGAATGATAATGAAAATAATGATGATGATAGTGCACGTTTAGAATGTACTTTAATAAATGAAGATGACAAAGAAAAACATACCAATCCTGAAGACATTTTAACGTACATCAATCCAAATTGCAAAGACGGTGTAGAAACTATAAAACAAAATCTCTTGCTCAAATATATGCAATTACTAGATAAGATAAATAATTGCAATGATAAAAAATTATTGCTAATTGCAAGGCAGCACATAAATAACGCTCTCAATACGCTTGATTTAACAACAAATAGTTGCAATAATGACCAAGAAATAATTAAGCCAATCATTGCAACTAATAAAAAAGTTGAAGTGCAACAAAGGTTTTTTTCAACAAAAAAGAAAAGAAAACCCCAAAAAAGTAAATACTCCAAACCAAATTTTGATGAGAAGGTTGATATTCAAAACCAAATGATGGAGGATGAAAGCAAATCGGATGAGCATAATGACCATCCATATGTCATAAATAACAAGGCATTTGAAAATTCATGTATTATAAAAAAACACAAACAAAATTACTTCCTGCTGTTAAAAAATTTTTGGGAAGTTTTACAGCAGATGACCAAATTCAAAAACTAATAAAAAATACAGCAGATAAAATAAAAGAAGAAGACATTAAGAAAAATTCTGAATTAGTGCCAGATTCAGTAATTGATGCGAACTCAACTGTATTGTTCGAAGCACAAAAATATGTAACGTATGATGCCTGGCAGCATATATTACATATTTTGCAGTTAAAAAAGAATAATTGGACTTGTGCTGCATGTCCTAATATTTCTACAAACATAGACATGATATGCTGTGACAAGTGCAACAGATGGTACCATTGGAAATGTCAAAACATTAACAAAGAACCTACGAATAAAACATGGAGCTGTATTGAATGTTCCGAAAGCCAAGTATCAAAAAAACATTGTCAACATTTGAAATGAAGTAACCTTCCTGTGTTTAAAATCCTTTCTTTAACAAAGTTGATCCCTTTTCTTTTATTTATTTTTCAACCATGCTTTTATATTAAATTCAATTTCTAGTTACAAAAAATTTAATGTTATCAATAGAAACTGCCAAATATATTTTCATTTCTCATCGCAATCATGGTTGTAGAATTCTTTTAAAAAGGAACAGTATTCAAGAATTTAAACTATCTTTTGAAGAAACAAGCACAGATATTAAAAACTTTTAGTTCTTTGACTATCACAAACTGCGATGTTTCATCTTTTATTTATATATATGTATATTGCAGATACTTGGCTTCTTTGTAATTCAAACTGACATCTGTCCTTATTTAAAAAGGAAACACATCAAATTAAATTTACAGTATATCTAAAAAAGGTACTTTTTTTATTTATAATTGTTATATAGATCTATTAAAATGAAAATTTATTAATTTTGATGAGAATTAAAGAAAATAATACACACCAAGATAGTTTATTGAAATACAGAAGAGCGAAATAAAGTAATGTTTTAAAAAGTTAACTTCTGCAAACATATTTTAAGTGTTGATTTAGCATTTTTTAAACATTTTACATTAATTTCAGTAAAAATAAAATAATAAATAAGAAGCACTTTTCGGAGTTTGGAAGCAAAAATAATAACCATTTATATATTATTGAAGTTTTAATTATATTAAGTATATATGCAACCTAAATTAAAACTTAAGCATTAAAAAAACAAACACACACACAAAAAATAAAAAAGAAGGAAAGCAGTGTGCGGATATTATATCAAAAATAGTGTATAAAATAAATAATTGTAAAAAAAAAATATATATATATATATACATTTTCAGTTTTGTATCGATATTAAAGCAAACTGAAAAATCACTAAAACGTTTTTTATGATCAAACAAATGAATCGCTTAGTTAGAATTTAATATTTCTAAATTTAAATACCGAATACGTAAAGTGTTACATAGAATATTTATTGGGAGAGGGTAAATGCAGTATACAGAGAATAGATAATCTTTTAAAACGTAGAGAATTTACTATAATTTCATTTTAATTTAAAAACAAAGAAGTAACCAATGGTAGACTAGTACGTATTGCCGGACAATTTTACACGTACACTTTCTTTTCTCTTTAATCAACGGTAGACACGTTGGTAGACAATCTGTTCTGTATGTAAACAATATCACGTGATCGAAATATCCTAATATTCGCCAACATCAAAAGTGTGTTTTGGCGACGCAAAAAATGCTCAATTTTGATTGGTCAAAGCTAATATCTACCGTCGGCATTTTATCAAAACGTGTAGGCGTGCCGCGCAGGTCACGCGACATTGATCTGGAAAAAACACAGGCGTCTAGCGCCAGCCTGGCTGTAGCCAATCAGAAATCAACATTATATTTTAGCCTAAAATCGATTCTGCAATTCGTTTTATCCATTATTTTGAAATCGAGAAAGTAGTGACATGTCGATTTTTTTACTGTTCTGTTTGTTTTTGTGTTTTGTTTGAACATTTTTTTTTTTTTTTTTGTGAAAATGATTTTATTTTTTAATGCACAGTTTGCTATTATTACAATTATTGTGTAAAAATGGAATGTGATCAATGGAGAAAAAGCTTTAGTGCAAATAAAAACAAATTTTGAAGTAGATGACTGGAAATACATGAAAATATAGTTTAATTCATGGATTCCCCATTTATCTTAGGAGAAAAATGGGGGATCCAGGAATTGATTTTTTTTACAAAACAGTAAAAAAAGAACGAAAAAGAAGGGGTGCATGCCTATTATGTATGCAATATATTGTGTATGTAGTGGTGGTGGGTGAGAGAAAAAGAAAAAGGAAACTGTACAAAAAAGTAAGAGACAGATTAATATTTATTAGCATATAATTATTTTAAGGCTTCATTAAAGGAAAATTCTTTTCTTAGTGAAAAAAAAAAAAAAAAAAAAAAAATCGGTGATGAATCTAAATATAATTGATAGCACACATATATTATCTTTTTTTTTATTATAATTTATGGACTGAAAAAGAAGTTCCTTTAATGAAACCTTGAAAGAGCTGTATGCTATATTTATTTATTCAACGTACTCACCTCCCCCTCGTTTTTTATTATTATTATTAACCATGTCTAATCTTCGTTTTGCTTCTAACAAAGCACTTTTTAAAACATATTTTTTACATTTTTTTTTACCCATTTATATTTCTGTTACATTAATCAAGACTTAAAACTATGTTTTTGTTTTGATAAGGACTTGATGACTAAGAAACTAACATTCAAAACAGACTGCACCACAGTGGATACCCAAATGAAATGTGAACCTTTTTTTTAAGGGGGGGGGGGGGAGATTGGGTGTGTTAAAAAAATAAGAGAAGTGTAAAGGCCTCGGTTAGCCAAGTTCGGCTCTGATGTATTGAACTGAAATAAAAAAAATTCTGTTCTGATTTACAAAATCATGAAAATAAGTTTAGGGTTTAATTAACAAATTTCAGACAACAATAAAAAAAAAAAAAAATTGATTTATTTTTCAATACTGAAGTGAGGATATAAGCCTCGGACACAAAAGGTGAACTGAGGTAGCAAATTATTTTTAGACTGGAGAGCTATGTAACATATATACAATGTCTGTCAAAAATCCCACCTTATTCCTTAAACACGTCAGAATTTCTGATAACTTAACCATCTATCCGTTTTTAGATAGGTCAAAATTGTAGTGTATACATATATGTATAGCTGAGTGTTACGATGGTACTAAATAATTCAAATTATATATATAATATATATTTTTTTTAATGTGCTAAATTATTACTTATTTCAATTTGTTATTTAAAAAGTAACTATGCACATGATTACAATCCTAACAGCAAATATTTCATTATGATAATCATCAGTTTCCGCTTTTATCAATCCACTGCAGGATGAATACCTCTCCTAAGTGATTCCAACCTGTTCAATTTTCTGCAATTCTGCTTTTCCAAACTTTAAAATTTTATCTCTCTACTGACATAATAATCTCTTCCTCAGTCTTTTCTTATTTCTTGGTATCAAAAATAGGATTTCAATGGTCCATCTATCATCATTTCGTCTCACAAGGTGCCCAGCTCCGCTGTGATTAAACACTTATTTTAACAATTTGAGAGAAAACACATGATTTAATTAAGAAAATTAAAGCTGGGGCGGTACCTGGCACATAGGGCTGTAGCAAACAAATTTTGGAGAGGGGGTGGGAATCACAAAAGATAAAATTAGCCGACCCTACAGTGCTTTAAACCCGACTAATGTTAGCACTTAATATAATATATATATGATTAAAAAGAAAAAAAAATGGAACGAAGAAGAGACAATTCTATAAATTACCACAGAAACATACAGATGCCAACAAAATAACAAATATTCAATGAAATTTCATTCTTGCTTTCATTATCCGACTACGATAAATAATAGAAATATTGTTTTTGGTTAAATATTTCGATTCTTAATCTTATTAGGACAGAGGACTATTAGTCACAATCTGCGTTTTTTTTTTTTTTTTTTTTTTTTTTTTTTTTGTGCCATTTTTCCATAGTTGAACATTTATCGAATTCTAAAATTTATCGAAAAAATAACTGAATAAATTGAAAGAGATGCTATAATTAAAAAAAAAAAAAAAAAAAAAAAACTGATAGTTCTCAGTTCTAAGATAAATTCTGTTTTTGCCAGAATTTCATCTTTTTTTTTTTCGAGTGTGAGTGTGTGTGTGGGGGGGGGGGGGGGGGGGGGAAGGGGGACGACAGGGTGGTAAAGAAAGCAAAATGAAAAATCGAAAATTAAATTTGTGAATCAGAAACTGGTAATAAGAAAAATTAAGGAATTATTTCAGTATATTGTTAAAGTCATGTTTTATTTTATTTATTTATTTTTTTAATTTAATTTTTAGAAATCAATCACAAATTTAATAGTTGTAAATTTCTGGAATGGGAAAATGGGATTTAAAAATATCAATTATATAATATGTAATTCTATAGACAATTTTCCCCACTAAATAAAATGAGCTTTGACTGACTGACCTTTGTGATCTGTGAGATATCTCTTTAAATAAATAAATACAGATTATCTTTGTTATTTTTTTTAAATATATTTTAAGGTCATTTGGGACCCCCCCCCCCCATTTTTTTTTTTTTTTTTTTTTTTTTAAATCGATCAGTGCTTGTGTTAATGAGTGTGTGGTGGTGGTCGGGGGGGGGGGGGGATGACAAACATATTCAAAATGAAAAAAAGATAAAACAACGAAAATTTGAAATTAAGACAGGTCCAATATACAGATGAATTTGTCCACTTTTAGTGAAAATTGAAAAACTGAAAGAATAATCAAATTTTAATTAAAGCCAGTATTTCAGAAACGAATTAAATGGTTTTCTTCAAATTTGCTATGAAAATCTATTTTTAGATGTCCTTTTGCATGTATTAGTTGATTATAGTAGAAAAAGTTTAACGGTGTTCCAATTTGGTAGATCAATCTTAGGTCTGGGGAATTGGTGTTTTAAAAACAGCTCTAACTATTTTCTTGAACTTTGTCACAGCAACTCTTTTTTAAATAGCCTTTCGCATGTATTACAGAAAAAAGAAGAAGAAAAAATTGGATTATAAATCTATCAGTCAGTTAGTGTATTTTTATTGAGTTTTGTAGCCGATAAAAGGGTAAAAAGAAAATTTCTTGGCAGCTGAATTTTTCCCCCCATCAGCTTACAGGTGCCAGGTTCGAGTCCCGGTACAGGCATGGATCTTCTTTACAGTGAATAGGAATTGACTTTTAATCATAAGTTACTGCTTAATGAGCCTTAATATGCAGAGAAAAAGAAAAGTAGAGCGAGCGATACTCCAAACCAAAATCAAAGCAGCTGCTTATTTATAGCCGCCGTTTTTGTCCCCCCTAATAATTTTAAAAGTTCGAAAATATTCTCATTAGAGTTGCAGGCCCCCAAAACCTATATATACCAATTTTGAACAGTCTAACTCAATTTTTAATTTTTTTGCCCCCCTTATTGCCCCTAATAATTTTAAACTTTCAAAAATATCCTCATTCGACTCGTACGCCCTCAAAACCTACATATACCAGTTTTGAGCGGTCTAACTCAATTTCTAATTTTTCCCGCTATACATTTTTCACTTTCGAAAATATCTCCATTCGTCTCACACGCCCCCAAAACCTATATATACTAATTTTGAACAATCTAACTCAATTTCTAATTTTTTGTCCCCCTTGCCCCTGTCCTGTCCTCCCTAATAATTTTACACTTTCGAAAATATCCTCATTCGACTCGTAGGTCCCCAAAACCTATATATACCAATTTTGAACAGTATATATTTGAACAGTACAGTCAAATTCTAATCTTTTTGCCCCCCTGCCCCCCTTATTGCCCCCTAATAATTTTACACTTTCGAAAATATCCTCATGTGACTCGTATGCCCTCACAACCTCTATATACCAATTTTGAACAGTCTAACTCAATTTTTAATTTTTTTGCCCCCCTTATTGCCCCCTAATAATTTTACACTTTCAAAAATATCCTCATTCGACTCGTACGCCCTCAAAACATACATATACCAGTTTTGAGCGGTCTAACTCAATTTCTAATTTTTCCCGCTATACATTTTTCACTTTCGAAAATATCTGCATTCGTCTCACACGCCCCCAAAACCTATATATACTAATTTTGAACAATCTAACTCAATTTCTAATTTTTTGTCCCCCTTGCCCCTGTCCTGTCCTCCCTAATAATTTTACACTTTCGAAAATATCCTCATTCGACTCATAGGTCCCCAAAACCTATATATACCAATTTTGAACAGTATATATTTGAACAGTACAGTCAAATTCTAATCTTTTTGCCCCCCTGCCCCCCTTATTGCCACCTAATAATTTTACACTTTAGAAAATATTCTCATGTGACTCGTATGCCCTCACAACCTATATATACCAGTTTTGAGCAGACTAACTCAATTTCTAGTTTTTGCCCCTCCCCTATACATTTTACACTTTCGAAAATATCCGCATTCGACTCGTAAGCCCCCAAAACCATTGTATACAAATTTTGAAGAGTGTAACTCAATTTTTAATTTTTTGCCCCCTTGCCCCCCCCCCTCCTAATCCTTTAACACTTTCTAAAATATCGTCATTCGACTCGTAGGTCCCCAAAACATATTTATACCAATTTTGAACGGTCTAAATTAATTTCTAATTTTTTGCCCCCCCCCCCTGCCCTCTTCTTGCCCCACCTATTAATTTTACACTTTCGAAGATATCCTCATTGGACTCGTACACCCCTAAATCCTATATATACCAATTTTGAACGGTCTAACTGAATTCCTAAATTTTTGCTCCCCTTTGCCCCCCCCCCTAATCATCTGCCTAGCTGTTTGGAGTATTCCGTGGTTTTCTCCAAAACTTGTGTAAATACGGGCTAGGACTCCTTAGAAAGACCTCCACGAAAGGCACTCCCCCTCTGGCCTAGGACCCAAGAGTAGTCAATCGGCCTTATTACGCAACACTAACTCTGTAACTTTTCGAGATAAGGCAACGTGGGGGGTAAGACCCTTCCCCTTCCACCGATGTAATCTTTGTTATACTAACACTAAACCAACCCCAAATTTAAAATTTCGTAAAGCTTTTGGAAGATAATTTTTCGAGATAAGGCACTATGGGGGGTATGAGAGGTGGCGTGCTAGTGCGCCCATCACCAACTGTCCCAGATAAAGTGTGTATCCATACAGTCCCGTCAGTAACGTCCCCCAACATTGTGCAAGTCCTAACCTCCACGACAGCAATTCACCTGCCACATGACAGCGGGCAGTGGCCCAGGCATGGCCGGCAGTCAGTATTACAAGGCCCTTATTGTCACCTTCGGACAAACCTGAGTAAGTCAATATCGGGACTCGGGCCCTCGATCCTGGCCGAGCCACGGTTTGGCGGCCAGAAGGACCCTTAAACCTTCTGAGAACGGCACAAGGCCATCCAAAATGCCGCGCTCCCAATGGCGCTCACCACACTAGCCGATTCGTACTGACATACCAACTAAGACACTATTCCCTCCCAATGTTGCACTTTGTTATAATAACACAAAACGAACTCCAAGTTTAAAATTTCGTAAAGTTAGGACCATAACTTTCCAACATAAGGGACTGAGTGAGATAAGATCCTCCCCCTTTCCAATGGTGCAGTTTTTGTTAAACTAACACCTAACCAACACCAAATTTAAAATTTCAAAAAGTTAGGGCTGTAAGTTTCCGAGATAAGACACCGTGGGGGTAAGAACCCCCCCCCCTCCAACGGTGCAGTCTTTGTTATACTAACTCTCAAACAACTCCAAATTTAAAATTTAGTAAAGTTCGGACCATTACTTTTCGAAAAAAGGCCCCTTGTGTGTGTGTGGGGGGGGGGGGGGGGTAAGACCCTCCCTCTTCCAACCGTTCAGCTTTTACCATACTAACGCTGAATATCCCGAAATTTAAAATTTCATAAAATTTGTACGCTAATTTTGCTGAGGGTTATGGGGGATAAAACTCTCCTTCCTTTCAATGGTGAAATCTTTGTTATACTAACAGCCAACCAACCACAAATTCAAATTTTTGTAAAGTTTCGACCATAATTTTTCGAGATGAAGCTCCGTGGGAGGTAAGATCCCCCCCCCCCTCCAACGGTTCGATTTTTCTCATACTAACACCAAACTAACTCCAACATAAAGTTTCTTAAAAGTTCGGACTATAATTTTTTGAGATAAGGCAAGTTGGGATCATACCCTCCCCCTTCCAGGAATACAGTTTTTGTCATATGAACACTTAACTCTAAATTTAAAATTTCGTATGGATCGAATCATAACTTTTCGTCAGAACATCAGAGAAGTTAAATCGATGTCCACTAAATTTGAATTCCAAAGTCACAATTACAATATTATAATTATATCGTCAGTAATTACAATTAAATTTCTAATTGCGTAAAATAATTAACCATTAAATTACATATAATTGTAATCATAAATTTTTAATTATAAGTACAGAAAAATAATTATAATTATAACGTGTAATTATAATTTTATTCTAATTCTATAAAATGATTACCCATTAACATTACATATAATAACTGCAACATTTAATTATAATTACAGGCAGATAATTATAATTATGTTTTTAATTGCAATTACATTTCAATTTTATAAAATGATTATTCATTACATTACATGTAACTGTAACTAAAACTTTTCAATTATAATTACAGTAAAGTAATTATAATTGAAAGCTTTTAGTTATAATTAAAGTAATGATTAATTGCAGATGCTCAGTTAAAATTACAAGTAATCATAATTGTAATTGCTTACTGTCAATTGAAATGTAATTCATTACAAATTAATTGAATTACGATTTTGCCCAACTCTGCCTGACAGGTACACAATATGCAAATACTTAATTTTTTTTATTTTAAAAGTAATTTTAAGTGTATTTTTTTAATCCTATTTTAATAACCACAAGTGCATTAAATAATTATAATGGGAATGCAACTATTTATATAACTGAGTTACACTTGATTACATAATTAAAAGTGAGGTGTGACAATATCTTATAAGGAGTAACTTAAAAGTAACTTTTGATAAAGGAGGTTTACAAAAAAAAAACATATATATATATATTAATTATTAGAGACATTTACTGAATATTTTGCATAAAAACTTTTCGGAAGTCTTTCAAAAGAAATAAAACAGTAAAAATTTTTATCGTTATATTTCTTTCACATCACTTGATGCTTCAGAATCACATTTTTGTCATTTACAAAACTTGTACAAAGGTTGGCTTAAATATAAAAAATTGTTTCTAAAGTTTTCTTATAAAGAAATATGACTTCTTTTTTATATAGTCAAATAGCATTTATTTGTAATTGTTAATCAATTCGGTTGTAATTTTACTATTTCAAAGGAACGAACCGAACAGAAACAAAACAAACAGACGCTTGAGTTATTCGGAAACGAACTAAAGAATCGATTTTAAAGCTGAAATATGAGGTCGATTTCCGATTGGCTGCAGTCAGACTGGCGCTAGACGCCTGTGGAAAAAACTGCGTGAAGCAGGGTGACCGCATATTACCGCGCAGTATTTCATCAAGTTTCACGTTTGTTGACATTCAGAAAGAACGTTTCGTGTTCCGTACTTTCTTATTTTATCATGGCTGACAATATGGATATAAGTTCTGAATTAGATTCTGATACAGAAATAGATACGTACTTATGATTTTATCGTGGATCGAAAAAAAAAAATGATCTGGAAAAGCGAACACATGAAATATAGAGAAAAACTTCAATTAGGGGTACATACAAGTGAAACACTTCCGGTTGAAAGCCGGTTGAAAGCGTTCCAAATGTATGACTTCAGTCGGCAGCAAAAATATCCGAGCACTAGCAAAAATTCCTATGTAAAAAAAGCACACTTAACACTGTTTTGTTAAATAAATCCTTGTCGAATCATGTTCTTACACTGACTAAAAACAGGATTCGACAAGGATTTGTTTAACAAAACTGCATTAAGTGTACTTTTTTTTACATAGGAATTTTTGCTAGTGCTCGGATACTTTTACTGCCGACTGTATTTGCAAAAAACTTACAAAATTTACGCCATCGAAGTTGCAAGTGTTCCGTTTGCATGTAACCCATTGTTTTGATTTGCGTAAAGCTGTGTGACGCAGGGCCGGCGCACATTGAGACGCAGCCGTCACGTGCAGAGAAATTTTCACGTCCCTCGACTTTGTGAAGCATTGAAAAGACAGCAACAGCACAAATTGGCCCACGCGGAGGTTTTTCTGACATTGGTCCGAGTGTCACTTGTGTTCGGAACGCAGTTTCGAGCGTCACACAGCTTTTCGCAAACCAAAACAATATGGAAGTTTTTCTCTATTTTTCATGTGATCGCTTTTCCAGAACATTTTTTTTTTTTTTTTTTTTTTTTTTGTTCGATCCACGATAAAATAATAAGTACGTATCTATTTCTGTATCAGGATCTGATTCAGAACTTAGATCCATATTCTCAGCTATGGCAATATGCGAAAGTACGGAACACGAAATGTTTTTTCTGAATGTCAACAAACGTGGAACGTGATCAAATACTGCGCGACAATATGCGGTCACCCTGCTTCACGTCGTTTTTTCGAAAATGCAGTATGTGGTAAGCTCGATATCCAAATATCAACATTCATTATTAAAAATCAAAATCATTAAAATTCATAAGCTGTAAGAGTAGATTATATTTTACTTACAATCGCATTCAACTGATTTAGTATTGACGGTATTAGATATACTTATTTTATTTTTTCTCCCAGTTATTTCTGCACTTTTAATCAATATGTATGAATATAAAATTATTCAGAATGCTACTTAAATTTGCATTGAGAGAATCAACTGCAATATAGTTATTTTATATTGTTTTGCTTATTATAAATAAAACTTTCATTAACTATTTATATTTTTAAATATTGGCAATGAAAATATATAGAGAGTATTGATTTTAGTTTTAAGATTAGATGATTATGTATTTTATTTTTTAAATATGTGTTGGTTAAGAAGATCTGAACAGATAAACCCTGAAAAACATTTGTAGCTTATTGAACTAACATCTGAATAGGAATTTATGGGTTATGTCAGTTTTACTATTTTGGCATAACATATTAAGCTCTTTTTCGGATAATGATGCTACAATGTTATAAATGCTGAAGTTTATATGGAGTTCTGTTAAAGGTAAGATTTAAATTAAAAGTTTTATTATCAAATGATAAGTTTTTTAATTAACTGAGAAATGTTACATTTTATATTATGCATGATAGCAACACCAATTTTAAAGTACCATTGTGATGTTTATATTCATCTACTTATTTTGTTTATTTAAATTTAAGTTTCGAAGAATAAGCAAAATATTAAAGTAATGTTATAAAATTATTTATAATTATTATTCACTCCTCAATTATTTTATTTTATTAATATTATATGATTTATATTTTGAATACCATTCGATAAAGACTATTATAAAAATTCAGATTTTATAAGATTAAAAAAAAATATTAAGAAGTATAAAGTCTTATAATTTTATTTTGTAAGTATTTTTTTATTATTATTTATTTATTTTCTCAGTGTAGAGACAGCAGACACTCTCAACCACTGGAGGGCCATTATTCATTTCCTATTGCTATTACATTTACAAAATATTAGAAAATAAAGATTTCTAACTAAAAATAAATGTTCAACTCATTTATATTTTTATTATTTACCTTGAAATGTACATTAGAATGGATGGAAAGTTTATCAAAAGTTTTTGTAGAAAGTTATTTATTTCGTGCTCTTATATGATATAACATATGATATAAAATACGACATCAATTACTAGGTATGTGACATGGTGAGATGTTATGTGACAGTATTTTCGGATCAGACATTATTAAAATTATTTTAAAGATTTGTTACCTTGTTAAATTTTATAAATTAAAAATTTCCCCCCAAAAAAATCTTACATAAAATATTGAAATTTGCAATTTTAATATTGTTAAAAATTTGCATGTAATTTAATTACATAAGTGTACAATGATTAGTTTCAAAACAATTCAAAATCAATGATTAGTTTCAAAACACGAAATATTATTTCTTACAAAATCACATAAAAAAAAAAAAAAAAAAAAAAAAACTGTGGTATTGATTTTGTAATAATTCAACAATGTAACTAAGAGAAATAAGTTATATTCAATCCAAAAAACTGTGTTAAATTTAACGATTCTGCTTTTAACAAAATTACAAGAATGCTTTTTATAAGAGTAAACTCAACTGAAGCTCACTGACGACAAATCACACTGAAAAAAGTAGAAACTCAACAGAAACAAATTAACAGAATATTAACAAAGTTTTAACAGATAAAAGTAAGACTGATAAAAATTAATAGTCTATGAATTTAAATAATTTCATTTCATTTAAATTTTGCAAATAATAATAGTAATACTAATAATAATAATAAATTTTAAGTATAATTCTGAATGTGCTATATCAATAATTTTTTCTGAAGTTTTAATAATTTTATAATAATTAGTTTAATTTCATAGAATTAGAAGACGATCTTTTTCTTTTCTGCTTAAGGTGCCTGCCTACCTTTAAAATGCAATTTTCGGTCAAAACTCCGATTTTTTATTTTTGGGTTAGTATTAAAGCCTGACATTTTAGCTTTCTAAATCAGTTTGAATTTTGTTTCTATCTTGCTTAGAACTTGAATTACAGCCATTTTAATATTAGTCACTCGCCAGTTTTTGAAACCGGAAGTGACCAGAAATGACCCGTAAACGAGGCAGACTTTTTCGTCTGCCTCGCCCGTAAATGTTTGTTTGCGTAAATGTTTTACTCAATATAAGCAACAAAATCTGTTACTGAATATAAAATGAATTTAAAAAAGAAAATAAAAAGCTTTGAAATAAATCAGGAACTTATTAAAATTATTTTTTGTTTAATAGGTAAAATCTTGTTTTTAAATCTGTTTTCTGCTTTTTCTCAAAACGAGATTTTTAGCATTTTGCTTTATCACAAAACATCATAACTCCAAAAGTTATAATTGAAACGTTATGAAACTTTGACAAAATACTCTAGAGGAGTAGTTTTAGGAATTAACCTACGACAACGAATCTAGCTAAATTATTATTATTATTATTTTTTTTTTTTTTTTTTTTTGTCGATAGAAGTTATGAACTATCATGTGTATTCAAGATTTTTTCAGCATGTAAAAATGTTATCTTCTCTAAAATATTAAATAACATGGTTATAGTTTTGAGAGAAGTTCACTTCTTTAAGGACCTTTCAGTAATCTATATAAAGTTTACAGAATAAAAGTACCTTTATTTAAATTTGACTTATGATGTTTTTTAAAAGTGCTTTTTTTTTCGCAAATTTTATGCATATTTTGAGCCTAAATATCAAAATATTTTAAAATTTGCTTATTTTTTTTCAGGTTGTTCACTGTTTTTTACTATACACTATCATATAATGCACATAAATAGACGATTTTTCAATTATTAAAAAAAATCACCTCCGACAGTAGGCAGGCGCTTTAAAGCAAAATTTTAAACAACAAAGCAATTTTAAATTTTATAAAATAGAACAGGTTCCTTAATTTTAATTTTAATGCATGTATCTTAATTCAACACTACATGTCACCCCTTTTTTTTTTTTTTTTTTTTTTTTTTTCTTTTTAATTATTTAATAGTGGATTTAACAGTCTTTTTTTTACTGCAGTAAAAATCTTCAATCTTTAAACTTGAATTTGTCTTGGCTAAGTAGTCTGCTAATGCTGGTCTTGAACGAAATGTTATTCCATCTGGGCTATGAAAAAAAAAAAAAAAATTGCTAAGTTTAACAAGTTTAACAGTAATGCTATTTCAAATACTATTTATATAGGTATTAAAAATAACAGAATTATTTAAAAAATATATATTAATATATAGCACAGCATTTACAGAGATCCTGGGGAAAAGGTCATTGATATACAGTGCATCCCAAAAAAAGGCAATCCCAATGAACTTCAAATAATGCAATTAGAAAATACCATGTGTGACAACGGAGATGCAGAGAAATAATATGATTTTTACATTACTTTTTTACTAATTTCAAATAAATTGTTAAAATATTATTAAGGAAAATTATTGTTTTTATATCACTTTAATTACAATTATAATGAAACATTGATTTCATACCATTTACAGTTTATTAAAAACTACAATGAGTGTTATATGTAAAGATAAATAAATCCTTGTCGAATCATGTTCTTAGACAGACTAAAAACATGATTCAACAAGGATTTATTTAACAAAGTAGTATTAAGTGTACTTTTTTAAGACGGGGATTATTGCTAGTGCTCGGATACTTTTGCTGCGGAGTGCACGATCCGACTTGTGATCTACGATAGCTGCGATTATTACAATAGTATGCTTCCCTTAAATACAGTTTAAAAAGTGTCCTAAACGGATAGTCACACCTTAAGCAAAATAAATAAATAAATAAATAAATAATAATTGCAGTTTTAATGTTTTAAGACTTTTTTTTTTTTTTTTTTGGGGGGGGGGGTTAAAAATAGATTTTAATTTTTTTTAAAGCGCAAATAAAATATCAGTAATTATTAAAAATCATATTAATAATAAAAGTATATAAAATCTTCATTTTTCAACCAGTAAACTTTACTAAATATTTTTTTTTATATTAAATGAATATTGTGTAATTTTAATTGAAATTATCAAAAATGTAATATGAAAGTTATCATTTATTTCTCTGGGTAAAGTTATTGCCCAAGATGTTCCTTAAATGCGTTATATGTAGTTTAATGTATTTCGCGTTTGACGAATCGCAAAAGTGTTTTTTTTTTCCTCCAAGTACCCTTCGTTCGGGTGCTCTACTCTAATCTCTTTTCTTTCTTTCTTTTTTTCTTCGGGGGGGGGATACAATTTACTCAAAATCTTATATCTAATTTTTCTTTAACTTAAAATTGTTGGTGAGTTTTTGTATAATATGATAAACATATGCGCATAGAAAGTGCCAAAAAAATTTAAGTACCACATTGGCAATTTCAGATGATTCACAAAAGTTATTTTAACTAAGCCTAAATTTGTGTGAAGTTATTGCATCATTTTGCACCCAAGTAGAATTTCGTAGAAAGTCTAAATTAAAAATTAAATTATTTATATATTTAAAACATTAGGGTATCATATCAGAATAGTCTATCTTACCTGATAAAATATACATCAGGACGACCGGCACATTTCCCTGACTTTCGTACTTTTATCTTCTTAATCCAACCTTCAGGCAATTCATCTTCATTCACAATGTTCCTAACGACTGCTGTACTTGTATGATTAGAAACAATTGTTTCATCTAATAACTGCTTTTCAGAATCTTCAATCTTCAAATTAGAATTTTTCTTAGCTAAATACGCTGCTATTGCTCGCTTTGAATGAAATATTTTACCTCTTGGGCTACAAAATAGAATTATAAATACATATATATATATATATATATATATATATATATATATATATATATATATATATATATATATGTATGTATATATATATTATTTTTAATAGTAATTTTTATTATTATGTAAATAATAATTTCGAAATTTTATTTGTATAAAAATGATGATGATGATGATGTCGTGTCTATGAAAGTGCAATTAAATGGCTCCGAAGCTGTCGAAGACAGCTTTAGCAACCTCGACAGCCCTATCTGTATAAAGTAGGTCTACTGGGTCTTCAAAGCCGATATTAAGAAGTTTGGCCTGGATTGCTGGGCAGCTGAAGATGTGTTGGGGAGACAGTGGGATGTCGTCTGGGCAGTGAGGACAAAAGTTGGTGTAACTACGCTGCCCGTCCTCAGAAATCCTCATCCCCTTTAAATGGTTTGTCCTCAGTCTGGTTAAAATAGTTGATAAGGCTCTATCACAGTTCAATTCCGGAATGGAGTTTCGTTTAACTTATTGACCGATTAGTCTTCGGCCAGCGACGGCATTGGCGTCAACGAGGGTTAGACATTTGGATGGCTGAGGAGAATTACGTGCAGCCTTTGCGAGCTCATCGGCCTTCTCATTACCGAAAATATTTACATGAGCCGGTATCCATTGCAAAATGCAGGATCCCTGGGCAGCAATGATTTTGTTTGTGAGCTCAATGATCTGATGGCTGAGTTGACATTTGCCCTTCTGGATCGCTTGCAATGCTGATTTGCAATCTGAGAATATGATGATGCCTTTGGAACTCTGGTCCTCCTTAGACAGATAAATCTCCAGAGCACATTTGATGGCGACGAGCTCGGATGTATAGTTGGAGGCGATTTTCCCAACAGGAATACCGTGGCATACCTGCGCTCCGTCTGGTTCGATGAAAAAGACACCTGCTCCTCCTCTATCGAGATTAGAGTCAGAAGAGCCATCTGTGTAGGCGATTGTCAGATCTTGATTTGAGGTCGTGAGTACTTCAATGGTATGGTCGCCTTTCTTTTTAATTATTGTGGTGGGATCTTTCTTGGTGCAAGGTTGTAAGAGATTTAAATAGATTTTTGTTTGGGCACAGGATGTTGTAAGGCTCTTACAACCTCCATAGGTTTTCCTTTGGGTGGTAGGAGGGAAATAAAATACCTCCCGCGGACCAACAGGCAGAAGTCCAACCTCTCGAGGCTCTGGCAACCCTCTCTTCTATGAACTGTGCAATTTGTATAAAAATTAAATATATATATAGCATATGCTAATAGAAATGCAAGTTTCCTGATGAGTGAACATTTCTATTATTCAGCATTTAAAATTCCAATTTTCATTTCATGAATTCCCTTATTTTTTTTTTTCCTTTTAACGGAAATCTTTGGTAATTTTATCCTTTCTCTTTTCTCTAAAATGTTGACTGTTACTGATAATTCATAGTTTTTGTAAATTATCTCATCGTTAGGCTTATGTGTTGTGTTAGTGTCCTTTCTCTTCTGCGTAAGTATTTTAACATGTTTTTACAAATCATTGGTACTCAAATTAAATTAATATTCGAATGAATTATTCGAATTTTTTTCGAAATGAATCTCAATTAGAATTTAATTTTATGTTGGTATCTTCATCTAGCTTTTGTCTGCTGAGTGTTACAATGGTACTAAATTATTCAAATTATATATATGTATATATATATATATATATAAACAGGATTATTTAGTGTATTTAGGAAAGACATCCATACATATAGCAACATTTGCAAAAATTTCATCTAATTTTCATAAATAAATTTGGATTTGCTTCTCCATAATATGATAAACATGTGCAAAAAAAAAAAAAATTAAAAAAAAAAAAAAAAAAAAAAAGAAGAAGTAGAATAAGAAATAGAATTATTAGACCTTTATATTCTGGCACAAATTACTTTGAATAAAATTTATGGGCGCTAATTCTAAATATTAATCTGGTAGCATATAAGATAAGATGTCACATGCTTAGCTATATTCCTTTAACTAAAATATTTAACTTAGATCAAAGTCCAAGATCAAACATAAAATTTTTACTCATTTCTATAGGGAATAACTTCTATGGGACAAAACCACAAAACAAAACAATAACAAATAATAATAATTAATTAATTAATTTAATTTAATTTAATTTCAGTCAAAGACAGAATTTAGTTTAGTACGGATGACTAAATTCAGGAGGATTATTAATTTCAATTTGTAAAATTCTTAATTTTTATCTTATATTTTGACCGTAAAACTGGGACATGTACTTCTTAAAATGAATGAAATTAATTGAATCGAAGGGCTGCAATCTAAATTTCCTACTTAGTTAATTAAAAAAAAAAAAAATCTTATTGCCATGTCGAAAAATTGTTTGCACCCATGGATTCAGAAAATTCTCCCCTTTCATTGGGTACCGAATTTCTAACGATAGAACTGATATTTCTAATTTATTTTTGTGTTGCACAAAACTGGTCTACAAAATCTCTAGATTGAAACTAATAGTCCTCCGCCCTAAAAATTAAATACCTTGACAATTCTAATTACACGTGCTTATTGCATTATTTAACATTTAGAGTATTTTGCCTGTTTTGGAACACAAAAGACAGATCAAAGGACAAAATTAAGACAAATAAACTAGTGCATAAAAATTCGTACAATTTGTTGTAAAGTGTTGAAAAGGGTTGAAAAGTGCTCAATCAGAAATGTCCAGTAATTTCCACTACTAGACCTTAATGCATCTGATAATTTTAGTGTATTCTTTATATCTAATTGCTAAACATATCATATAATATAAAAACATAGAACAACAGATGTCAATTTCAGTATGGTTTGTACAGAACGACGATACTTAAATAAGATTTATGAAAATGCTTCTCATAAAACACAATGCACTGGAATACTTTTGTATGTCTCTGTGCACAAACCATTTGTGCTATTTATATCGTTTTAAATAGGGAACTTAATTAACACATATCGTTTTGAAGACATTCTGAAAATATGTACGGGCGCTAGAGGCGGATAGACATACAGATAGACAGGCGGGCAGTCAGACGGCTAGAAAGACAGGCAGACAAAAGAATTAAAATCATAACCATTCTTAAGCATCGCTAGAAAGTGTTAAAAAAAGATCTATGCAAAAGAAAATGCGATGCTGATTCTATTAATTTTTAATTATGTCCTTTAACGCAACTGATTATTTTTCTGTAGCCCAGTAAATTTTAATGTTAATCATTATAATATTCTATAGAGAGAATTTTGTAGCGTTTATGAATGAAAAAGGACTATTTCATAATGATTTGTACAAAATAAAAGTATTAAAATGGGATTTATAGAAATACTTGTCATAGAACGCAATACAAGGAATTTTATTAGGTATCCCTATAGACAACCATTAGGGAATTACCCTATTTTCAACATCGAACACTCCGTAGTGGACTTGAATAACATATGTCAATTTCAAAAAATCCCTTGAATATTTAGAGGGCGGGTACACAAGCGGGCAGAAAGATAGAGAGGTAGACAAATTCAAATCGTTGCAACTGTTAAATATTTTTAGAAAGTGTTAAAAACAATTAATAGAAACAAAAGTGTAGTTCCGGCAGATTCCAACTATAGCCATTAATATAACTGAATATATTTGTGCATCCTGTAAATTTTAAATATAATTATATTATATTATATAGAAAGCCTTTTCCTGTTCACATGTATAATTATTATCGATTTCATAAAATTCGTGTAAAGTAAAAGTATAAAAATAAAATTTTTAGAAATACCTCTCATATAGAAAGTAACGCTTTGAAATTTTTTTCGGGTGTCCCTGTAGACAAATCAATGGTAGTATTTACCTTTTTACACCTATATTAAAACACCTTTTCACACCCCATAGTAAACTTAAATGCATCAGTTTGAAGAAATACCCAGAATATTTACCTGAGATAAAGTACGGACAAATGGAAAGACAGACAGACAAACTAAAGTGGTAATCATTTTTCTACTTTGTTGGAAAGTGTTAATAAGTATTGAAAATTTTCATTCTTTCTAAGTGTACGGCATAAATGACTGTTGTAAATTAAATCTTTAAATGAGTTTCTAGCACTTTCCAAAGAAATTTCAAAGCGTTTATGACTTCGGTTTATATGTCTGCCTGTCCGCGATCTAACTCCCGTAAATATTAAAGGAATTTCTAGACACTGATATATGTTATTTAATCAAGTTCACTATCAGATGTTTCCTATTGAAATTGGAGTAAATATAATTACTGGTTTGTATACAGGGACACCCGAAAATATTCAGAACCATTCCTTTCTATGAGAGGTATTTTTATAAACTATATTTTAATAATTTTACTTTGCACAAAACTAATAATGACAATGATATTGAAATATGTTAATCATATGCACAAATAATACTTTCCACTGAAAATGCCACAATCAGCATAAAACTTTACACGTATAACCGATATGAGCTGCGTATAAACGAAGAATTTTTGCATTAAAATGAATAGGAATGAATCGGGACGTCACTAAAAGGACGTATAAATGTAAAAGACGTATAATCGAGAGACGTATAAACGGTGCTTTATTGTAATTGGAAATTGTTAGAACTGAACTTCTGTTTGTGCTAAGTAATTTTATCACTTTCCAACAATGTTTAAAATGAATTCAGTTATTCTATCTGTCTGTTTTTCTGTCCTTCCGTCTGTATGTTGTGTGACAACGTAGGCGAAATACATTGAAGATGCGACAAGTTCGTACAATTGAAAAGTGTTAATAATCAATGCAAACCTGATGATTTTTCGGTCTTATTTCTGAAAATGGAAATTTTTCAGGTTTGTGTTTCATTTTTCTTTCTTTCTTTTTTTTCTCAAGTAGCTATGAAACTTAAGAACTCATATTTTTAATAACACTTATGTTATATTGAGAACGTTAACACAAGGGTTTCATGATTTGTTGAGAAATATTCTTTTTAGGCAATGAAATTTTATCCAAAAATGCTAATTTAAAAGTGATTTTCATTAGAGAATTAATAACAGTTTTTCAGTTTCACTTAGAAATAAAGTGATTTTTGAAAGTGTGTAAAACCTGTACCGGTAAAACACATGCTATTTTAACTGACATAAAAAAAATATATATATAATTTTATCTTTCACCATTTATTTATTTAAATTTGTTTATAAATAAATAAATAAAGATTAAAAATAATTTTTCACTTTCACTTAGAAATAAAACGGTTTCTTAAAGTATATAAAACATGCAGGTCTTTTGAACTCCTTCATCTGGAGCCACAACTGGTGCCCAAATACGAGTGATTAGCTAATGGCTTAAAAGCATAAGAAAAAAAAGCACGTGATTCGACCAATCACAATCTCAGTTCTGTTTACTTGGACGCCAGTCCAGTCGTTGGTATAATAACAACGTGATGTAAATGCAAGGAACCATAAAAATTAATAACACCATCTTTCACAGATTCTGAGAAAAGGGCACATAAAATGGGAAATTTAACATGGCGGATATAGGGCTTTCCCAGTCACATTAAAATATTAAGCTGCATTTTATCTACATCAGAAATAGTCTATCCTACCTGTTAAAATATACATCAGCAAAACCGGCATTTTTTTTAGAATTTTCCAGATTTATCATCTTATCCCAACTTTTAGGCAATCTGTCATTATATTGAATATTTATCGGAGCCGGTGCCCTAATATAATCTGAGACACGTGTTTCATCCATTAATTCATGTTTTTCAGATTCTTCAATGTTCAAATTTGATTTTTTCTTGGCTAAGTAGGCTGCCAATGCTGGCCTTGAACGAAATATTTCACCATCTGGGCTATAAAAAGAAAATTGTATATTAAAATTACTAATAGTTATTAATAATTTATTATTAACTTTCAAATTAGTTAATTTATCAAATCAGCATTAAATTAATAATATATATATATATATAAAAAAAAAAAAAAACATAAAAAAGAAAAAATAATAAAATAAAATAAAGTAAATACATAAAAATAAAGTATTGAGTTTCAATTAATAACTTCAATTTTAATTACTTACTGCATTGTGTTATTTCCTTAAGTGTCCGAATCTCTAATTTTTGATTTTTTAAATGCTAACACTTGTTTAGATTCTATTAAGCACACACACACACACAAAAAAAAGGTCATTACTTTTTTATTTTTTTACACTCCAATAGATGGCGCTCATTCCTCTGTAGCTTATTTATATGATTCAACGATTGCATGACACTCTGAATTGTGAATTTACGTAAATAAAATTAATCTCAGTTTTAAATCAAAATTTAATTTTAAATTATCAGTTTTAGGTTTATTAGTAAATAAAAACAGATCACTAAACTTTATCGCTCAATTAAAAAATACGATTCCAAAATTAACTGTGAATTTAACTGTATACAGCCTCATGGGTGTAGTGTGATTGAGATCAATATATTTTTTTCATGTGTAATGTAAGTTAAGCATTAGTTTTATTAATTATTATTAGGATAACATTTAATTATTATGAAAAATTTCTATTTAAAGTTAAATAAATTTGATTCTCACTTTTTTTTTTTTTTCCACTATTAATCTTTCAGATTTAATTTTCTTGCCTTTTGGGTGTTATTGGGTATAGCTTGTTGCAAATGTTTAGCTGTATTCATACAGCAAGATATAAATAACACCTATTTTAATGCAATATTCATTCTATACCCTTGAAAAAGTAATGAATTTGTATGTTTCAATTAAGAAACTTGTATTTGGGTGGGAACATGGCAAACTAGCATGTCCTTTATTAAGTTATTTTTATCAGGCATATCGGCTATATAATTCTTGATTATTATTTTGATTGAGTTACTTTTATCAAGCATAATTGTTACAGTTATATCTATTTCACCATTAATTTAATTTTGTTTTTTTTTGTGTGTGGGGGGGGGGGGGGGGGGTATGCTGGTTTCGCCATGTTTTCGAAATCTGTTATGCCTTTTTATTTTTCTTAATAATTGTCTGTTCTGCTGCTCCCACCCACTGAAGAGGAAGCGGAAGGGTGTTTTTAACATGGAGTGTTATTTTTACGAATGTTTTTTTGGTACTTTAACTCATCGTCTTTGTATTTATTAATATTTTCTCTTTTTGTTAGCTACGCCCACTTATCTTAAACACTTACACCTATTTATAACTTTCTATTCAAAACTACATAATTTTTTCTATAAATTTTTGGTGCTGCCTTTGGCACCTTTTTTATACGAATATACTTTAATTGATATGTGAATAATATACGTATATATATATATATATATATATATATATATTAATATTTATCATTATAATAATAACTGCTATTTTAAATACTATATGTATAAAAATAAAAATGTATATAATTACTGAATTATTTGTGTATTTAAACAAGATATTTATACGTACAGGAACATTTACACGAATTTCCAGATCTAATTTTCATTCAAAAACTTCGTCGTGCTTCCCCATAATATGATAAACATGTATACCTAATGCAAAGTCTGATTACCCAAAAAGCTCGGTAAGGACTCCAAAAGAGCCCTCTCTGAAATTTAAGAGGCACCCCAAAATGCCTCAAATTCCTAATATCACTTTTTCATATTGTCACTTAAGGAAATTTAATTAATTAATTAATTAATTTTATTTCTGTTTATTTATTTTATTTATTTATTTTATTTCTTTTTTTCAGAAAAACTTTCCTAAAGCAAGAGAACGTACTCACTATTTTGTTAAAGTTCA
This sequence comes from Salticus scenicus, assembly GCA_963930645.1. NCBI lineage: Eukaryota > Metazoa > Arthropoda > Arachnida > Araneae > Salticidae > Salticus > Salticus scenicus. The sequence continues at coordinate 678,984 of CAWVNO010000614.1, read as the reverse complement.
CTCCACAGCTAACAAAGATTTTCAGTACCGTTAACATATGCAATAAAAAAATACTACAACGTACTAACGTGGAAAGAAAATGAGGAGCAGGAACTTTTAAATTAATACTATGATAATAATGCACTAAATATCAACACTTCTTTCGCCTTGAACTCATTTAGCTCAAGTCTTCATCTGGTAAATGAAATGTTAAGCATGAGTGCACAACGTGAGAGCAGAAAACGTTGCTTACCCTTTTATATCTGATATATATTTACCCTTTTATATCTGAATAGCAGGCTTTGCCCACTTCGCTGGTCGTTATATTGAAACGAATTATCAAAATACCATATCATTAATAATAATATGAAAAAAAAAATCATTGAAATCAGTCAAAATCTAAGTTCTCGCTACCATCGGCAGCAGTTTTCCCACTCGCCACACTTTGAGTCTGGAGCCCCAATGCCTTCGGTAGCGTCTTGCCTGTATTTTACTCCACCTCCCTCGCGGGTAAAGTGGAAAGATTTGCAAAATCATATCAAAATGCATATTACGTACACTTAATCAACAACCACACACCGAAATTTGCCATTCTAAGGTAATTTGGAGCAGATTTAAGCTTCAAAACGTCTTTTTAGCCCACCCACCCCAGAGGATGGGGGAGTAATTTCACAAAATCCCTTTTATAGTACATGTTGCATACATATACCTAACCAACACATTAAAAAACCGCGATCCTGAGATTATTTGAAGCAGAGTTATGTTTTAAAATATGTGTAGTAGCCCCCCACCCCTGCTCTTAAAGGAAGGAAGGAGGAGAGAATTTCCAAAATGTCTTTATATTATGACTTAGATAAATATACCTGACCCATACATCAAAAATATCTTTCCTAAGATAATTTACGCATGAATACGTGTCCCCCCCCCGCTCCCTAAAGGGTAGAGCGGAATTTCAAAAAAAATCACTTAGTAGCGTGCGTTGAATATACATAAGCAGTCTACACATCGAAAATTGCTATTCTCAGATAAATTGAAACAGAGTTACGTATGAGTACGCACAACCAATCGACATATCAAAAAATCACTTTTCTGAGATAATTTGGAACATTTTCCCCACCCCCACCCTCCGCGCTTAAAGGGGGGAAAGGGGAAATTTCACAAAATCCCTTTATAGTGCATGTTGGAAATGCATAACCATGCCGCACATAAAAAATCAACTTAGATAGTTCGGAGCAGAGTTGTGCATCGAAACATGATTCCTCCCCCCTACTCCCAAGGGGGATAAAGTGAAATTTTACAAAATCCCTTAGTAGTGTGTGTCTTGAGTACGGATAACCAATCGACGTATCAAAAAATGGCTATTCTGAGATAATTTGAAGATTTACTCTTAAGTGAGTTTTTTTGCCCCCCCCCCCCACGTCCTTAAAAGGGGGAGAGGGGGAAATTTCTGCCGATTGCTTTCTTCTTGACGTTGTGTTCGGCCATAGTTCACACATTCCTGCTGACATCATTCAATAGTCGCATAGCTCCTATCTAATTGTCAAATAATTCGCAGATTAGACCAGCCGGCTTTTTTTAGCCTAACTACACTCCTCTCTCTAATGCTGATATCTGCGCATATTGTGTGCGAAGCATAGTTACTGTCCACCCGAGTAGACGGAATAAAATTCTCAAAAAAATTATGATCTGAAATCAAATTTTCTCATCTTTAATATTGTGCCAGTTGCGCAGTTAAGATTCGCGCTGCAGCGTCACATACTCATTCGATGGCAAACAAACTTTAAAATTTTGTATTTTCCATCGAAACCTGTATGCCTGTATCCAATTTGCATTACTCCTCGTTGGTGCGTCATTTGTTTCGTCCTAGAGTACATTTTCTACATTTTTATTTAGTATATGTTAGCATTATTTCATAAAGTTAATCTTCGTTTAGCTTCATTTCACACACACACACACACAAATACTAATAAAAATATTAATAAATAAAAAAGTTATATATATTTAAATTAGGGCTGTGCTGATTAATTAATTAATCGGTTCGGTTAATCAATCAATGCTTAATCCCTATCATTTTTTTTAATCCAATTAATCGGCCCGATTAATTGGATCAAAAATTTTCAAAATCCGATTAAAATTTTCAAACTACGAAAAAAAGTGAAATTTTAAAATGTTGTTCTGTCTACAAAATATTACCCCACCAGTGGCCGAGAGGTGCTGCGCTCAAAGCTGGTAGACGGGAAAACCTGGATTCGATCCCAGTTTGCGCTCATCGATATAAGCTGTTCGAAATTTTCTGTGGTTTTCTCCGAAACTCGCATAAATACGTGCTAGGACCCCTTAGAAAGGTCCCTCGGAGGTCACTACACCTATAGGCCTATGACCCTAGTGAAATCAATCGGTCTTAATCTTAAACATACACACACAATCAAAATATTTTTTTCCCATAATTGCATATGTTCGCATATGATCAAGCTTAGATCCCGAAAATGTCAATGTGCTGGTGCGTGTAAGGGATTGGTTAAAATAGGACCTTTTTTATGATCTGTTGTGTAATATTTGGAAATAAACTTGTAGGTGAGTTTCATTCTGAACTTTCATTATATATGAGTGAGTATAATTTAACTATTTAATATGGTATAAGGTATTTTTAATTATGTTTTTTTTATTATTATTATTATTGTATGAATAATTAAGAGAATACAGCACTAAATATTCAAATTAAATTATCTTCACAATTAAATCTAAGTTTAACAGGAAATGCATTTCATAAAATAAAAAAATATCTATAAATACTCAGTTACATACGAATATTTGCATTTGGTTTTCGATATATATTTCGATGCATTTCAGTATTACATTGTTTTCGTGCTTAAAATAGTTTTTCATTTATTAGAAAACATTATTTTCGTGCTTAAAATAGTTTTTCATTTATTAGAAAAAATTACGAGGTTTCCTTTTTCATTATTTATTTGTATGTTTATTATTATTATTATTTATTGTTTAAGGAACTAGTTAAATTAACATTTACATAATTTTTATGGTTTGTTGTGTACTATATTAAAAAAAAAAAAAAAATGCATAGAAGAGTTTTATTTATCGTTCAAATAAAATTATGCAGAAAAAAATGAAAATCGATTACAAATCCAATTTATCGATTAATGAACTACGATTAACCCAGTTAAAACTGTTAATCGACTCCCACCCCTAATTTAAATGGATTCTTAATTCATAGTGTTGCCAATCGGCAACAATTTAAAAAGTTCAAATTGTTTAAAAAGGTTAATGATTTTTACTTTTTTAAGTACTTTTCCTTTACTATATGGCTATCAAAAAAGCAAATGTAATTTTTCCGTGGAAAAAAAAAAAAAAAAAAAATCATGCATTTTAAGGTTAAAATATTTAGCTGAATTTTATCTACAGTCGGTAACAAAAGTCTCCAAACACTAGCAAAAATTCCTATATAAAAAAAGTACACTTAATACAGTTTTGTTAAATAAATCCTTACCGAATCCTGTCTTTAGACTGACTAAGAACAGGATTCGACATTATTTATTTAACAAAACTGTATTAAGTGTACTTTTTTTATATAGGAATTTTTGCTAGTGTTCGGAGACTTTTGTTACCGACTGTACATCAGAAATTGTATGTCCTACCTGTAAAAATATATATCAGCACGACCGGCACATTTTCCTGACTTTCGCACATTTATTCTTTTAACCCAGCCTTTAGGCAATTTAGCATTATGCACAATATTTATAGCAGATGCTTCACTTGTATGATCTGAGACTCTGGTTTCATACAGTAACTGTTTTCCAGAATCTTCCATCTTCAAATTTGAATTTTTCTTGGCTAAATAGGTTGCCAATGCTGGCCTTGAGCGACATGTTACGCCATCTGGGCTATAAAACAGAAACAAATTAAAAAATATACATATTTATGTTTATCAGTAGTTAAAAATTAGCTGCTATGAAGGGAAGTCAATAAGTAGATCACAAAAGATTAAAACAACAACAACAATAACAATTATAATTTACTATGAAAATCACTTGGAAACAATTTTATTTTAACACGCTTTTATTAGCTTCACCTGTATGTTTGTTTGTATGTATGCTTGTATGTAACCGCTCTGGGAGCAAACAAAAAATCTATATTGTAAGACTTTCCCTACGTGAACACTGTGGCTGTGAGGTAAAGCTCCGCGCTACGAACCTAAAGGTCTAGCGTTCGAGCCCAGTCATGGGAGATCTTTTAAAAATGTTTTTTGTTTAATTCTAAATTATTTTAATTAAAGATTTAAATGTATGAAAATATTATGGTGTGTCACTCACACGATTTTCTCTTACCCTGCATTTTAATACTAAGGTAGATATTTTGTACTTTTTTGTTCACATTTCTATAAAAGCGTGTTATTTAATTTTTTAAAACTATAATATTATTTTAACATAATCTCCATCAATGTTACATCAATGTTGCAGGGTTCCCACTCAATTTCAAAAATAAAATTACCTGACTTTTCCAGACCTATATTTAGAAAATTCCAGCCTCAAAATTTGGTTCGTGACATAAAAAATAGCTCACGGCATAAAATATAACATAGTTCGCGACGTAAAAGACAACATAGTAAAGAGACTCGCGACATAAATTAAATGCTCAAAAAGCTTTTTCCAGGTTTTGGGGCAATATTTGCAATTTTCCCTGACATTTCCCTGACTTTTTTCATTAATTTCAAATTTCCTAACTATTCCAGATTTTTCAGGTTTTCCCTGACCCGTGGGAACCTTGATGTTGTAATCCATCATCCATCAATGTTGTAATTTATTGCATCGTGTTAGGTACACCCTTATTCCAACTGCATAAAATTCTTTAGGTAGCTGTTTCCTATTGTGAGTATTATCTTTGTGTTGAATGTCGTTATCATCTGCAGCAAAGTTTTCAGCTCCAACATGTTTTACTGGTCCAAACAGATGAAATTCCCATAGAGCTAACTCTGAATTGTAAAGTTTTTTTTTTTTTTTTTTTTTTTTTTTTTTAAGTCCTTATGCATAGAGAAATTGGACCACAGCACACTGCTCTTCTTCCTGTATTGTAATCATCGATCAAAATTACCACTTTCTTAAAATGAATTACTTATCCGCTGTTACAGAAATGCCAACTTCTAATGAAAAAAAAGCAGGAGATTTTTTAGCAGAAATCAGGAAAATTTTTCCAACAAGATAGTTTGTAAGAAAAATGAGTAAAATAATGCAAATTTAATTTTAAGTAAAGCTTTTTAAGCTTAGGAGGTATTTACAAAGCATGAGTATTAAAATTAAATAAATAATATGTCTTTCATGTAGTAAAACAAACTATCAAAAAAAAAAAAAAAAAAAACTCTCAGACATACAGTTGTTTAAAATTTAAGTCAAAATAGACAGATTTGATGGCTCTGCTAATAATATAAACAATAAGTATCTTAATTATCTTTGTAAAAGAAAAGGTAATAAAGAAATGAAAATATCAGCTATATTCCAATGAAATTTGAATTCCTTAAGTTTTCAATAGTTATGGTATTTAAAAAAAAAAAAAAATCTTTTAATATTAAGACATTATTCATTATGCAAAAATGAAAGTTGAAAATTTATTCTCAGCAAAAATTAGTTTCAAAGCATTGTATAGTAATTCACATTCATACTGAACTTGATAAATTGCAGGGCAAGATAAATTTCAATTTTCTTTCAAATTTTTTTACCCAATCCCACAAATTTTAAGCATAAATTATGCTAAGAGGGATAGATAAAAATTACATCAGAAAAGCAGGAGAAATGAGTGAAAAATCAGGAGCATGGGAAAACAAGCAAAAATCAGGAGACTCCTGCCAAAAGCAGGAGACTTGGCATATCTGATTGTTACCATCAGATGATCGAAAGTCAATTTCCCCCAAAACAGTTTTTAAATTTTCCCAAATTAAGTATTTTTTCAAAAAAAAAAAAAAAAAAAAAAAAAATTCCCAACCCAATTTACACAAAAAATGTAATTTATATCAAATATTTAAATGTGTAATAATTTAAGCTCTTATTTCCGTCAAAATGAAGCTCTTTATGGAAAAAAAATTACCATTTATAAAACATCTTTTAATACACTAGTTTTTAGAAAATTTAAATCTGAGTATGCCTAACCTTCTGAGTCTAGTTTCCTTACCACTACTCATTTGTACTTATCGCATATGCATATGAAAACAGTTTTTGTGGACTATAAATATAAGAAAAACAAGGTACTAGCCAAACATCTTAAGAAGCTTGCCTCAAATTTGGTATTTTACGCCTGCAATTTTAATTCAAGCTAAGATCAAGCATCCAAAATTACACATTTGCTGCCTACTTCAAGCTTGATTATACAAGTGGTAATGAATACGTATCAAACATAGACGCCGATTAACCGGAATGTCCAATTAACCGGAACGATCAAGGAGCACTTTTTTTTTTCTTTCCCGGTCTTCTCCCCTCCCTCCTCTTCCCCCCACCCCCAACCCCACCCCCCAAAAAAAGGTAATAATAATAATAATTTACACGAAAATCAGTTTTTATCTTTAGTTCTCTGAAGAAGGTCGAAATCGCTCTTTTTGTCCCCCCGCCCCTTCCACTCGCTTTCTTCCGCCCAGTTTCATTGAGGAAGGAGAGTGGAAACGGCTGAATGAAAGGATTAGGATTTTTCTTTTTCCAGGAATTAGAGAGGGTAGGAATGCGTTTCCTGATTCATTTTCTTTTGTCTGGCTTCATTGCTGAATTAGCACATGGACTCCACAATGAGCGATTTAGTGCATCGGTGATAAAAAATATGCAGTATCAATTGTGTCGGGCAGCGTGAATGGAATGAGGGGACGGGGAATGTTGAAATTCCATCTACTTGGCGATAAAGGACAATCGACCACGGTCACATTTTAAAAACTAAAAAAATTAACTTCTAAATACGCCATTTGTAATATGCTAAATAGGCATTACTACAATGGCCAGTCCTAAGCCTGGAAAAAGTGTGAAGGGACCATGACTTGGCCAATTTATAAGTTGTCCAATTATCCGGATTTTTCGTTAACCGGATCGGCCTCGGTCCCGACCGATCCGGATAATTGGCGCTTTACTGTACTTGTTAAAACATAAAAGAACCAAATAATTTCAAAATTCAAGGAATACAAAAGTCAGTAAATAGAATAAATTTTGTAATCAGAAGGTTGAAATTTTTGCTTTCCTATTTCCGTAACAGACCCGGAACAAATGCATTATCAGCTGATAAATTTGACTATAATATTGTAGGATTCTAGGAAAAGTAATCTTTAACTAATTTTAAAGAAAAACCTCCTATTTTCCCCCAAATTTTGCATTTCCCCAAACTGCTCCCCACTAAATATCTGGCCAAAAATATTTCCCCTGAAGCTTCAAAAATCCCTAAATCTGTTAACACTGTACGCATGCGTGTAAATGTTCCCAACTCAACAGGAATCGAATAACATATTGTATTATACTGCCATCAATTCACCATCACGTTTTCGATATGTTTGTTAATTTTTATTATGCCGTATGCATTTGTAACATACTTATTAACTTGCCCAAGTACACTAAATATTATCTGTATAAAAATATAAAATCACTAAATATTTTTGTGTATTTAACCCACTGAGTGTCTTAGAAAAAGGAAAAAAAATTTAATGTTGTGTTCACTACGTGATATTTATAATGCGCTAACACAATTATTTCCTCTTGAAATAAAAAATTATGACTGTGCATTTGAAGAGTAATGATCATTATGTGTGACCTCCATACTTAAAAGGAGAAAAAAAAAATTCCTTTGTTTATACACTTTTGAATTATACATGTATGAGGGAAAAAATAATCTATTTAAAAAAACTTTTAAAACCCAAATTCTTAATATATCGTATCACATAAATCTTTTCGAAGTTAGAATAAAATTTAATTTGCAAAGAAAAAAAAAAAAAAAAAAAAAAAAAAAAAAATGTAACTTTCTTGTTTATTAACCATAATTGACGAAATTTGAACTGGAAGTTGGTCTTGTGTTGTACAGACTGTATACTATATGTTTGTGTTCGTGAGGAAAAATTAAAAAAAAATTAAAACTGCAATTTTTAATCCCACTTCAAAAACATATGACTTAATGAGTAGCAGATTTTTTTCTTCCTCCAAACGGTTTCCATACAATCTTCTGCAGTAGCCGCCTAAAATTCATATTTTAGTTAATTAAAAAAAAAAAATCTAATTGTCCGATCGATAAGCTGTTTAATCCATCGGATTCACTAAAATTGCCCCTTTCATTTGATACCTTATTTGTAACGATACAACTGATATTTCTAATTTATTTTCTAACTTTTCTAATTTTTATTTACCTTAAAATGGAGGCGCATTTTATATTAGCTTGAGATTCACAAACATACCGTAGTGAATGACAAAAAAGTACATAAGAATTTGGGGACAAATGCTCAATGGACGAAAATCTTCATATTATTTACTCGGTGGGTTAAGAAACTTATTCATTCATATATATATTTAAAAAATACTACATCAAATTTTTCATTCGTGAGTTAAAACTTTTGGCTAGCTTCTTCTATATTATGATAAACACCCTAACAACACTTCTTTTCCACATGATATCTTCAGGATGTCCTATGGATGAAAAGACATCTTCTGGACATCTCCAGAATGTACAACAGCACCAACAAATTTAAATAACTTAGGTATTTCAAATAAGAACAAAATTTATTTTAGTGAAATTTTAAGGGGAGGAAAAAAGTTGAAATTATTTTCATTTTACATTTTATCGATTTTTAAATCACGTACTTCCATGAAATCTATCATTTTTTTGCATATTGCATTTATGCTTTAAGCATAAAAAGTAATTTTAGAACTGTAAAGGACACTTTTATGGTAAAAATAATAGAAGAAATGCAAAATTTTAACACTAAACCTACCGATACTTCATGTATACCTACTCCTACCACAGCGGGTCAGGTGATCCGTCTTTAAAATGTTATATATATTTCTATGTATATGAAAAATATATTATTTAGCACAATTTGGTGTATGAAACATGGATGATGTAATAATGTTATTTGTAAAAAATTCAGACAAAAAGTTCAAAATGGGTCATTTGACCCCGTCGTGGTAGTTTTAGTGTTAAAATGCTCCATGCCATTTTTGAATTATTTTGCATCGCCATTTTTTTTTTTTTTTTTTTAATAAGTATTTTTCTTATGTAACTAAACTCATCTGTGAATTTATTTTTTTATTTTTTTCCTTAATTACTGCATCAGTTAGAAACAAACAAACAAACAAAAAAATTAAACATTAAATTTTCATCAATTTTTGTCATGCGATTGAGTTTGAAAGTCTGTACTAATTCCTTGTTTACAAAATGTATACTCAGTTTTGCGATAAATCCACTGTTCAACATTTATACTTATTCCTTAAAGAATCCGATAAAAGCAAATTAAACAAGCAGCATTTTAAGTAAATAGTTATTTCCAAAGTTTGAAATCCAAGAAATAAAAAAACTAAATTTTTATAAAAGTTTTTAAGTAATGTTTGAGGAGCTGTAGCATGACATTATTTTAAAAATATTATATAGTATCGTATATTTTACGAGGTCTGTCCAATAAATACGCGAACTAAGGCCATAAAAAGTTTATTTTGCAAAATTTAGTCTACATCGATTGTGTCCCCTTCAGAATGCATTCCATCCGTTGCTATGCACTGATTCCATTTTATTTTCCACTGTTCAAAGCACCCTTGGAAGTCCTCGGCAGTCAGGCCTTTTAGTTTTCTCGTCGTTTCTTGCTTTATAGTGTCCACATCTTCCCATTGATGTCCCCTCATCACATTTTTGCATTTTGGGAATTAAAAAAAAAGTCGCATGGGGCGAGATCTGGCAAATAAGGAGGATGATCAAGGATGGTGATTGAATTTTTTGCCAGAAACTTGTGAACAATTAAAGCTGAATGTGCAGGTGCATTGTCATGGTGAAGGATCCATCTATCGCCTTGAGTCAAATTTCGTCGCACACGACGCACGCGATCTCTCAAACGCTTGAGAACTGTAAGAAAAATAATTTATTATTTTCGTCAATTTCCCTTTTCGACACACAGTAAAAACAAGGACAACAGAAACTAACACAACTGGCACAATACGCACAGCTCGACGATCCGCCATGCACTGATGGTTCATTGGGTCTCAGGCAACTAGCACCACTAGTGAGCGAGGCTATTGTCCGAGCCATGGCTGACAGATGGCACCAGTTCGCGTATTTATTGGATAGACCTCGTATAATAATTACCTAGATATTTTTAATTGCATCGATTTTAATAAATTTCATCCTCCTTGGTGACAATGGGTTTTTTTAAATGTCAAAATTTAACTAAAATTTCAATATATTTCAGTTTTACTAAAATATTGAACTACGTAGCATTAGTGTGTGGCAAAAAATTTTCAGTTCCCATCATTCTACGCTGAATTGTAAGCATTTATAGTTCTAAAAAAATATTCGCATAATTATAATTATAAAAAAATAATGTAAACTAATTTTTGTTAAAATCAGTTAAAGCTACCTGAAAAAAAAAAAAAAAAAAAAAAAAAAAAAAAAAATTGGAAGTCACAGCCAAAAGTACATTTGGAAGCAGCAGCCTAAAATTTAATCAATAATTTTTATTAAAATCTTAATTGATTATAATGTGAATGTTAATACAATATTTCACGTTTACAAATATTTTTGCAGTAATAAAATTAAAATTGTAAACATATATATATATATATATATACAGTATACGCCGCTTAATAAATTCACTGGTTAATAAAATCAGCCGCTTAATCTGATCAAATTTTCAAATTCAATGATCAAATCAATATAAACTACTTTTAAAACCACCGTTTCATAAAATCAGTATCGCCGGTTAATAAACTAATATATATATATATTAAAATCACACAATCAACTGATTGGGAAGAAAACCATTTATTGAAATTTATTTTTCCGACTGAGTGAAAATAATGCCTTGACCGGGAGTCGAACCCCAGATCATTGACTTACAAGGTCAAGGCTCTACCAATTGAACTATCCAGGCCGACAACCGGTGGACATGTAAAGAAAAACACCATTAAACAATGGGAGAAAGCAATACAATATATTAAAATCACACAATCAACTGATTGGGACTCACTCAGTCGAAAAAATAATCCCAATCAGTTGATTATGTGATTTTAATATATTGTATTGCTTTCTCCCATTGTTTAATGATGTTTTCCTTTACCTGCGGCTTATTTCTGTCGAGCTATCTACATGATCGACCAGATGTTTCAGCCTAAAGGTTGTCTGAGTGAGTAATGTCCACCGGTTGTCGGTCTGGATAGCTCAATGGTAAAGCTTTTACCTTGTAAGTCAAGGATCTGGCGTTCGACTCCTGATTCAGGCATTATTTTCACTCAGTCGGAAAAATAAATTTCAATAAATAATATTTATATAATGAAGTGCTTGCCCCCTGATGAGTTAATACTTTTAATTTTAAGCATTTTTTATTCCAATTATTAATCCGTTTTTTATCCCAATTATTATTCTGAAGTCCTTTTATTACTTTCTGCGCCATTATGTTTTATAGTTCTTTTTTTTTTTTTTTTTTTTTTTTTCTAGTGGGCGTAAGTAATTTAAATTGTTTTTGTCTCTTATTGGATCTTAAGAAGTATCGCAACTTTTTTGTGATCGTTTTAGCAATGTGTTATTATCAGTTTTATTTTTGTTGTGTTGGTATTGACATATATCTTTTAAATGCTAAAATATTAAGGTTAAAGTTTATTAATTATCTATTATTTATGTGTGTGTATATATATATATATATATATATATATATATATATCACATTTCTTCTGATGTTAGTATAAAATTGACTTTCTTTCGGCATTTAGTGTTACAACTTTGTCAGATAAAAATCGCCAGCATTTATCATGGAAAATAATTTAATAATTTGTACAGCATGAATTTGTGTAAAATTACATAGAAGAAAGTCTTGTCACAACTAATTATCTATCAAAATATAATTAATACAGTTTATTAATTTTATTATTCGTTACCCTTTGAAATTTCTTTCTAAATTCAAGAAAGTAATACCTCTTTCTTCAGTGCAAGAACGTTCGCCGGATATAAAAATCAGCTGCTTAATACAATCACTTGGCCTTAGAACGAATATGATTTTAGAAAGCGGCGGGTACTGTATTTTTTTTACTTTTTTTTTTTTTTTTTTTTGAAACTCTACTGTCGCTTCAACTTTATGTAAAAGTATATCACAATTTCAAACTCAAGTAGAGTTTTACAGAAAGTCCAAATTATAAATTTAAGAATTTTTATATATTTAAAATATTAAGTAGCATTTTATCAATATCAGAAATTCTCTATCCTACCTGATAAAATATGTGTCAGTACGACCGGCAAATTTTCCTGATTTTCGCGCAATTACCTTCTTAACACAACCTTCTGGTAAATTCTCATTTTTCAATGAATTTTCATCAGCTAATGTTCTTGAAGGATTTGAGACACTGGTTTCATCCATTCGCTGCTTTTTCCTAACAATATGCCTTGAGAAACTTGATGATTTTGATTTCCTAGAAATATTCCTACTTTTAGCCTCTTTTGAACTTGATTTATCATTCATTGTATTATCTTCAGATAATATGGCTTCATTTGTTTCCTCCATATCCTGTAATGATATATTATATACTATTTAACGTCGTTATTTAAATAAAGTATAACAAACAAGGAAATAAATAAAAATCTACAAGGTATTAAGGGGACAGATTGCTTTTAAAAATGGGAAAATGAAGAAATTTACGATCAATTTTTAGGAAAAAAAAATGAATAAATGAATAAATGCATGTACAAACATATATATATACTAGCAGACCCGGCCACGCGTTGCTGTGACTAAGTTATACGTTGAATTATACGGCTGTAAACTATTTAGTACAGTCAAATTATTATTTACGAACAAAGACGAAAACGTTGTAGCCGATGTAAAAACCCACAGGGTTGAGATTTGAAACTTAGGTCAAAATTTGGAAGCGATTGATAAAAATTTTCGTAGTGTTGATATTAAGCACAAATTAATTTTATTGTAGGGTCCTATAAATTTTAATGGAGAAGTGATATATATTATTTCTAATGCTACTTTGGATAAAATTGCTAAAATGACTAATATATAAATTAAATTCTATTAAAATAAAAGTATAAAAGAAACAGACGATTTTAAAATCAATTTTTATGGAGGAGTGAAATATAATATATGCTATAATGGATAATTTTACTATAAAATGACCTCATTATTTTAAATATTTAATATATCAACAGCTGTAGTTATAAAAAGGAAAACAATAAGGCTAAACCAGAAAAATAAGTAAATTTGATAAATATTTTAAAACTTTAAATTTGGAAATCTTATGAAATATTGGACATTTAAAGTAAATACATGTATCATTTTAAATAGAAAAAGATTTTGGAAAAGTTTAGTGTATTTTAACGAAGTGATGAGAAGTTTTTGAGTATGTTAAAATTTTAATAGTAAATTCAAGTTAATAAAGATGGGAAACATTGAGGATTAAGATAAGAATAATTATAAGATTTAAAAAAAAAAAAAAAAAAAAAAAAAAAAAAAAAAACTTTTTATATACCATGCTTTTAAATTTTAATATACTAATAAAAAGGAAAATGATAAATATTCTATCATAGTTTGAAGTCAAATTTGTTTTCAAATGTCTAAATAAAATATCTGATGTAAGATACTAATATTTTGCAGCGGAATAGATTTCATTTCTGTCATCCTTGGCGAAAAAAAAAGAATATCGCCAAATTATCTGGCGAAAATATTTAATTCCTTTCAAAAATCATGGTTATTTTAACAACTTATATTAAAAGAGTAATGAATAATATGAAACAATATTTCGTACAATACATGTTACATGTCATACATACGTACAATGAATAATACATATTACATTTCGTACAATGCATACATCTGGCATGTATATTTTCGTGTTACGCTTTTGATCGCCAAATAATAATAATAATAATAATAAAAAGCCAAGGGCGACAGAGTTTTGAAATTTAAAATTAAAATTTCGTCAATTTGACAGCAAAATAATTCAATCTAACACCCGCGATAACTAATACATATCTATACCCAAATATAAGGATTAAAATCGGGAAATAAATTTCCTCGATTTTTAATAATTTCTTACAAAAAATCCAGTGGGCAATTAACATAGGAAATCTTTTTCTTGGCTGCACAGACGGTCAGTGAGTCACACTTCGCTTGCGTATAGAACTCATAGATATAGTATAGCATATATAGAATAGAGTGATCATTGGGGAGAAAAAAGTTATTCCTTTTCATTTGGGAAAAGACGACGTTTTTACCAAAATATGGCCGTCTTTCCCCGAGTGAATACACACGGGAATACATACTAATATTTTAGCAAATAAAATTTATGAATAATTTATTTGCTAAAGGGGAATGGAAGACTCCAGATACAGTTTCAAATTCATATTTCTTTCTTTCTTTTCTTTCTTTTTTTTTTTTTTTCAATACCACTTAATGGCTGTTTCCAAAGCTTTTATTTTTTTTTTTTTTTTTTTTTTTCGGCATCAAAAATCTTTGTACGATAACATGGGGATGAGAGATCTATATATATTACTATATCTATGATAGAACTGCATTAGCACTTTATCAATCTGTATAAAATCTTTAAATTGATTATGACGTCAATTTTCGTGAGATGCATAATTTAACTTTTTATAATTTTTTAACGTTCACGTTTGATTAAATGTATTTATTTTTATGTCGAAAGAAAATGAACTCGTATTTTTTTTTTTTTTTTTTTTTGGCAACAATTAAATTAATGGAACTCACAGATATTTTGGAGCAACTTTAATAAAGGTCTATAATTAACAAATAATTGCAATAAAACAATATTGTGACAATAAATTGAGATAAAAACTATCCTATCTCTCAAGTTGGACCAAACTGCACACAGTGTGCAAAATTTCATTAAAATCGGTTCCTTAGTTTAGGAGTTTACCCCGGACAAACATCGTGACACGTAATTTATATATATATACAGATATATTTTTATGTTAATTAGTATGACATTACTCTATTGATTAAAATTATTATTTTTGTTTACTTTAAAATAGATTTTTTTTTTTTTTTTTTTTTTTTTTGGGGGGGGGGGGGGATTACATAAATAATAATAATAATAATAATAATAATAATCAAGGGTACTTTCTCACTGCGCGCCGGATATCTCAATTACAATTTCCTTATCCTTATAATTTTTTACATTAAATGAAACAAAACATTTAAAGTAAGAATCTGAACTAAAAGGCTTTAACTATTTTAATAATATGGAGTTTAATTAATAATTAAATTTGAAATATATAATTATTATTTTTTTTTTTCTACAATCGTGTTTTTTTTTTTTTTTTCTATTGAACATTTTTTTTTCTTTTAATTCATTTTATTCATAATGTCAAAACGTATGGATGAGAAAAAATGTAAGTTCATATCTCAAATACGTTTCAAAATATCCTTCTCGCAGTAAGAAAACACCTTTTTTTTTTTTTTTTAATAATCTTCAGCAAAAATAATTTTATATTTTAAAGTAAACCAAAATAATATTTTTAATCAATAGAGTAATGCCATACTAGTTAACACAAAAAAATTTTTTGTTTGTACATACATTCATTCGTATTTTTTTAACAAATCCGAAATTGGATCTAATTTTTTTTATTTTCTTATTTTTAATAGTAGGCTGTCCACTTAAAAAATTAAAATCAAATGATAATATTTCAATAATAATTGACTGGTGGGGGACATACTTTGTAAATGATTATTTCTACCAATTATAGCAATAAAATTTTCATAAACTTTAATGTTTTATTAAATTTTATCACAATTTAATTTCACTGTGTTTAATTTTTAATTAGTTTTTGTTATACTCTAGAAAGTAATATAAATTACTTGAATACGCATGCATAACTTTGTAATTTATTGATATATATAGTGTAATTTTTTTTCTTCTGTAACAAAAAATTGCATCATGTACAATCTTCCTTGAATGATTAATTGAGAAATTATTAATATATGATGAATGATTAATTTTTTGAATGATTATGAAAAAATATATATATATTTATTGATTACATATCAGACTTGTATGCTTGACTCAAAGTCCTCTTGTAAATATATAATAATAATAATAAAATATCAGATAAAGATCATAGATATAGTAAAAAGACATAGATTGATCATAGAGGGGAAAATGTGATTCCTTTCCATTCGGGAAAAGGCGGCCATTTTATTCTCTAATGGCTGTCTTTCTTCAAGTGAATACACACGGATAATTTAGCAAATAAAATTTGTGAATAATTCATTTATTAAAGGTGAATTAAAAACTTCAGATACAGTTTCAAATTCATTTTTCTTTTTTCTTTTATTTTTCTTTCTATTTTCAACTGATATCTATTAATTTAGTTAATATTTAAACTCTTTTTATTTATTAAAACTTTTTCTGCGCCACTGATAACTATATTTAAAAGAATTTTGAAAATTCCATATAACCTACTAATATAAAATATGTAAAAAAATATTAAAATTTAAAAAAAGTATTTCATTAAATGTTAAGACAGTAATTATTTGATAGTAATAACAAAGCAACTGATTATAAAAATTATATTTTTTATAAATTAGTCAAATATAACTTACTGTTAAAAATTATTTCATTTCCTTTCCATATATTTATTGGAACAATTAAAAGCCATGCAATATTTCGGCATTTTCAGAATTAGTCAATATTCTATTCTATAACTATATTCGAGTTTTGTATTCCTTAATGGCTCAAGCCAAAACTTTTTTTCGGCATCAAAAATCTTTGCTCGTTAACATGAGGATGATAATCTATGTAAATTACTATAGCCATGATAAATACATATAGTACATGATAGAATTACAAGACAAATAATTGGAAAAGCACCCGGGGTCAGAGCGGGAATATAACCACTCGAAGGCGTTTAGCAGTACACGGAGGGCCACCCGGTCACGGAAGGCTCATTATAAAACTGAACTTTGTTATTTCTACACTTAAAAAAGAAATTAAATGTAAATAAAAAGAGAAATTTTTTTCTCAACAAAATTTTTACAATGCCCAAAACTAACTCTTTAAAACTAAAATTTACTACGTTTATTCCCCCATTTCAAAAGATTCCCTTCATTTCTTGAAACTGATATATGTTGTTCCTGTTCACTATTTGATGTTCCCTATTGAAAGTGAAGTGAATTGATTTGTGTACAGGGACACCCGAAATTATTCCAAGGCATTGTGTTCTATGAGGTGTATTTCTATAAAACAAATTTTAATAACTTTACTTACCACAAATCTTAATGAAATTGAAATATGTTATTCATATGCACAAAAGAATGCTTTGTACAGAATATAGTACGATTAGCATTAGATTTACAGGATCACATAAAAATATTCAATTACATTATTGAAAATTTGCTGGAATTTGTATTTTCGTTTATATAAAAAGTTTTTAACATTTTATAACAATTTTTAACTGTGAATATGATTTCGATTTGTCTGTCCGACTGTCCATGTTTCTATATATCCGTCTACCCGCCTCCAACGTCCTTAAATATTTTCAGAAATTTTAAAAATTGATATATGTTATTCAAGTTTACTATGGAAGTTTCCTATTTAAAATGGCGTTAATAGATTCTGTACAACTGGCTTGTTTACACACACACACACACAAAAAAAAAAAAAAAAAAAAAAATTCTAGTGCACTACATTTTAGGACAGACATTTTTAAAAATCACATTTAAATAGCTTTCTACTGTAATTTATAAAGGTTTGTTTGGTTTTTTACGTCGCACTAGTGCTGCGCAGATGGGAAATTGGCGACGGTCTGGGACTCACCCCTAGAGGTGTTCCGGAGACATGCCATCGCAATTTTGATCCTCCACGGAAGGGATGGCTCTCCCGCTTCGGTGACCCCCAGAGGTATAATTTTTGATGGGAACATGGTAGACATTGCGGCCACGACAGATTTTATGTGCACCAGCCCCCATTAGTGTACACGACGGTCTTTGGCCGGCTCGAGTACCGAACCCGAAATCATCCAATTACGAGGCCGGCGCTCTACCGACTGGACTACCGTGGCCCGTAAATTATAAAGAAACTGATATTTATTGTTAATATGCTAAAATAATGTTTTGTATAGAATATAATACGGTTAACTTCAGACAAACAGGGCCACAATAAAATATTGAAATACATTAAGGGCTGCAGTTAGAATCTCAGGACTGCATTTACTTTTGAGTTGAGCATTTTTAACACCTTCCAACAAGGTTTGAGGGTGATTAAGAACACAGTTTATCTATTTCTATGCCTTTCAGTCCTTCTGTCTGTCCGTTGTGTGATAAGGTAGGCAAAGTACACTGAAAGTTATACGATACAAAAATTACGTACAGTTGGAAAGTGTTAATAATCAATGCGTAACGCATGATTTTTCGTTCTTGTATCTTATATCTCTAATTATAATAGGTCGATTTCTAAAAACACGAATATAAAATGCTCTTAGATCTTCAAAAACGACTACTTAATAATCCTTAGTATAAAAAGATAGAAAGAAATAAGATAGAAAGAAAAAGAGAGAGACATTGGAAAGCAAAACTATAATAATAACAAAATTAACAAACCTCATTAAAGACATCAGTTTCATCAGAAGACATTGTTTTACTTGTATGGTTAGGGAAATCTTTATTTTTGCTGTATTCCTCATTAAAACTTTGTTCAAGATCTTTTTCTACGGGAAACACTAGGGGAAGAAAACATTTACATAAATTAATTTTTATAACAAAAGAGTTCATTAAATAAATATTTGATATATGTATAGGTATCTCTACACAAAATAAAAAAAGATGTATGTGCGTGATTATATGTCCGTTGTTTTATAGGCATATGTCTGAACGCAGAGCTAAACAAATTTGCATGAAAGTCCATTTTGACTTGTCCTGGTGCACCCCGAAATCATAATTATTGATTAATTTATTGTTATTATTATTAATTTTTATAAATTTTTGAAATGGTGAACTTTGCAGATAGAAACGCAAATGTGAAAAGTCTCTCCGTGGTAGCCCGGTAGCACAGTTGGATAGAACGTCGCGCTTCGTGTGTTCGATTCTTCAAGAGCTAATGTGTTCTTTATTAATTTTATTTATTTAGTAGATATTAATAGAAAAAGTGTCAATTAATAAAATACAATCTTTCCGTGTTTTCACAGTAATACTTCTTCAGTTTCGTCATTCATACAGTTTACAGACTTGACTGTATGAATGACGAGAAAGTGACAAGAAATAAAGTTAAATTTAGAGGTCAGTTGGTCACTTTGTAAGCAAACAGCTGATCGCAGAACTACAGAATTTTGCATGAAAGTATGTTTTGACGTATCCTGATGCACCTCGAATTCCGATTTTCAATTGATTTTATTTTCAATTAGTAAATATTTTGAAGCTGATTAGATTGCCTGGTGCTGCCATCTGTTGTCGCAGCGTAAAATTGATAATCTGCCAGAGAACTATGTGTCCGAAAAACGAAGCTCTTGAATAATAGCAGCGTAATGTATCGTTCAGTTAGCGTTTAAATTGAAATGTTCGGCTAAGGCCCAAATGCAAGCAGCAAGCACTCAAAACCCACATAGCGTAGGCGGGGAAAACGTTGCCGAAGACAACTATGACCCGGAGCAAGGTTTCAAACAATTTCAATGGATTTTCTTTTTTTTTTTTTTTTTTTTTTTTAAAGATTTTATTTATAAAGTGATTTAAAATGTAGCGATTAATGTTTTTTGAAAATTCCTTTAAACGTAGTGACTAGCGAAATAGGCAAAGCCTAAACACTGTAAATTAGTAATATTAAATAATTACCAAATTTCATAAAAGAAATAATTTTTTATATATTTTTTCATTATTCATAGATAATACTAATTAAAAAACCTATTTTTCTTAACAGGGTTACTACACATATTTCGTGAAAATTGCCCTAAGTTTTCCTGTCCTGTTTTAAAAGTAAAAATAGATTACACGTAATTAATACAGAATTATATTCGGACATATTTATTAATCATTTCAACATATACAGAGTGTTTCTGAACTCTAAATACAAACTTCGAAGAGAGCAAAACATCATCAATAGGAATTTAAAAAATCACAAATCTTAAATTTCTCTCTGTGATACGTCATTCAAGTACACTGATACCATGTTTCCTATTTAAAATGGTATTAATAGTACAACTGGTTTGTGTACAGCGAACATACAAAATAATACCAAAGTATTGAGTTCTAGAAAGTTACTTAAATAAATCATATCTAAGTAAATTTTAACTGTACAAATTATAATGAAATTGACATTTATAATTCATAAGCTAAAATAAAATATTTGCCAAGGAATATGCATTTTTTAAGGTTAAGGTGCTTGACTAAAATATTCTGATACATTAAAGGCTACAATTGGAAACTGTTAAAATTTCATTTCCATGTGTGCATTTTCAAAGTTTTCCAACAATGTTTAAAAGTGATTATGAATTCATTTAGTCTTTCTGTCTGACTATATTGTGCGATCACATTAAAGTTTAAACAGTACATACAATTGAAAAGTGTAAATATTCTATGTAAACGGCATGATTTTTCCATTCTTGCGACAGTTTTAAATGATAGGGTACAGTCGGTAACAGAAGTGTCCGAACACTAGCAAAAATTCCTATGTAAAAAAACAGGGTTGCTACACAAATCAGAAGAAAAAAATTCCGTGAGTTTTCCCTGTCCTTTTTAGAAGTAAAATAGATGACACGCAATCATGCAGCATTAGAATCTAACATGTTTACTAGTTAACTGAACATATTTAGGGTATATTAATTTTATTAACTTACTATATAGTTGGGGAAAAACCGTAATTAATTCCTTATAAAGCACTAAAATTTTTAAAAACATTTGATTATGAAAAAATTTTCCTATGCTTTTCCAAAAAATTTCATAATTTCCCTGTTTTTGCAATAAATTTTGAAAATTCTCTGAGTTTTCCCTGTTTTTTAATAGATTTTTAAATTCCTTGAGTTTTCCAGGTTTTCCCTGTTTTTCAAGCGCCGAAGTAACCCTGAAAAAGTACACTTCATACGGTTTTTTTTTAAATAAATCCTTGTCGAATCATCTTCTTAGTCAGTCGAAAAACATGATTCGATAAAGATTTATTTAACAGAACCGTATGAAGTGTACTTTTATTACATAGGAATTTTTGCTAGTTTTCGGACACTTTTGTTGCCGACTGTATAAAAATCACAGTTTTAGAGTCAAGTCTATATTTTAAAAATTAATTATAGTATATACGTTATTTTCGAAGTTGATGCAGATAGCAGTGGTATTTGCTTATATATTTCCTTTGATGATTTTGAAAAATAAATAAATAAATACACTGCTTCTCAAAAGTTTAGCAAGGTTTACAAACGATCAGTTTTTATTTTTATATTTTATTTATTTTATTTTTTTATTTAAAAACTTATTTTTCAATGAAATGTTTTCAAACATTGGGTATTTAAAGGATAGAGTCCTTGCTCATAATTTTCAGTAAAGATTGGTTTGAGACAACATTTAGGGGCGAGTAAAAATTTGAGAAAAATCAATAATGTTTGTAACCACCCTGTATCTTTAAGTGAACGAAATGATCTGTATGTTTAGGATATGCTAATACAGACCCAGTACAATTTATGGAAGAATTTGCTACAGCATGTTAAATAATGGAGATAAAAGCATTTATTTTAAAACTCCAAAAAAATATCAGCATGTTTTTTATTTATAATATACAGAGTTTTAAATGAAAATTATTTCCACTTTTAGATAAATTTGAAAGACACTTTTGGAAGAACATACTGCAATCGGAATACATATATCTTAAACATCTCATGAAATCTAAGCATTTTTATGAAAAAACGCTTTAACTGTGCATGTGCAAAAGATAGAAAAATTTTTATTGCATAGATTTAAAGCCAGATTTGTTGGACAACTTTTGTCAAAAGTGTATTTGAACAAAATGAAAATTGAGAAAATTGTCGGCAAAAGAAGGAGCTAGATTTTAGGTATTTTCCTAATGTTGAAATTTCATAAGGGATTTCTCACATGCCGCGTAATTAATTTGAAAATCCAATTATTCCAACCACGCTCAAAAAGTACTTTTTTGTGAAAAAAAAATCCCTTATAAACATGAAACTCTAATATATATATATATATATATATATATATATATATGTTTTTTTTTACTATGATTTTTGTGATCATAAAGGGTTTTTCACACCAAAAAAAAAAAGAAGAACTTTTGCAAAGTGGCCGACAATTTGCTCAATTTTTATTCAATTCAAATCAACTTTTGACAAAAGTTGCCCAATATATTTGGCTTTCAACATATGTAATAAAAATATTTCTGTCTTTCACACATGCGCAGGGAAAACATTTTTCATAAAGATACTCATATTTCATGCGATATTTAAGATATTTGTATTCCGGTTACAGCATATTGTATCAAAAGTGTTTCTTTAATTTATCTGAAGGCGGGAATAATTTTTCTTAAAACTCTGTATATTATAAATTAAAAAAAAAACTCTGAATATTTCTGAATTTTTAGAATAAATGCTTATAACTCCGTTATTTAACATGCTGTCTTCCCACAAATTCCTCCACAAATTGTACTGGGTCGGTATTAACATTTCCTAAAGTTACAGAACATTTTCTTCATTTAAAGATACAGGGTGTTCACAAACGTTATTGATTTCGCTCAATTTGTTATTGGCTCCCTAAAGATTGTCTTAAACCAATCTTCATTAAAAACATAAGGAAGACCCAGTTCTTTAAATACTGAATATTTGAAAACATTTCATCGAGAGATAAGTTTCTAAATTGGAAAAATCTGATCGTTTGCAAATCTTGCTAAACTTTTGAGCAGGACTGTAAAATATGTAATTATAAATACATATTTTTATATATTTTCCCTTGATTGGTAATAAAAAATAAATAAAAACTGAATTATTTTCATGTATTCTTTAAAAATAATAACATACGTACTTGTAGAAGCTGATGCAGAAGATGACAGTGGCTCTTTCTTAGATGATATTTCATCTGATGATTCTGAAAAGTAAATAAATAAATAAAATGTGTAATCATAAATACATATATTTATATATTTCCTCAATTGGTAACACACACACACAAAAAAAAAAATTTAATTATTTTTATATATCCTTTAAGTATAATTATATACGTACTTGTAGAAGCTAATGCAGATGACAGTGGCTCTTTATTGAATAATATTTCCTCTGATGATTCTGGAAAATAAATGGAGAAAATGAGTAACCATAAATATATATTCTTATATCTTGCCTCAATTGGTAATACACACACACACACACACACACAAAAAAAAAAAAAAAAAAAAAACAGCTGAATTAATTTTATATATTCTTTAAAAATAATTATATACGTACTTGTAGAAGCTAATGCAGATGACAGTGGCTCTTTCTTGGATAATATTTCCTCGGATGATTCTGAAAAATAAATAAAGAGAGAAAATGTGTAATCGAAAATACATATTTTTAAATCTTTCCTCAATTGGTCACACAAAAATAAAAACTGAATTACTTTCATATTTTCTTTAAAATAATTATATACGTACTTTTAGAAAATGATGAATTGAGTCTGAAGCTGATGCATTTGAAGCATTGGTAAATCTGGTGCATTGATGAAGAGGATGCAATTTTAGAAGTTGATGTTTGTGGCTCTTGCTTCGATATTTCCTCTGATGATTCTGAAAAATAAATTAATAATTAAAATGTGTAAACATAAATGCAAATTTTATACGTGCTCTCAATTAGCAACACAGAATTAAGAGTTGAATTATTTTCATTTGTTGTTTCAAATGACAAAATTCAGTAAAATTGACTTTTTTATTACCTAACACATTCTGTCTCAACGGGTTCTCTTACAGCCACCGTCACTTAGATCCATAAGACATCTATAAACACATGTAAAAGTTAAAAAATGATCCATCAAACTTCTATCGATATCTATTAGTACGGCAAATGTCATTCTTTTTCACATCCATTAGATGTCTGTTACATATCCGATAAATTTCCAAGCATCCAATAATTGGACTTGTTAGATCTAATAGATATTGAAAATATCTAAATCTTTTTTTTGATCTAACATGTTACATCTATTAGACATCGAAAAAGGCACGTCTAAATTTCGTCTATATTTAAACATCTGATAGATATCTATAATTAGTACAGGATATCTAGGACTTTTAATGGACATTTTTTTTTAGATATTTTGTACCTTTTATGGATCATTTAAATGTAAATTAGATGTCTAATGGATACAAGTGGCTGTATGGGTTGTTAGTGGAGGAAGATTATAACAAAAATGATTTTTGAAGAATATTTAAGAAACTTGAATAAATATTACATTCATAACACCATAAACTTGCCTCGAGCAATAATTGAATTAATTAAGTTAGCTGACAGACAAATTAGACTCCTTTGAAAATTTTCTGACGCGTCTGCAGTTGTTCTCCAAGGATATCTTTTAACTAACCTTATGGTTGTCCTTATGTGTCAAAATTATGCATTTAAAGTTTAAGCGCTATGTTAATAAATAAGGGGGCCGTGGGACGCGCTGTCACTCAGGCAGCGGTCCTACTTGCGTCAGCTGACCTGACCTCCCAGTGGTGGTCCCTGGATAGCCGCTTTGGCGGTGAACTAACGAGGCGGCTTGGGCGTGAAGATTGGCGGGTGGACTGATAGTCCACGTCGATTGCGCTTATGCCTCTCTGGCAAGGAGGCTATAATCACCCTTCGCTCGTAAAGTAATAGGTGATGTGTTATGTTGCGGACTGTTCCGGCGGCACAAGGCGTTGGTGCAGTCTTACTTGTAATTGTCACCTACTCTTCACCCCTGGCCTTGTTCCGCTAATAGGCTCAAGTGAGTACCAAGACCAGGCCTTGCACACCCGCAGGAGAGCAGCTATTTTGCTCGCGATTTTTGGGTCTTTCCTTCCCGCAGGCTCCTCCGGGCCCGTGCCCCTGCCCGTGGGGTCGCTGGAGAGCTAGATGGTGTTTGTGTTGCGGGGGGTCTTTCTTTGAGGGTGTGTTCAAAACCGTAATGTGAGCCGCCTCCGTTGACTGGTTCCTGTTAATAAATAACTACATTGATTTTGATTACAATTACTACAACAGGCTTCGTATGTTACACAAGTGTATAATGAAAAATAAAACTTACTTTCGCCTTCAATGAATGTTTGCTGCTGCAATTTTATGGTACATATCACTGTAAGAACATCAGCAGGGAATAACTCTTGTTTTCTTTGGAGAAGTTCTTCTCTTGGTATGCACCAATCATTGGCATACACCTCACCAAACGGTGTACTGATGGCAGATTCCATTTCTTTTATTCCCAATGTCTTCCCATCGGAGGTTTTGAGCCCCAAAGAAACTTGAAGTCTCAGTGATTTATCAAAAATAAGAGTTCCCAGATACACACTAATAAATCCGAAAGAATTTCTGGACCTTACTCCATTAGGGAAGATAGCCAAAAACAAATCTTCGCCTGCGAAATTAATAAAAGGGCTTGTGCATCTTTTATTTGTTTCTAACACAATAGAAAAGTGTGGTATTTTCCACTCAAAACTTCTTTCTTCTCCACAGGAACTTTCCTTCAATGCCCCTATCTCGTCCATAGTAAATAGAGTTCAAAAATGTACCTAGTTGTAAAATAAGAATAAATAATTTAATACATTGATCAGTTAACATTATAATAAATTATCTAAAAAATTTAAGAAGGGAAATAAAGCATTAAATGGAATTGGCACACTAAATGTTTCATATAAGAGCTTATATTATTTCCATTTAATATTTGTCAACCTTCTTAAAAGAATTAGGGACGTATTTCGAAATTCACTAATTAGTTTTTAAATTTTTTTTTTTTTAAGTGTATGTCTGTGTAAAAATTTGCAAAAAAAGTATGATTTTTGTTATATTTTTATAAATATTTTTTTGTTTTAGAGATATTAAAAAATCCATACCTAATTGTTTTTAGCAGGATCTATTAAACATAATAAATAAATAAATATGTCTGTTATGAAATATCTGTAGAAGTTTTAGCATTTGGAAGATCATGAATTCATGAAAAAATGTAAACTGAACAAACGTAATTTAAAGATTTCAAATCTGTAAAAAATATGTCAAAAACCATAAGAATTGTTGCCTGAATATATACAGGGTGATTATAATTAAAGTTACGATTTCAAAACGCTATATATTTAAAACTACTGGTCAGAATGACTTGATATTTTGTCAGAACAATCTTCAAGCGATGGAATTTTGTTTGGCTGATTAAAAAAAAAAAAAAAAATGTAGTTCAAAAATTTCCTTATAGATGGCGCTGACATTTGCGTAAATACGGGCTAGGACACCTTAGAAAGACCACCAAGGAGGGCATTCCTCCTCAGGAAAAAGACCCTAGTGCTGTCAAACAGCCTTAATTACAATAATCAGTATAGCAACGCCACCTATTGGCAGATAAGATTCCAAATTGTATCAGCATAATATCTCATTATGGCCTTCTCACACATCAAGACTTGTTTGACGTTACGCAACAAAACATGAGATATAGACTTCCATTAAATTGCGGAAATCGGTGTGTAGCAGCGCCATCTGTTGAGCGGTTGACACTTAAGTTGATAGGCACTAATTTATGTTAAGGTGCATCTAAATACAAATTTATATGCAATTCAGTGCAGTAATTTCTGAGATATAGCCTTTCCTTAAATTGCGGAAATCACAGTATAGCAGTGCCACCTGTTGGCCGATAAGCATTCAAACTGAATCTTCATAATGCCTCATAATGGTATTCTCACATATCAAGTTTTGTATGATTATACGCAATAGAACCTGAGATATAACCTCCCCAGAAATTGCAGAAATCGCTGTATAGCAGCGCCATCTTTTGAGTGGTTGACACCAAAAGTTGATAGGCACTAACTTAGGTCAAGGTGCATCTACATATGAATTTATATATAATTCTGAGCAATAGTTCCGGAGATACAGTTGCCACAAAATTTTTGTCTCTCTCTCAGACACACACACACAGAGACATACATTTTTTAAATATTGTCAAATCGTGTTCTAGAACTCTCAAAACGTGTAAATCCGTCGAAAACCGTAAGTTGAAAATTTTTGCGAATCCAATACAAAGTAAAAATTGGGGATTTAATTTTGAGAATTTATTTAAATATAGTGACAAATGAAGCAGGCAATGCCTGCTAGTTAATAATGTTTTTAAGTCTTGTCTACCATTTTATATTTTAAGATCAATAATTTTTATAGTTCGGTGAGAATCAAATTATTAATATAATAAATGTGTTAATTTATTCATTATTTTCTTCTATATACAATAGTAGATTTATATACAATATTGGTTTCGTAAAAATTTTCAATTTTGGATTTTCTATATATTTACACGTTTTGAGAAGTGTAGAACATTTTTAGAAAATGTTTGTCTGTCAGCGTGTATGTGTGACAAAAATTTTATGACCACTGTATCTCAAAGGCTACTGCACGGAATTTCATGCAGATTATTTATATGAAGTCGCATCTTATTACAAATTTGTGCCTATCCACTTTCGGTGAAAATCGCCCAATAAGTAGCATGCCGTTTCCTTTTTTCTAAACTTTTAACATTACAGTATAGAGAAAAATTTCCTATAAATGCAATGAGAATCATTTGTAACGAATATATATAAATTTAATAAGAATTATTTGTAATAGTAATAACCAACTAAGAATGAAAAATTTTAACACATAGAGTAACACTTCCCTCCTGGGGGGAAATCTCCATGGGTATCTTTCAAAAGAACTCGTCCATACTTTTAAAGGGTGAACCATGATCTGTAATAACTTAAAACAAAATTATCATTTATTATTATTATTATTAAAAAATGATTGTTAGTAGAGCATAAAGTCGTCTTTCTTCCTTTAGATATTTACTAATATGCTTCTTTGGGTTTAAAATCGTCTGCCTTCATTATGGTAGATAATTTTGATAAATTATTTGTATTTGCATAGGAAACCACAGAAGAAGGTTTTGTGATATTCACAACATACTAGTTTTATGTTTGAACAAATACTTCCTAATTTATATATATATATATATATATATACAATAATATCAGCGCAGATTTTTTGAAATTTAAAGATGATTTGACTTCAGTATTAAAACATTTATTCGGATCATAAGCGAAGACTACCCAAATCAAATCAAAAAAGAATTAAAGAAAAACTGAAATGAATATTGGAAATTGGAATGAGAAAAAAAGCATAATTTGCATTCTAACATTGTCAAGGGCCTGGTCGAATACAAATATGCTAAAAAATGGATGTTTTTCTGTCACAAAGAAAGCAAAAGCTAAGAATTTCTTTGTTCACAGGCCTGAAACACTCATAGTAAAACCATAAAAAACGAAGATCAAAATAAAACTATTACCTAAAAATAATAATCCAAAACCATTTAAAATTGTAGATTAAAATAAAAATATAAAATTACTTAATATATTATAATTGAATGGACGCAACTCAAAGTTAGAGTAAACGATACACATGTAAAGAAACACACATAGTCAAACCAGAAAGACGAAGATCATAATAAAACTATCACCTAAAAATGACAAACCAAAACCATTTAAAATTGAAGATTAAAATAAAAACCATTTAAATATGTAGATTATAAAATTGTATATTAAAATACAAAATTACTTTAAAAATTATAAATGAAACGGACGCAACTCAAAGTTAGAATAACGATACACATGTAAAAAATTAACAATCAGATATCAGTTAAACACACAGTTAATCAGTTCAAAATTGCAGTGATCATGGAGTAAAATAAAGGATTCCCAGAGGTATTCAGGTAAAATAAGGATTCAGATAAGGATTCAATTCCTAATAAGTAATCAGATTATTATTCATAATTATTGTAACATGAATAGTGCTGCCATCTACAGTAATGAGATGAAAATAATGGAAAATAAAATAAAATAAAATAAAATGAATGAATAATAAAAGAAATAGATAATAAAAGAAAAAGAGAAATAAAATACATATAATGCCTGTACAAAATTGCCAGGAAGCATGGAACAAAGTAAAAGAAGACAAAAACTTTTTATTTCTTAGGATTCAGATAATCAATGTGTATGGTTGAATAGTGTTGCTATCTACGATTGTAAATTGCCACAAAGTTTGAAAGTTAACCCGATCAGGTTATCGCTTTTTTGACATCTTGTCAGTTTATCGTGGGTCGCTAAAGGCCCGAGCGATGTTAGAACACGTAATTTTCAGTGAAAAGAATCTGATAAAATTCACGAACACTCTTGGATACGTCTACATTAAGGGTAAACAACGAATACTGAAAAAAAAAATTAAACAAATACTTTATTTTTCATCAGAAATACACCCATTTCCATAAAATGCAGTAATTTACTAAAAAATCATAACTTTTGAACAAATTGAGATATTTGAAAAACTCAAATTGCATAATGAAATTTAAGAATGGTATTTTTACAGAAAAATCATGGACAAGATGGATAGGTATTTGTTTTATATATCAATTCAGAGGCATGAGACAAAAGAAAAATGGCTCGGGTCTCCAATGACCCACGATAACCTGATCGGGTTAATGTAGATACATACTAACACTAACAATAAAATAATACCTAATTTTTAGACCTAAATTTAAATTGGAATAAAAATTATGAGGAAAAAAGAACTTATAAATAAATAAATAAATAAATGAATAAATAATTAAAAGAATTTTTTAATTAAGTGTTTGGGATAGCCATTAATTAATGCTAAATTTTTAAAGAATCGAAATTGTACTTTTTGATATATATTTATTATTCATGAATTTTCAATTTTATTATCTCTCTACTTATTCAAGAATTTTATTTATTTATTTTCTCAATGATAGTTTTAATATATAATACTTGCTAATTAAAATTGATTTACTTATTTTATATAAAATCACTCTTTTACTATTATGAATGTTCTCAGTAAATTAGTAGTGCCTGGCAAGAAATGCTTTGGTTTCCCTCAGTATTGTGCCCGGTACAGGAATATTAATAGGGATATTCCTGGATCGACATCAAGTTACCTATACTCTCCTCCTTCCAATCTTAAATTTAGAAAGTGTGATTCTTCTCGTTGCAAAACATGCCCTAATGCTTTACAGTCCCAAATTTATAATGATTCAAAATTGGTTCCTTTCTGTCAGGTTTATAATGTTATATACAAATTAAGTTGTGGTATCTGTAAAATGCAGTATATTGGTGAAACTTCCACCCCTTTACATATTAGAATTAATCAACATCGCTCAGACTCAAAAAAGTTATCATCACATGTCCTTAACAGTAAATCAACTATTGAGTTAAGACATTTTAATATACACAATTTCTGCTCATGTACTATTGAAATTCTTAGGATTCAAAAAAATAAAAGTGAGCGCCTTTTCTTTGAATCTAACTACATGAAATATTTTAATACAATTTATCCATATGGCTTGAATCATGAATATTTTAATAGGGTTGTTAAGGTTTATACTAACATTAATCCCCTTCATGATTACTCCCCTGTTTACTCTGTACTAAATCATAGTGTCAACCAGAAAACTTCTCGTTCAAAAAGAGGTAACAAATCCAATAAATCTACTAATGGTTTAATATCAAAAAATCTCATTATCAAGAATATTCTTGCCTTACAGTCAAATTATCTTAACCATTATGATTGGATTTACATTAGAAAGTTTATATTTGCAATCAAAAAAAAGTATTTGTCCACTTACTTAAGTGTATTTAAAAACCAATCCTATAATCAACATTTTTCTGATATTTTCTATGATTTAATAATATACAGACTAAAACTCTTCAATTTAAATATCTCTAAAAAACCTCACAAAATCCAATCAAATTCACAGCTTATTCTAAATTATTCTAATCAAATATTTAATAGCATTAATATTTCATCTATTCTTAATGATAAATCATGCATGTTTCCTATTAAAGACATTCATATTTCTCGTACCTTTAAATATCCTATTACACTTGGTCGCCTGCTTTTTAACTATAATTCAGTCTCTAAGTCTAATTTATCTTCTCATGTGACTTGTAGTTGTGCTCATCCCTCAAATGTAAAATATGTTGACAGAGATCATGCACATATTATCACTGGTGATCTTAATATTATTAATGACTCTAATTTAAAGAAATTTATGGAATATGGTACTAAATATAGACTCCCTTCAAAAACTAATATTTCAAAGATTATACAACAGTTTTCTTATGATATTGATTTGTTTATTTATAAACTCTCCATCTCTTATAATAAACCTATTGAATATTTCAATCAATGGAAATTTTTAGTAATTTCAAAACTTAAAGCTGAATTAATTCAACATAGATCAAATCTCACACATTACAATAAATCAAATCTCTTTAAATCTATCAAAGAATTGCGCAACAAAACTTTGTTATTACTTATGTCGATAAATCTCCTAATAATTATGCAATAATCTGTAAACATTATTATCTTTCTTTACTCAGTTCATCTATATCTTATAGTACTAACTTTCATACTACCAATAATGATCTTAAAATCAATAACCGCAAAATTCACTGCTTTTATAAACTGCTAAAGCTTCCATTTAATAATTTTAAATATCCTTATATTGTACTTATCCCTAAATTTCACAAAAATCCTATTAAATTTAGAACTGTCACTGTAGGGTGTAATACTTACAACAACAATGCTAACAAAATTCTCCTTGATATTCTCAAACAAATCTATGACTTAATTAGTAAATCAAAAAATTTCTTTTGCCTTAAAAATAGTTATCAACTAAAAGCCAATATCTTATCTATGAATAATGTGACTGATATCATGACTTATGATTTTGCTGACCTATTTAATAATATTAATTTAACAGATCTTCATCGTATCATCTTTAACCTTTTTGAAAAATTTAAAAGTCAAATCTCTTTACCAAAATGCTTTTCGGCAACTTCATTTAAGACACTTTTAAATTTTATTATTCATAACAATTACATTCTACACTGTAATAAGATCTATATTCAAAAGGTCGGTATTCCACAAGGAGGATGTAGCTCAAGTATGTTAGCAGACTTATACCTTTACCATTATGAACAGGGAATATGTATTGAAAATGTCTATTTTTACCGATACATTGATGATATTGTAATTTTTTATGTCAATAATTTTTCGCCTAATTTATTTAAATTTGAATATCCTTCTCACCTTACCTTAACTTATAATCATCTCAACAATAACTGTATTAGTTTCTTAGATTTAAAACTTAAACTTGATGGTAGTAAAATTTATACCGATCTGTATGACAAAAGACGAGATTTTAGTTTCAAAGTAAATTTATTTACACAATTTACCTCTTGTCTTCATATCTCTGTCTACAGAAATATTATTCTCAATCACCTCTTTCGTATACATAATCTTTGTTCAGATAGGTTTAAAAACAAAAATATCTCTCACATAATTAATGTTGCTACAAAAATGGGTTATCCTAAAAAATTTATTTATTCACTTGTTTATCAAAAAGGGTCTCTGTCTAACACACACACAAAAAAAAAAAAAAAAAAAAAAAAAAAACCTAAGGTTTAATTAAAAAAAAAAAAAAAAAAAAAAAAATCAGGTGGATGGGTGGGCAGATGTTTGATTAAGGAGGAAGGGTGGTGTTGTTTGGCTGGTTGGCTGGGAGGGTTTGATGCTGAATAAAATTTATAAAAAAAAAAAAAAAAAAAAAAAAAAAGTGAGGGGATTGCTGTAAGTTACATTCTTATTTTTTCTGGTTGATACTATGAATTTTGAACTCTTTTATCATTAAATTTTACTATGTGCTTCTGGCTACTTGAGGCTTCCCTTGTTAAGTCTGCACAATCCATCTATTTGCATAACAAAAATAAAATCTTATAAATATTAATAATAAAAAAAAAAAATCTTTTAAATTTAAATTTTTAATTTTAATTTATGATGACTGCATTATAATGCTTATCCTTATAATTGTGCTCTTTGGCATTATTTGCTTGTAATGGACTCTTCTTAAAACTTAACATTTAATACTTTGACTTCATAAAAAAAAAAAAAAAAAAAAAAAAATATTTTAATTTTAATTATTATTGATGACCGCATTATAATGCTTATCCTTATATGTGTGCTCTTTGGCATTATTGCTTGTAATTATGTCTTCTTGAAACTACACACTTAATAATTTGACTTCAAAATAAAATTATTAAAAATTATCTTAATCTTGCTGTTAATACGTCTATATTATCTTAAACTTTACACTTAATAATTTGACTTCAAAATAAAAATCTTAAAAATTATCTTAATCTTGCTGTTAATACTTCTAAATTATCTTAATCTTTCAGTCAATACATCTTATTTAACTGACTTAATGTTTTTATAGCTAACCGAAAGATGGCGCTTGTACTCAGTAGTCTTGTACATTCTTTCTTCAGTCCTCATCTTAAACGATTTAATTATGAATATTTTTGGTACGATTTAATTTAACTCTACTAGTATTAATTTTAACATTATCATTTAATATTTACTCTGTGTATTTTATCTTTAATGTAATTGTTCTGAAATATTTTCGATTAATCGATATCTGTCGAGCTATTATTTTAACTTCAATTTAGGTTTTGGCATCAACCATTTTTCCAGTTTGTGTTAACTGTTTTCCATGTGGTTACTCAGTTTATTTCATGTTATTACTATGGTTTCCTTTAAGATTTTAATTACTATTTATTTATTCTTTGTTTTAATTTAATTTTTCACTTTTTTATCATTCTTTATGGTTTTTTTGCTGCACTGATCGGGGCGTGAGATGATATAAATTGCTATGATTAGCAATATCGTTTTACGAAATCATTGCAGCTTTCTCTGCTTTATGAAGTATGCGCCCCTTGAAAAGTATATTTCTAAGTTTAAGCATTTATATCCAATTGATTATGTGGTTTATTATCTTTTTTTTCTCTTTCACAAGTTTAATGGTCCTTATTTATTATCCTTCAGGTCGGCGTAAGTATTTTAAGTTATTATGGTAACTCATTTGTTCCTTATCTATATCGCAACTTTTTGTGTCATTCTTTCCTCTATGTTAAATTCAGTTCTATATTTTAGTGTGCTGTTATTGTTTTGGTTCTATTAATTGCTAAATTTTAAGATTAAATTTTATTACGTTATCTATTATTTATATATATATATATATATATATATATATATATATATATATATATATATGTATATATTTTAACTTTCTTCTATATGTAAAATAGAGAAAGTATTGGATTCGTAAAATTTGTCGACCCCCGTTTTTTGATGGATTTACATGTTTTGGGATGTCCTGAACACGAATTGATAGTTTTTAGAAAATGACTGTCTGTCTGTGTGTATCACGTTTTTTGTGGACGCTGTATCTCACGAACCTATGAATGAAATTTAACCAAACTTGGTATTTAGTTGCACCCTGACATAAACGGTTGCTGATTACATTTGGGGATCAATCGCACAACAGGTGGCGCTGTGATCGTATGTTTTGTAAACTTTTAACATGGCAGAATAAGATAAAATTTCGTATAAATGTGCATAATGAGAGTTATTTTAAACTTGTGATTGTAAAATTAATATGAATTATTGATAGTAGTAGTAGTTAATTAGGAAAGAAATTCTGTGCATGTGGGCCCAGGAGGGGGGGGGAATTTTCAAGATGCGTATCTTTCGAAAGGTCTCATCAATACCTTTAAAACGAATGGGTGAACTATATATATGTGATAATTTAAAACAAAGTTATCGATTTATTTATTTTTTACTTTAAAAGATAAAAAACTTAGAAAAAAAAAACGTATTTATTTATTTATTTATTTTAAATATTGTTACTGAGTGAATTTGTATAGGAAAATATAGAAGAAAGTCTTGTGGTGGCCACAACATACTAGTTTTTCAAAAATTAAATTGATGAAATTGTTAGTTTTATGTTTATTATTATTTCTTCACTGGAGTAACACGTTATTTGTATTAGTAAAATAGTTAATAACTTGCAAGGAAGATTAGTCAGAACCGAAACACATTAATTCAATCAAGTGGTGTAACTGAGAGTTTCATTACCCTTAAAAATTGAAGAATAACACATTTCTGATACTTATAAATAAACTAAGATAAGTGACTGTTTTCTAAATAAAAGACATATATTTGACATTCAATAAATTCTACAAGAAACTACAAATGAGTCTATTCTTTATAATTTTACTGGAAAATTTAATAAAATACAAAACATGTAACACTTTAAATTAGGGGTGGGAATCGATTAATAATTTTAACTGGGTTAATCGTAGTTCATTAATGGATTAATCGGCCGATTAATCGAATTTTTAATCGATTTTAATTTTTCTTTAAATAATTTTCTTTAAATGTTAAATAAAATTCTCCTATGTGTTTTTTTTTCCCCCTCCAGATAGTACACGACAAACCATAAAAATGATATAGATGTTAATATAGCTTGTTCCTTAAACAATAAATAATAATAATAATAATAATAAACATGCAAATAAATAATGAAAAACTACGGATCCCGGAAAAATGGGTAAGGGAAAAATGGGTAACGGAAAGATGGGTAACGGAAAAATGGGTAAGCGGAAAAAAGGTAATGAAAAAATGGGTAAGCGGAAAAATGGGTAATGGAAAAATGGGTAAAGGAAGAATGGGTAATTTGCGAATAGCTACTTGCGAATCATATACTGAAATTGCCCCAAATTATGCCATAGAGTTAAATTATGTTTCGAAGACATTTCATCTTTGTTACTGATTATTTATTTCACCGTCAGTTAAAAAATTATTCATTTAAGAGGCCTGAATATAAAAAATCTTTCACAGGATCCTTCTTAGTAAAAAAAAATAAATAAATACATAAAAATAAAAAATAAATTAAGCTTTTATTTATTACTTTATTCACGTATTTACTATTTATGAGGTTTTAATTACTTTTTAAAAGAAATCATAATGTTAAAATAATAATTATAATAATAATTGAGAAAAAAAAAAAAAAAAAAGAAGAAGAAGAGGAAAAGAAAAAGAAATGAAAGAAAATGCTGGAAAGAGAGCAGTGTACAATGTGTACAACGGAGAATACTTTTATTTTTCGGGTAGAGATAAATAGAAAAGCTTTGTTTGAGCAGGCGTTTGACTGAAATTCCTTTTCTTAGAAGCATTCTCCAGTTTTTATCATGCTTCGGAATGTCATTGAGTTACTCTCCCCTCTAGCCTATATCTGCAAAATCCTGTTTTAAGAAATACAAGGGGTTTATTCGACTTTTCAGGTTTCGTGGAAATTGGACAAGGTACAAGGGAAGGAATACCTGTAGCTGTATTGTAAATTGCTCATAGTGTCTTGAATGTAACTTTTTACTTATTGACATTTTAGACATGGTTGGTAATTTTTCAAAAGGGCTATATTACTTCTGTTATTTATGTTTCTTAAGAAATGACAAGTAAATAAACAAGCAAATAAATACTATGATTTTATATATTTTATGATCATTAATATTATTTTCTCTCTTTTCTTTCTCTCTTTCTTTTTGTTTTCTTTTATTAGCAGTCACAAGTTGAAGAATAATTTTATACAAAATTATCTTATTATCCATATTATTATAATAATATATCTTTCAGTTATATTTTTATGCTGACTAGCTAGTTTCTGGTTTATTCATGAATAGATTTTACCTAAAAGTGTGGAATTTTTAAATTTTATACTTATTCACAAAAGGAAATTCATTTTTTTTTTCTTTAAGTAAATAAAGCCTAAAATGAATGACTAGAATATGGATCTCGGAAAAAAAGGGCACCCAGAAATGGCACTTTTCCAGTTCGCAAATTGCAAAATAATAAATATCAAGTTATGAATTTAAAAAATGACTTTCAAATTACATTTTTTTAAATTTTCAATTGATTTGGCACAACGTTCATTTAGTATATAGTACCTGAGGAAAGAGGAGAAGGGGACTAGCAGCAGATTGAAAAAAAAAATTGTTTTTATATCAACTCTTACCGATTT
Source organism: Salticus scenicus (assembly GCA_963930645.1). Lineage (NCBI taxonomy): Eukaryota > Metazoa > Arthropoda > Arachnida > Araneae > Salticidae > Salticus > Salticus scenicus. The sequence continues at coordinate 641,711 of CAWVNO010000614.1, read as the reverse complement.
TAATGAAACTTTGTAAAATCCCGTACAATTTGTGAAAAAATTGCAGTAAGTATCAGACATACTTGAAGGGGGAGGGGGGGGGCAGAGAAAAATAAAATGATTTTTTATATCACCATTTTTCTGATTTTAATGGCACATTTTATAACTATCACTTACTTTTTATGAAGATCACAGTGAGTGTATTATATACTCGGGGGGCAGATGGAAATGAAATATATTCTTCTTTAAACTACCCTATTATTGATTTAATTTTTTTTTTTTTTTTTTTTTTTTTTTTTTTTTTTTTTTGTATAATCACGTATAATTTATGAAAAAATTAGAGAAAGTGTCAGACATACTTTGGGGTGGGGTGGGGTGGGGGGGCAAAAAGGAGAATAAAATGATTTTTTATATCACCATTTTAGCGATTTTAATGATATATTCTATAACTACCGCTTAATTTTTATGAAGATTACAATTAAGTGTATTACATACCTGGGGGCAGGGGCAAGGGGGGCGATGGAAATAAAAAATATTCTTCTTTAAACTACCCTGTTATCGATTTAAACAAAAACTTTGTATAATAACGAATTATTTGTAAAAAAAATCACAATTAATTTCAGACATACTTGAGGGTAGTTAAAGAGGGGGGGGGGGAGAGGAAAATAAAATAATTCTATAACTATCACTTATTTTTTATGAATATCACAATGAGTGTATTATATATCTGGGGGGGGGAGGGGGCGCAGATAGAATTAAAATGTATTATTTTTTAAATTACCACATTGTCGATTTAAAAAAAACTTTATTTATCTACAAATTTCTGCTTATGTAAAATTACAGTGAGTGTACACATATCTGGATGATTTGTTAAGGTGGGGGGGGGGCAGAGTGAAGAAAATTTTTGTTTTTATATCACCATGCTACTTATTTATAAACTTTGTACTACTATCACTTTCATTTTATTAAAATCATAGTGAAAGTTACCTATAGTTGAAAAGGGGGGAAGGGGGGCGGTAGATGAAAGATTTATTGTCGTTTGTTTTATTGTTTTATTTCCATTTTGTGTAAATATCAGTTACTATTAATGAAAAATTACGATGAGGTACTCAAAAATTTAATGTATGATTTAAATTTGTAAAAATGTTGTCCTCCCCCAATGTAGAAAAAAAGATTACACTATCGTTGATGTTTAGCATCAGTTTTACAAGGAGAAATTAAGAAAAGTGCCCTATTTCAGCAATCCGGAAAAAAAGGTCACCGAAAAAAAGGCACTTTTCTTAATTGTTACTTGTAAAATATTTGCTAAACATGGACGATAGAAATTTTTTTTTGTTTCTATGAGGGGAGGGGGGGAACAGATGAAAGAAAAAATTCTATTTTAGAATAATCTTTTACCAATGTTTGATATT
>CAWVNO010000613.1:0-12000 GCA_963930645.1 Salticus scenicus | reverse complement strand
TTGAAATTTCTAATTTTTAACCCCAGTTCAAGATCATGTGACATTAATGACTTCCACATGTTTTGTTTTCGTTCGAGACAGCCGTTAAAATTCTCTGCGGATAGAATGCCTCTTTTTAAGCAATAAGGGTTTTTGGTCATTTTTCGATCGACATGGGTCAACGTTTTAATTACTATCTCCTAAACTAATTAAAATTTTTAAATTCTGTTTATAGGAGGACCTCGGAAAGGCTCCAGAGCATCCGTATGTCAATTCTTGTACTTCTGCGTTCAATAGGGGCTGAACGTATAAAAGAACAGACAGACAGTCAGACCTTTCCATTTATTATTATAGATTTGTTGAATTTTTTTTTTTTTTTTTCCACTAGCAATTAAAAAAAAAAAAATATCACCAAACAAAAAATAGGCTTTGATGAAAATTCTTATTGGAAATGGATGCATTGTGTCCACTTCCGACAGCCTATTGCCACTTTTCTGACAATTCAAAACAGTGCGAAAAAATTAGATTAATTCCAACCTGTATTAAATTATTTCATAATTTAATAGAGGTTGTTAGAAAAATCAATGCAAGAAATAAATTTATTGAAATCTACATATTTTATGTAGCTTTCAAATAATCAATATTTGTTTTTTTAAATACTGGAAGCTTTTTAAAAAATAACTTTGTTTTTCAAAAACTGTTTTACTTTCAAAATCAAACTGTTTTGCCTCACTTGTATGTTTTCACAAAAAATTGAAAAAAAAAAAAAAAAAAAAAAATTTTTTTTTGACTTAACATAGTTAAAAAAGCATACTAAAGTTGTGTGTATTCTTCCGAACCTGTTCGCTTAAAAATTCATCTTTGTTTCACTGGTTACAGGGATTTTTAAAAGACCTTTTAAAACTTTTTTAAATGTCTTTTAATTGAACTTTCGATTTTTTTTTTTATGTGCCCGTGGTCGTATGTGTGTTTCAGCACAATGCATAACTCTAAATTTCAGTATATAATAAGTAAAGAATAAGCACTAATTGAAATACCGGGTGATCCAAAAGTCAGGACAAACTTTAAAAATGAATAATTCGAAAACGAATCAAGACACAAAGATACGGTTTGCACCAAACGGATGGAAAAGAAGCCGTGTTTTGTGTGGCAATAAAAAAAAAATAGTTCTGTTGGCGACCAACAGATGGCGCTGTCGGATTTCTGATGTAGGATTATGCAAAGCAACAAACGATATAAAAGTGAGCATCTGCGGCAGGCAATTGTTGTCGAAGCTGCCATGCATCGAAATATCGCATTCTCAGTCGCTACTTTAATCACGCATGGCCTCCAAGATCTCCCGATCTGACACCCTATGACTTTTGGCTGTGGGGATTCTTGAAGTCAAAAGTGTACCGCGACCAACCGAAATCACTAGCAGAACTGAAAGATGACATCCGCCAAAATGTGTCTTCCATAACGCAAGAAATGCTACTAAATCCTGTGAACGGTGTGGTAAATCGCCTCACAGCTGTACTTTTGAATGATGGACAGCATATTGAGCAGTTATTGTAGTAGTACGAATTAACTGTAATTAAGCTGACTTGTAAGTTATCAACACTTTTTTTCATTTGTAAATCATCTTTTGGTGAAATAAAACACTATAGCGCCATCTGTTGGTCGCCAACAGAACTATTTTTTTTTTCGTTGCCACACAAAACCCGGTTTCTTTTTCATCCGTTTGGTGAAAACCGTATCTTTGTATCTTGATTCGTTTTCGAATTATTTATTTTTAAAGTTTGTCCTGACTTTTGGATCACCCGGTATATACCCAACAACCACGGATTAGGAGAGTCTATAGGATATATAACGAATGTTACGGAAAGGCAGTAACTTTCATCTTACATATAGAGGGCTACCAGATCTCGAGAATCCACCAGTAAGCGCGTTGGTTTAAATTTGTTGCGGTTCATTGGTCGTTCTCGGAAATCGGATGATGACAGAAGCCGAAGGGGCGGGCTTTCACTTTCTTCCGATTCTTACTTCCGATAAGTTTCAAAGATACTACATCAGGCGGCGATCGGATCGTTTTCCACTACTCGGCTGAATTAATGCGGAAAAGAAAGCTTCGTTTTCCACGCTGGCTGCCCAATCTCGTTAATCATCTTCATCCTATAGATTCTCTTAATCCGTGCCAACAACATTCTGGCACTTAAAACTTAAGACTAAAATCGACATTCGATAAAATATTTACCGGCATATGAAACTCTAAAACGTATTATACTGTTAAATAATTTCTCAAATTTTCTGAACTCATTTCTAGATAATCAAATCATTAATAAAACATATTTCGTATTATATTTTAACTTTGAACTTCAATTTATTGATAATCTATATCAATTTCTCATGTGTGTTTTCACCGGAAAAAGCGCTCTCTATTGACTAATAGGCAAACTAATTTTTGGGTACCTTTTCGCTTTGAAATTTTACGCAAAATAACAGGCTCACTAGTTGCATCCCCGTAGGCCAGTGTTGGGCAAAATTCAATCATCTCCATGACTAACGATTAATGATTAAATTAATCGTTAATCAAAAATATTTTGACTAATGATTAATTCAATCGTTAATCAAAAATATTTTGACTAATGATTAAATTAATCGTTAATCATAAATATTTTGATTAACGATTAATTTAATCATTAATCGCAAATGTTTTGATTGACGATTAAATTAATCGTTAATCGCAGATTTTACGACTAACGAATAATTTAATCATTAATCATATTTTTTTATGACTAACGAATAAATCAATCGTTAATCGTATTTTTACGACTAATGATTGAATCAATCATTAATCAAAAGTTTTATGACTAACGAATAAATCTGTAATTAATGATAAATTTTATATAAGAAATAATAAGAATTCCCAGTAAAACATTTTTCAATATCGTTTAAATGTGTTTAGGACTTCACATTTCGGTCTGTCTATATGACTGTAAATCTGTCCATCAGATTTCTTATCATAGTTTTAGAATGACCTGAAACTGATGTATATTATTCAGGTAGCGTTCTGCGACGGGTGCGAGTCGTGTTAGCATTAATTTTTGACCCACGGATAAAAACGTGAGTCTACCAATATTAGAGAATTTTTTTATGTTGCTTTTTCAGGAATACAATCTCTTGAATGCATCTTTTCACATGTTTTTAGAATCTGGTGCGGCTCTAAACGACTTCTCTCACTCCGGACACTATTTTTATTGCAGTTAGACCTCACAAAACCGTGAGAAAGGCCAAAGCCGCCATTTTTCTGACGTTTTAACAATCTGGTGCGGCTCTACACGACTTCTCTCACTCTGGACACTGTCTCTATTGCAGTTAGAACAAAACGTGAGAAAGACTTCACAAAACCGTGAGAAAGACCAAAGCCGCCATTTTTTCTCACGTGTTTACAATCTGGTGCGGCTCTACACGAATTCTCTCATCTCCAGCAACTGTCTCTTAAAGATTGCAGACGGAAATCTTCCAGTTAGACCTCGCAAACCGTGAGAAAGGCCAAAGCCACCACTTTTTTCACGTTTTTACAATCTGGTGCGGCTCTACACGACTTCTCTCATCTCCGGACACTGTCTCTTAAAGATTGCAGCCGGAAACGGTGCAGTTAGACCTCACAAAACCGTAAGAAAGGCCAAAACAGCCATTTTTCTCACGTTTTTACAATCTGGTGCGGCTCTACACGACTTCTCTCACTCCGGACACTGTCTCTGCTGCAGTTAGACCTCACCAAACCGTGAGAAAGGCCAAAGCCGCCATTTTTATCACGTGTTTACAATCTGGTGCGGCTCTACACGACTTCTCTCATCTCCAGCCACTGTCTCTTAAAGATTGCAGCCGGAAACGTTGCAGTTAGACCTCACAGAACCGTGAGAAAGGCCAAAACCGCCATTTTTCTCACGTTTTTACAATCTGGTGCGGCTCTACACGACTTCTCTCACTCCGGACACTGTCTCTATTCCAGTTAGACCTCACCAAACCGTGAGAAAGACCAAAGCCGCCATTTTTCTCACGTTTTTACAATCTGGTGCGTCTTTACACGACTTCTCTCATTTCCGGGCACTGTCTCTTAAAGTTGCCGTCGGAGATGTTGCAGTTAGACCTCACAGATCCGTGAGAAGGCTTAAGCCGCCATTTTTCTTACGTTTTTAGAGCCTGGTGCGGCTCTACACGACTTCTCTCATCTCCGGACATTGTCTCTATTGCAGTTAGACCTCACAAAACCGTGAGAAAGCCCAAAGCCGCCATTTTTCACACGTTTTTAGAATCTGGTGCAGCTCTACACGACTTCTTTCATCTCCAGCCACTGTCTCTTAAAGATTGCAGCCGGAAACGTTGCAGTTGGACCTCACAGAACCGTGAGAAAGGCCAAATCCGCCATTTTCTAACGCTTTTACTATCTGGTGCGGCTCTACACGACTTCTCTCATCTCCGGACACTGTCTCTTTAAGATTGCAGCCGGAACCGTTGCAGTTAGACCTCACAAAACCGTGAGAAAGGCCAAAACCGCCATTTTTCTTACATTTATACAATCTGGTGCGGCTCTACACGACTTCTCTCATCTCCGGACACTGTCTCTATTGCATTTAGACCTCACCAAGCCGTTAGAAAGGCCAAAGCCGCCATTTTCTCACGTGTTTACAATCTGGTGCGAATCTACACGACTACCCTCATCTTTGGACACTGTCTCTATTCCAGTTAGACCTCACCAAACCGTGAGAAAGGCCAAAGCTGACATTTTCTCATGTTTTTACAATCTGGTGCGGCTCTACATGACTTCTCTCACCTCCAGACACTGTCTCTTAAAGATTGCAGCCGGAAACGTTGCAGTTAGGCCTCACAGAACCGTGAGAAAGGCCAAATCCGCCATTTTCTCACGCTTTTACAATCTGGTGCGTCTCTACACGACTTCTCTCATCTCCGGACACTGTCTCTTAAAGATTGCAGCCGGAAACGTTACAATTAGACCTCACAAAACCGTGAGAAAGGACAAAACCGCCATTTTTCTCACGTTTTTACAATCTGGTGCGGCTCTACACGACTTCTCTCACTCCGGACACTGTCTCTATTGCAGTTAGACCTCACAAAACAGTGAGAAAGACCAAAACAGCCATTTTTCTCACGTTTTTACAATCTGATGCAGCTTTACACGACTTCTCGCATCTCCGGACACTTTCTCTTAAAGATTGTAGACGATAAATTCTCATTTACTAATATATCTTCAAATTATACATAGTTTTTTTTATTTTAGTTTTCTAGTCAGGAAGACAAAACTCAAATCAGTTTTCCATTCAAGAATATGCACAAACGCAAAATAAATTCATTACATAAATAATTATATAAACGGTTGACGTAGCTAATATGTTTTTAGTAATATTTTTAAGAAATATTATTTTATGCATTTTTAGTAGACTTACGTAAACTGAAAAGAAATTTCAGTTTAAACTTCTTTTTAAGTATTTTTAAAATAATGAAAAGTATCGAAAATTGAGCACCTAATAGTTTTTAATTTTAATTTTTATAATTTTAATTTTTGAATTTGCGAAAATACCATGTAAACTATTAACTATTTATAAAACAAATTAAAGACCTGTATTTAAGAGATATGCAACCTACCAATAAGTATTTGGGTACTTTCGAATAAGGAAATTTTGTCAAATATCTAGAAGAATTCTATAGGAATCATCTTGAAACTTCGGTAGTGTAAAGAACATGTTATACGTCGCATTTTCAGCAAAATTTGTGTCCTGAAGAGGAAAAGTGCACCAGTGTAAAAAAATATAAACAAAAACCAAAATGTTTTGGATCACCTTGTACAAGGTAATGCTTTAAACTCGTTTTGGTTGTAGCATATGATTATGAGGATATTTTCATTATATGTATAAATTTTAAGAGGTTACCTCATATATTCATGGAGATATAACGGTTTCTTTAAAAAATCGCAAAAACAATTTCTCCTTTTTTAATTAAAACACGTAGGGCATTAGATGCAGTGGAAATCCATTTTTAAGAAGTATGGTATGCTACATTAGGCATACATACAGCAATCAGAATGCGAAAATGTTAAATATCTTATGAAATACGAGCACTTTTACTAAATAATTTTCAACTACGTATGCACAAGCTTTATAAAAATTTCTCTTGTATAATTTAATAGCCAAAAGTATTGAGCAACTTACATGAAAACCCCCAAACAAATATCATGTAAATTTAAAACCTTACGAGAGATACGAGGCTAAACACAAAAGAAAATGCACATGGTAAATTATAATTGCAGCTATTAATGTATCTGAATATTTTATTGTAGTCCTGTAAATCTGAAGGCTAATCATATCATATTCTATACAAAACATTATGTTAGAATATTAACAATGCATGAAATTTCTTTATGATTTTTACAGTAGAAAGTTATTTAAATATGATTTTTAAAAATGTCTGACCTAAAACGCAAACCTGACCCTGTACACAAACTAGTTGTACACGACCTATTAATGCCATTTTATATAGGGAACATTCCATAGTGAACTCGACTAATATGTAACATTTTTTTAAATTTCTAAAAGTATTGCTGGGGGCGGGAGACAGGCAGATAGAAAAATAAACAATCGGACAGACAGACACACGAGTTGAAATCATATTCACACCTAAAAATAGTTAGAAAGTGTTAACAACACTTAACGTAACTGAAAGTACAATTCCAGCAAATTTTTATTAATAGTTCTTAATGTAACTGAATATTTTTGTGTAGCCCTGTAAATCAATTGCTAATTATATTATATTTCATGGTGCCTATGAATAACATATTTCAATTTCATTAAGCTTTGTAATAATGTTATCAAAATTTGGTTTATAGAAATACCTCACAGAACGCACGGCTTTAGAATGCTTTGGAATGCTTTGGAGTGTCCCTGTACACAAACCAGTGGTGGTATTTAAACAATATACATAGGAAACAACCAATTATGAACTTGAATAACATATTTCAATTTCATTAAAATTTGTGTTCAATAAAGGTATTAAAATATGGTTTATAGAAATACCTCCCATACGACACAATGCTTTGAAATAGTTTCGGGTGTCCCTGTACACAAACCGGCAGAGGTATTCACTCCATTTTCAATAGGGAACATCCAGTAGTAAACTTGAATAACATATATCAGTTTAAAAAAATTCCATAAATATTTATGACAATTAGAGCGCGGACAAACAGACGAACAGACAGACAGATACACAAACTAAAGTAAAATTCACACTTAAAAATTGTTAGAAAGTGTTAAAGATACTTAATATAAACTAACGTGCAATTCCAGCAAAATTTTACTAATGTGTCTTAATGTAACTGAATATTTTTGTGTGGCCCTGTAAATCTAAGGCTAATCATACTATAATCTATAGAAAGCATTCTTTTGCGCATATAAATAACATATTTCAATTTCATTAAGCTTTATGCAAAGTAAAATTACTAGTGGATCTGCAGATCAGGAGCCTCAACGTCCTATTTGCATCAGACATTATTCAATATGCCATTTTTTTTATTCCTTATTATATAATAGTATATATTGATTCGATCGACTTCTTACCATAATCACATACATTATAGAGGGGGGCTGCCGCCCCCCTCAACCCCTCGCTTTATCTCTCTTTGTATACCTATTTGTATATCATATAAAGTGTTACGGAATTGTAAATAATTGCATTTATTTTTGCATAATTTCTTTCAACGAAGTTTAGTAAGCTGATAAAATGCTAATTTTGTGCATTTCTAGTCGTTTTAGCTTTAAAATAGCCTAATTTTCCTTTGAAAATGCATTAAAAAGCTCCAATAAGGGAAGAAATGAATTTGGCGCCAAATTCGGCGATTGTTTCCCTTTTTGACGATTTTTTTGGCGACCTTGGCGAGAAAATCCTTATTAGGGATATACCAAATATGGAAGCTCTAATCTCATTGGCTGATGTGATACGAGAATTTTCCAGAACAGTCTGTGTTCGATAGAAAAGTATAAAAGAAGCATTATTTTCGCCAAGGCGGTCAGTCTCAGATCTGTGTCAGTTTCGTCAAATGCTTGCTTTGCTTTGAGCCTCTTTGAATGAGACTTGCTTTATGTGTTATTGATAAAGAGTATGTACTGTTGTTTTACTGTTAACGGCTGTTGTTTAAGCTACGTTTACTGGTTGAATTGAAGCTGATACTTGGTTTATAGTAGTTTCGCCTTTCATTCTTGGACAACTTACGAACCCCCAAGTACGCAACAATATGTATTCTTAATAAACGACGGTCTTGTATTATTTCCCTGAAATTCATAAATACCAAATTTCATAACTATCAAATTTCATACAAAAAAAATTACATAGCATATCGGAAATATTTTGCGTAACCTTTAAACTAATTATCAATTCTATGCCCACAATTTTCAACAGGAAAACATACTTTTAAAATTCTAATAAGATTTCATTATATTAGATGGGGTGTAACCTTGTTAAAATACACTTATAAGAAATACCGACTATAGACCGTAATAGTACGAAATTCCTTTATGTATCCCGGAAAAGTAGCCACAGTCATTATAAACGCCAATAATAAGGATAAACCTAATTAATTATAACTCATTAATTTTTCAAACTAATTTGACATCATTTGGATGATTACAGTACATACTCGGAATTACTTTGTGTGGTCCCATAAATTATTTAGTCTATACACAACCTTTCATAAGAGTAAACATGATTTTAAGCATCTTTATAATGTATGTTAACTTTATTAAGTTCAATTCATCATAAACGCATGAAAGTGCGCGTTTAAATTAAAAATTTGTCCATAGGCTCTAATGTTACGAAATTCTTTTGTGTGTCTTTGTAAACGAACCATAAACATTGTATACACCAGTAAAAACTATTCAGCTTATTTTGCGTTTAAAATTAATAAGTATTCCAAATTTAACATCGTTTGGATGACTATGTGACATTGTCAGAATACTTTTGGAAGATCCTGTACATTAATTAGAAAGCTTAAGAGCACATATTTTTTTCAAACAACATAAATTTAAGCATCTTACTCACGTACGCTAGTTTCATTTTCTTCATTGCAAAGTAATGATATTAAAATGCGTTTAAACGAAATTCACCCCATACGCCGTAATGTTAAGAATTTTGGCGTGTCCCTGTACACGGTTTATAAAAAATATAGAAATAAAAATTATACAGCTACTTATATGCAAAGATGGAACGCGTGCGCCAATTTGCAACTCAATCGGAGGATTTTTGCGGCCGCTATTGCGGTACATACAAATTCTTCCCATAGGCCGTAAAAATAAGAAAAACTTTGGCGTGTCCCTGTACACGCACGACAAATGGAATACACACATAACACTATACAGCTAATTCCGTTGGCCTCATAAATATGTGTACCAAATTGCAAGTCAATAGCGTTATTTTGGGGGCCGCTATCGCGGTACATACAAATTCTTCCCATAGGCCGTAATGATAAAAAAAAAAACAGTTGCACTTCGGGAGTGCCGACAGAAGTGAAAACGTGAACAATTACGTGTGTATTTCTTGAATCGTCAGGAAATATTTTATTGTGTAGGAAATACTTTAAATGAAGTGTTTTTTTATTCATTAATATAAACTACTACTACAAAAATTATATTAGAATTTTATTTAATGCGCTAATTGCAATAGAGACAGTGTCCGGAGATGAGGTAGGGCCGAACCAGATTGTAAAAACGTGAGAAAACTGGCGGCTTTGGCCTTTCTCACGGTTTTGTGAGGTGTAACTGCAATAGAGACAGTGTCCGGAGATGAGGAAATTCGTGTAGAGCCGCACCAGATTGTAAAAACGTGAGAAAAATGGCGCCTTTGTCCTTTATCTCGGTTTTGTGAGGTCTAACTGGAACGTTTCCGGCTGCAATCTTTAAGAGACAGTGGCCGGAGATGAGAGAAGTCGTGTAAAGCCGCACCAGATTGTAAAGACGTGAAAAAAGTGGTGGCTTTGGCCTTTCTCACGGTTTTGCGAGGTCTAACTGCAACGTTACGGTCTACAATCTTTAAGAGACAGTGGCTGGAGATAAGGGAAGTCGTGTAGAGCCGCACCAGATTGTAAACACGTCAGAAAAATGGCGGCTTTGGTCTTTCTCACGGTTTTGTGAAGTCTTTCTCACGTTTTGTTCTAACTGCAATAGAGACAGTGTCCAGAGTGAGAGAAGTCGTGTAGAGCCGCACCAGATTGTAAAAACGTCAGAAAAATGGCGGCTTTGGGCTTTCTCACGGTTTGGTGAGGTCTAATTTGAATAGAGACAGTGTCCGGAGATAAGAGAATTTGTGTAGAGCCGCACCAGATAACGTGAGAAAAATGGCGGCTTTGGCCTTTCTCACGGTTTTGTGATGTCTAACTGGAATAGAAACAGTGTCCGGAGATGAGAGAAGTCGTGTAGCCCCGCACCAGATTGTAAAAACGTGAGAAAAATGGCGGCTTTGGCCTTTATCTCGGTTTTGTGAGGTCTAACTGGAACGTTTCCGGCTGCTTTAAGGGACAGTGTCCGGAGATGAGAGAAGTCGTGTAGAGCCGCACCAGATTGTAAAAACGTGAGAAAAATGGCGGCTTTGGCCTTTCTAACGGCTTGGTGAGGTCTGAATGCAATAGAGACAGAGTGTCCGGAGATGACAGAAGTCGTGTAAAGCCGCACCAGATTGTAAAAACGTGAGAAAAATGGCGGCTTTGGCCTTTCTCACGGTTTTGTGTGGTCTAACTGGAATAGAGACAGTGTCCGGAGATGAAAGAAGTCGTGTAGAGCCGCACCAAATTGTAAAAACTTGAGAAAAAAGGCGGCTTTGGCCTTTCTCACGATTTTGTGAGGTCTATCTGCAACGTTTCCGGCTGCAATCTTTAAGAGACAGTGTCCGTAAAAACGTGAGAAAAATGGCGGCTTTGGCCTTTCTCTCGATTTTGTGAGGTCTATCTGTAACGTTTCCGGCTGCAATCTTTAAGAGACAGTGTCCGGAGATGAGAGAAGTCGTGTGGAGCCGCACCAGATTCTAAAAATGTGAGAAAAATGTCGGCTTTGGTCTTTCTCACGGTTTTGTGTGGTCTAACTGGAATAGAGAAAGTGTCCGGAGATGAGAGAAGTCGTTTAGAGCCGCACCAGATTGTAAAAATGTGAGCAAAATGGAGGCTTTGGCCTTTATCACGGTTCTGTGAGGTCTAACTGCAACGATTCCGGCTGCAATCTTTAAGAGACAGTGCCTGCAGATGAGAGAAGTCGTGTAGAGCCGCACCAGATTTTAAAAACGTGAGAAAAATGGCGGCTTTGGTCTTTCTCAGGGTTCTGTGAAGTCTAAATGCGACGTTTCCGGCTGTAATCTTTAAGAGACAGTGTCCGGAGATGAGTGAAGTCGTGTAGATCCGCACCAGATTGTAAGAACGCACTTTTTTGAACCCAAGGCGCCTTAAAACTAGTAAATTAGATGAAAAAAATATATCTGAATTTTTGAAGGAATGCAATACTTCCATTACGATAGTTTTGTAGCGAAAGTAAAAATTTAAGTTATATGCATAGGGCCAGATTATGACACGGGACTCTAGCCCAGGGCCTCTAAATTTAAGGTGTCTCATTTCCTAACTGAGAAGTAATACACCGTTTATACGTCTTTTACATTTATACGTCCTTTTAGTGAAGTCCCGATTCATTCCTATTAATTTTAATGCAAAAATTCTTCGTTTATACGCTGCTAATATCGGTTATATCTTTTCCACTTCACTAAAATTCGGAAAATTTCTCGCCCTGTCATTATTTTCCATTCTAAATAAGTCGGATGATTCCTAGAAAGCATCTTAAATGGAGGAACAGAATAAAAATTGGAGAGTACTGTTCAAAGAATCAATTGAATTCACAGTAGAATTTTTAATATTCATACACAAGCAACAAATCAGACAAATATGCAAGAATTTTATTGTTATTAAATAATTATCTGTATGGACAGCCAGATGTATGGCAA
>CAWVNO010000612.1:0-20177 GCA_963930645.1 Salticus scenicus | reverse complement strand
AAATTATGCGTGATTATACAATTTTTTTTAAATCGATAATTGGATAGTTTAAAGAAGAATATATTTTATTTTTATCTGCTCCCCCTTGCCCCCTCCCCCAGATATATAAATCACTCACTGTTATCTTCATAAAAATTAAGTGATAGTCATAAAATGTATCATTAATTCGGTAAAATGGTGATATAAAAAAATCATTTTGTTTTCCTCTGCTCCCCCCCCCCTCTTTAACCCCCCCCCCCAAAAAAAAAAAAATGTCTGTCACTTACTGTAATTTTTTCACAAATTATACGTAATTATACGGCTTTTTAAATCGATAAAAGGGTAGTTTAAAGATAAAATCGATAAAAGGGTAGTTTGCATATCCCCCCTTGCCCCCCTCCCCCAGTATATAATGCACTCATTGTGATCTTCATAAAAAGTAAGTGATAATTATAGAATATATCATTAAATCGGTAAAACGGTGCTATAAAAAGAAAAGATAATTTTATTTTCCTCTGCCCCCCCCCCTCTTTACCTCCCCCCCCCAAGTTTGCCTGCCACTTACTGTCATTTTTTTCACAAGTTGTACGTGATTATACAAGGTTTCATTAAAATCGGTAAGAGTTTTTGTAAAAACAATTATTTTCTTTCGATCTGCTCCTGCCCCCCCTCCCCCCTCTTCCCCGAGATATACATTAAATGAATGTTGTACCAAATCAATTGGAATTTCTAAAAATGTAGTTTGAAAGTCATTTTTTAAATTTATTATTTGATATTTATTATTTTGCGATTTGCGAATTGGAAAAGTGCCCTTTTTTCCGGTGCCCTTTTTTCCGGGTGCCCTTTTTACCGGGTGCCCTTTTTTCCGGTGCCCTTTCTTCCGTGCCCTTTTTTCCGGTGCCCTTTTTTCCGGGATCCGGTTATAATCTAACATATGAACTTATAAGCATCATCACTGTCTTTAATGCATCCTTATGGCAATTTTTCATCAGGTTACCCTTTCTAAAATTATTATTTATTTATTTATTTATTTTTTTTTAAGTTTATTTTTGAAAAGAAAAAAAAAAAAAAAAAAAAAAAAAAACAAGATTAATTATTTATTTTAAAAATTTTACTTAAAAACGATTTATAAAATTTGATTAATTATATGATAATGAATATGCCATCCAGATTTTATGTTCCTATGCTTATTTTTTTGAAAATTACGTGTAAAAGAAGAAAATGGGAAAGTAGATTGTTCCTTTAATTTTGCATGTATTTGTCAACTTATACAAAAAGACAATTTTTTTTTTTTTTTTTTTTAAACATTAACATGATATATTTCTTTTTTAATATTTAATAAGTTATTATAAGTTTAAGAAGTGGATGAAAGTAATTAGAAAAACTTCATTGGAGATTTAATGAAATAAAATGTATAAATGGCGGGAAAATATGTAATTATGCAGTAAAGTGACACTGTAGTAGGGTGACTATACAATAGTGACTATGCAATAGAGTGATATAAATCTATTTGCTTTTAAAACATTAGATCACGCAAGATATTTCATAAACTTAAAATCTCTTTCTCAAATAATTATTGGTTTTGAGAATTTGGTCGTATTGTCGTGGAAAAATCTATTAAAGTGACAAATAATAGTGAAAATGTTTAACATCAATGTTAGAAAAAAAAAGTACTCCCATCAGTGACGAAAAGTTTTGCTTTGTAGGCTTATTGGCTCAGCCATTCGAGTTTCCCGCGATTTCTTCCGAAACTTCCATGAATAGAAACTAGAAATCATTCGAAAGTCCACTCGTGAAAGGTATTTTTTATTTATTTATTTATTATTATTTTTTTTTCATCGTTTAATTTGAATTTCCTATAATAATAATTTTGAATATAAAATGATGAAAATTTCGAACTGTTTAGAAATTAGGTTTAAAAATAAATAAATAAAGAAGTGGGGGAGACAAATATATAAAGGTTTGAATTTTTATTGAAAAAAATAAGGTAAACGTTGCTAAAGAATTAAACTCTATATTTTATTTAAAGCAAATATTTTATTTTTATTCTTTATTTACGGTTTTTCTATACTTGAATGAAAAATTAATATTATATTGTATTAAAATTATACATACAAAACATTTTTCTTAAAAGAAAATAAATTTAGCGCTGGAGTTCTGTATTAGATTCGGATCTTTTCTCTTTACATATTTATAAACTCTAAGTCTGTAATGGACTATTTCTTATTATGCAAAATTTTAAGGGATTTTAAGCAAATTGTCTAGGTCCATTATGTAGTCTCGAAACAAATGTAAATCCATTTTTATTTGATGTTTATTCACAGATTTTAATTTTATATATGATAGATTTAGTATAAAGCATAAAACCATAATTTCACAGAAGTTATGTACATAAATCTGCATAAGAGCGATTTTTTTTTTTTTTTTTTTTAATATAATTTTTAAATAAATAAATAAAAATCTGTGTAATTTTTTAGTACTTTGTGTCCCTGGTGTGTGAAATTCATTAAATTTCAGTCTGCCATCTCACTCGTCTATTTTTGAAAACAGACAAAAATGTAGTGAATTTCCCGCATAAAAAAATACTAAAAAATAAAAAGAAATAAATAAATAAAAGAAATTAAAAGTTTAAGTCAAAATTTTAAAAAGTCATTCGATCAAAATAATACATACGTATATGTTGAATGTATTTTTTTTTTTTTTTTTTTTAATCGTAATTCTGTTTTTCTGTCCAGGAATATGTCAGAACTTCATACTACAAATATGGAAAAAAAAAAAATATATATATATATATATATTTATTTTATTTTATTTTATTTATTTATTTATTTTTGGAGAAAAGTATTTTCTTTAAATGAAAAAAGGAAAAGTCATGTGATTTTATAGAAACTGAACTAGTAGGTCTAATTTTTACGTATGAGAAAGCATTTTTTTTTTTTTTTTTAATCTAATGTCAGAAGGATGTCTGAAATTCAGGTTCTCATTTGAGAACAACATCTCGAAATATGTATATATCTATATATACATAGATGCAATTAAACTCCAATTCATGGAAGTTTTAAAGATTTAAGAATTATTACAATAATAATACATTAAAATAGTGAATTTAATTATTAATGAAATCTCCCATTTGTAGAACCTTTTTTGAAATTGGGATTCGTCTCGATTATAATTTTTCGTATTTGAATAGTTCCCTTTGCCAACTTGTTATGTGTTACTCTCTGAGTTTTGTGTCTGAATAACATATGGATAAATATTATTTTTCTATATTTGGTGTGTCCCAGTACACGAAAAATAAGCAATATATAGACCAAAAATTATACAGATATTTCTGCATAGCCCCTAAACATGTAAAAAAAGTCCCTAAAGAAGCCTGTATTATAAGCTTTCTAATGATACCAATTTTACACATCTAAGTTAATTAGGGAACAAAATTTGATATTATGAAAACACTGATGGAAAGTTACATTTTAATTTATAACTCAGTAACCTATGGCCGTCCCATGTTTTTACAGTTATTATAGATAAAGTAAAAATAACGCATAATTTTTTTAAAAATTATTATTATTATTATTATTATTTATTTATTATTATTATTATTATTATTTATTATTATTATTATTATTATTATTATTATTTTTGAGATATTGAACATCAAAGGACAAAATGTTTGACTTTAACATTAAAATATTAAAAAAATTATACATGTGATCTATCATTTGAAAGCCTGTATTATAAGCTTTCTAATGATACCTGTTTGTTATCACTAAATTTAATAGGAAAGGAAATATATGGGTACATTTGTAGTAGAATAATTTCGGAAATTTGCACTTTTTACCCATTTTTGTAGCCTTGTATATCAAAAACTAAAAGAGATAGGGACTAATTAATTAGTATACATTCATTTCTCAATAGGACAGATAAATGAGCCCAATTTCATAAAAATCTGAAGGGTCAGGTTAAAAATGCTGTTTTTGTTGTTGTTGATTTTACTCGTAATGATTACAGAGAGAAAACTTTGGATTAATTCATATTATTTTAACTATTCATGGATATATATTTCTTTTGAACCTTATTGATCGATTGACATTTGATCATTTGTTTTACAATACCGGCTTTCTATTATACATTTCATAGCTAAAAAAAAAAAAAAAAAAAAAAAAATGAAGAAACGGAATATTTAATTAAAATAAATAAATAAATAAAAATCCATGTAATGGAAGCTTAAAATACTCGACACCCATCAGGGGCATTGATTGAATATTGTAAGCATATAACCAAAAATATTTACAGACAGAAATGACCGATTTATTTAAAGAGTGAAAGCAAATGCAAGATATATTTAAACCAAAAATTAATATGAAGGCGAATAAAACTATATATATATATATATATATATATATATATATATATATATATATTATTTACTCATAGAACAACACACACGCCTATATATATATATATATATATATATATATATTATAATCCTTCATCTTTATAATGATCAAACACAAGGAGTGAAGACTTGAATTAGCAAAGTATCAATCCTTTTCTTATATTAAACGAGTAAATCGCTTGACATGTTATATTTATTTGTCCTGAGGAACATCTCTACGATATTCATGAAACATGAAGTTTTGGGGTTAGGGGTTTTTCGGGTCCAAAAAACAATTGGATTTAGCCTTCAGGAAACTTCACGCTCTCTGATAACCCTTAATCAGTTAGCTGCAATATATATAGCAGAATTTGAGTTTACTCACAAATAAATACATTGATTTTTGATGAAAGTTTGGGGTTAAGCTTTTTTAGGAGCTAAATTTATTCCACATATTCAGTTCTTCTGGAAAATTCGCGTTCGCTGTTAACCCTTTATCGGCCAGTTGTACCATATGGCGGAAATTGGTTTATTCGAAAACGGATGCCATGATTTTAATGAGTTTGGCGATAAGTCTTTTTCATGAAGTTAAATCGAGTGAACATATCCTCATTTTCAGGAAAATTCGCGTTTGCATTAATACTTTATAAGCCAGTTGCACCGTATGACAATAATTGGGGTTTAATCGAACATGGATGCAACTATTTTAATGATAGTTCAGGGTGAAGTGTTTTTTGAGGAGCTAAATCTTTTGGACATATCCTCATCTTCAGGAAAATTAACGCTTGATATTAACACCTTATCGGCCAGTTGCACCACATCACAGAAATTTTGTTTACTATGAAATGGATGAAACGATTTTTATGAAAGTTTGGAGGTTGTTTTTAAAGTTGCTAAATCGGTGGGACATATCCTCATTTTCAGGAAAATTTCCGTTCACTGTTAACTTTTTATCGACCAGTTGCACGGCATGATAGAAATTGGGTTTATTGGGAAAGGGATAAAACAATACAAATGAAAGTTTGGGGTTGAGGGAGATAAATTGGATTCACGTATGCTCATCTTCAGGAAAATTCTCTTTTGATATTAACCCTTTATTGATCATTTGCACCGTATAACAGAAATTGGGTGTGCTATGAAATGGATAAAACTATTTTAATAAAAGTTTGGAGTTAAGTGTTTTTGAGGTAGCTAAATCGATGGGAAATATCCTCATTTTCAAGAAAATTCCCGTTCGGTGCTAACCCTTTATAGGCGGGATGCGTCATATGGCAGAAATTCGGCTTACTTGAAAATGAATATAATAATTCTGATGAAAATTTGTGGTTAAGTGTTTTTTGAAGAGTTAAAGTGATTAGAAATATCGTCATCTTGAGGAAAATTCGCATCCGTTGTTAACCCTTTATCGGCCAATTGTAAAATACGGCTTTACAGTCGGCAGTAAAATCATTCGAGCGCTGGCAATAATTCCTATGTAAAAAAAAGTACACTTAAAAGTATTTTGTTAAATTAATCCTTGTCGAATCATTTTCTTAAGTCAGTCTAAGAACATGATTCGACAAGGATTTATTTAACAAAACTGACTAGGCGTACTTTTTTACATAAGAATTATTGCTAGCGCTCGAATAATTTTGCTGTCAACTGTACTCGTAAATAGATATAATGATTTTGTTGGAAGTTTGAAATTAAGTGTTTTTTAAGATGTAAAGTCGATTACAGATTTTCTTATCTTCAGTAAAATTCCCGCTTCTTATTAACCTTTTATCATCCGGTTGCAAATTACGGCAAAAATTGGATTTACTTGGTTGTGGATGTAAAGGTGTTGAAGAAAGTTTTGGAGCAAGTTTTTTGGGGTACAAAATCAATTAGGTATATTATCACCTTCGGGACAATTCGCGTTTACTCTTAATTATTTTTGAAAAACCTTTCTCATATATCCGTATTTCTAGGAAATTTAGCATTCATTGCTGTGTTAATCTTCACTCCACCGTGGCAAAGTATGGCTTTTTTTTTTTTTTTTTTTTTTTTGGGGGGGGGGGGGGAGGGATTTGCTCGAACGATTTTGATAAGTATTTAAGGTATGGGGGTTTTTAGATGACAATTCAATTTGAATTTTCTTCATTTTTAGGAAAATTAACGTACACAATTAGCACTCACTCTGCCTTTTGCAAAATTACGACAGAAACTTTCCAAAAAATAGCTCTAACTGTTTTGATAAAAAATTAGCATTAAGTTTATTTTTGAGAGCAGAAACCCATCTGATTTATCTCCATCTTCATAAAAATTAGAGTTTACTGTAAACCTTCGTTTCATACATAGCAAAATATGGAAAAGATATGGTTTTCTAGAAAGTATTTCAATAATTTTGATAAAAACTTAGATTTAGGGAATTTTTGAGTTTACAAATGAATTGTAAACACAAAAGTCTGACATTCTCTTTAGAACATTTAATATTTATCGGTAAACCGCACTTCCCCCAGGAAAAATGGCAAAAACTTCGTTCTTTTTTTTTTTTTTTTTAACCCTCGAATGTCTTTAATAAATCTTTAGAGTTGATGTGTTTTTGAGATGACATTTTAATTTGCGTTTGAATAACACTCATCTTCATTGTAATTAGCGTTCACTGGTAAACCGCATACCACAAAAAAAGGCGGCATAACCTTTTTTTTTTTTTTTTTTTTAATAGAAGCTGTTGTAAGGATTAAAGGAAAAATGCTAGAGGTTATTTTTAAAACTAAAAACGGCTTCATTTATCATCATTTTTAGAAAAGGGAACCGTAACTGTACTAGAATAATGTGTAGCAGAAATCTTGTCTTTTAAGAAACTACTTAAATGATTTTGATAATAAACTGTAGTTAGAGATTTAATATGATAATTGGATTTGAACTTTCCTTATATCGAGGAAAATTAGCATGCATTGGTAACTCGATCTCCGCACTGAGCAAACAAATAATAAACATATTTTATTTATGTTTACCTGAAAACAAATCACAGCATCTGCACTACGAATGATTTTTACAATGAGACCGAGTGAACTCGGTCATCCAAGTACTAAGTTATTATATGTGGAAATGAAGCATAGAAATAAAAGAAAATAAGTTGAACAATTCAATTAATGTAGAAAAATAACTTCGAGATTGTCCAAAAATTGCTAACAACGGCATTTACAGTAGCAGGGTTAAAAAATAATGAGCTGTTTCTGAGACAGTGATGCATTAAATCATGTAAAATCACTATTGTCGGGGAGAAGGGGAGTAGAGAATACGATGCGCAGCACAGAACTCTTGTGTGACGGGACGGAGCTGATTGAGTCAGTCGCCGAATCGAATCGAAAAGAGATGCAATGCATCTTAAACCGAGAAACAAAACTCTTTCTAAATCATAAACTTTATTAGTTCTTATTGATTTTCCATAATATAAGTTAGGATTGTAACAATAAATCGTTTGTTAAGCAGATATTAGATGTCTGAGTCTATGCATTGGCATTATAGTTACTAATCCCGGGAAATCTGGCAGAGAGGGTAAGTAGATTTAAACTTATTCTCATTTGATTAATATGCATGTTATTCTGATTTGTGTTTGGGTAAAAGTTGCAGAATTTGAATCGAAAATAAATTCGTTAGAAATTCTTAATCCGAGATTCTAAATTTAATCAACCCTAATTCGAAATTCATAAATTGATACTTAGTCGAAATTCATTGTTGGGTTCAAAGCCATAGTGCATACTTGCCAACATACTAATTAGTATTCCGTAAAATTGTTAGCCCCGCCCTTTTTTTCACACCAGTAAAATTTTAAAATAATATTCCTCAAATGCAATTACGATTGAATAAGAAGAAAAATATTCTAAAATGATACTGGTGTGAAAAAGAAGGCGGGACTAACAATTTTACGGAATACTAATTAGTATGTTGGCAAGTATGATAGTGGTCCGTCGATTCACGGAGGCTTAATTATCTATTAATTTAATTAGATAATATAATTAATCGTAATTCGTTAAATAAAAAAAAAAAAAAAAAAAAAAAAAAAAAATTGTAAATTGAAAAAATTCTTTTGTTTACGTAGTATAAAACTTACTGTATAAGAACGTTAAAGGAAATTAAAATTTATTTGTTGAAAATAAATCATTAATATGAAGTTAAATTGTTTTGATATAAAACGTAATTCAAAGTAGTTCGGGTTTAGAAGTTTTGTTTTGAGAGAAAACGTAATTCAAAATAGTTTGGTTTTCAAACCGAAAGTTTCGGTTTGGAATTTCAGAAATAAACTTTCATATTAATTAATTGTTGAATAAAGAAGTGTATGAGAATAAAAAGGGTGCATTTAATATTTTATTAGTTTATTTATTTCAGTAAAAAAAAAAAAAAAAAAAAAAAAAAAAAAAAAAATTCTATATGTGTGTTTCTTTTCATTTGTTCTTATATTTTTGTTTTGTTTTACTTCCTGATCTGCAGAATAATAATTTAATTCGATCGATTAATTCATATTTAAATTTAATTGTTTGTAATTAGTTTGCTAATAAGATGGGTAGAAAGGGTAAAACAAGGGCGAATGACGCCGAAAAGAGTGCGTTGTTCCCAAAATCTAATGAAGTGATAAAATTTGAAAATGTTATTAGGGAAATAGAATTTATAAAATCGAAGGTCAATGATTGCGATAAAAGCGATCAAGGCAGATTAAAGATCCTAAAAGATAAGGTAAATGTACTGGAGATTAAATTCGAGGAAATAGTTACAAATTTTTCCGAAGAGGAAAACGATGAAAACTTTGAAGAAGTGATGAAAAATCGGGACATTCTGTTGGAGTTGTCTGTTGTGTTGGAGAGTAAATCGCAATCAAATACCCCAAATGTAAATAATGAGGCACGTACCAAACCAGGGACTTCTGTTAATTCGCATATTAGTCTTCCCAAACTTGAAATTCCTTATTTTTACGGGGATAATGAATCTTGGTTGTCATTTAAAAATTTATTTAAATCATCTATTCTGGATAATGACAGCCTTAGTGAGGTTGAAAAGCTACAATACCTCCAATCGTGTGTAAGAGGTAGTGCATCAAAACTTATTCGCGGATTTTCGTTACAATCGGAAAATCTTAAACACTGTTGGGAAATTCTTACTCAGCGCTACGAAAATAAACGTCAATTAGCTATAACTCAAATAAATAAAATCTTTTCAGTAAAGGTAAACAAAGCGGATGATCCTAAATCGTTTTTCAATTTAATAGATACTTGTAACGAAGCGGTGCGAAATTTATCGACCCTCGGATTGGAATCTAATCCTCTTAGCGATCTTATTCTTATAAATTTCATGATTTCAAAATTGGATTCATCCTTTAGGCATAGGTGGGAGCTCAGTCTAGAGAATACGCAAACTATTCCCGATTTAAATTCGTTTCGTACATTCATTGAAAGGGAGGCGTCGAGTCAAACAAAGCTTGAAAATAAACTGGGGATGTTTAAGAAACCAGTAGAAGGTAGTAGTGTAAAAAAATCTTGTATCAATAATTCAATACTAGTCAAAGAAAATAAATGCGTCGCCTGTTCTCAAGTACATCAATTGTTTAAATGTCCCAAATTCAATCGAATTGGTGTGCAGGAGCGATGGGACTTAGTTAAATCAAAGGGATTGTGTGAAAATTGTTTGCGAACTAATCATCAAGTGCGACAATGTAGAATTAATATTAAATGTAAGGTATGTGCAGGTTCACATCACACTCTTCTGCACATTTATACACAGAATTCTGCAGATCAGGGAGGCGGCCTTGTTGCTACGTCGGTGGCCAACAGTTCACAATCTAATGCAAATTTTAATAACCAAAAGGTGTTATTGGCTACTGCCCTTATAAAGGTTAGGTCACCTAACGGTAAAATTATTCAATGTCGGGCGTTAGTTGATAGTGCCTCACAAAATAGTCTCATTACAAAGGAGTGCGTTGAGAAGCTAAATTTGCCTTTGTTTGGCACTTCTCATCGACTTATAGGCATAAACGGTCTTTCCGCAGAAACTGTTTTAAATTTTACGGAATTCTCATTCTCGCCATATTTCGCTAACGAGTATAGGAACTTGAAAGCGCTAGTAGTAAATAGGGTTACTACCCCTCTGCCAAATTTCCGGGTGAAAACGACGTCTTGGCCACATACAAAAAATCTTCAGTTAGCCGATATGAATTTCTTCAAGCAACAACCAATCGAAGTATTATTAGGCGCAGATATTTTTGCGTCACTAATTTGTGGCACACCAGTATCGGGAAGGCCAGGAGAACCATCTGCCAATCCCAGTTCACTTGGATACTTACTCAGTGGCCCCCCTCTCAAGGGATGGAATGGAACCAGAATCAACATATAGCTCCTCGTTACACTGCCTTAACTTGAACGAGTTTTTTGACAATCAGCCAATAATATCTTCTAAGAGTGAAACCGAAGCCGATCCGGCTGAGGAACTATATAAATCTTCCACCAAGCGCAACCCTGAAGGGCGCTATGTGGTGAAATTACCCCTCCATGATTAGATAGATTTAGGTGAAAGTGCCAACTGTGCACTAAAAATGTTTAAGAAACTGGAAAATCGATTTGCGCAGAATCCTAACCTAAAAAAGGAGTATGCTCAGTTTATGTGTGAGTACTCCGATCTAGGTCATATGACTCTACTAAGAGCTGAGGAACTTAACAGTCAACCCAATTATTATATGCCCCATCATGGAGTTATTAATGAAAATAGTAACACTACCAAACTATGAGTAGTGTTCAATGCGTCGGCCTTAACTACAAATGGCAAATCCCTGAACTCTAACTTGCATAAAGGGCCAAAACTTCAGTCCAGTATTTTCAGCAACTTAATCAGATTCCGTTTAAACAAAGTCGCCCTCTCGAGCGATATCGAAAAAATGTTTCGACAAATTCTAGTCGCAGAGCCTGATACAGACTTTCAAAGAATATTTTGGAGGGCCAATGTTTCAGATCCACTCAGAGTGTATAAATTGAAAACGGTTACTTATGGCACTGCCTGTGCTCCATTTTTAGCCCTGCGTACCATATTACAGCTATTAAACGATGAAGAACCCAATTTTCCCGTAGCTGTGCAGGCTGCCCGCAACAACCTGTATATGGACGATTTCCTAGGAGGGGCTGAAACAATCGAAGCCGCTCAATCTTTGGTCACAGACCTTCAGGCATTATTTAATGTTGGGGGCTTCAAGCTGCGAAAATGGGCTTCAAATTATGTGGAAGCTCTAGTTCAAGTCCCAGAACCTCTAAAATCAACAAATCAGGAATTATCCTTAAACCCCGATCAATCCCAACGTATTTTAGGACTAAACTTGAATTTAACATCGGATACACTGCAGGTTGGCGTCAACACAGAAGAAAACGTCACAACAAAAAGACAATTATTGTCCGTAATTGCCCGCATCTTCGACCCTTTGGGTCTGTTCTGTTATCCCCTGCCACTATTCTTTTAAAATTGCTTCTACAAGATGTTTGGAAGCTAAAACTTGGTTGGGATGATCCTTTACCACCAGAAATTCAAATCAGGTGGAATGAATTCTTTGAAAATATTGAATCCTTTAAGGCCATGTCAGTACCCAGATTTTTAGACCTGAAATCCGAACCTATTTACCAGATTCTGGGATTTTGTGATGCGTCAACAAAGGCATATGCTGCCGTAATATATATACGCCCAAGTCAGAACTCATCTTTAAAATTGATTGCAGCTAAAACCCGTGTAGCTCCTTTAAAACCCATTACCTTGCCTAGGTTGGAGCTATGCACGGCTGTATTACTATCGGAACTTTTGTCAGTCGTCCAGAGCTCGCTGGATTATCAGGATGACGAAATTCTCCTATGGACAGACTCAACAATCGCCCGTAGTTGGATCTTAAATCCACCCTTAAAGGGCAACACATATGTCCTACACCGAGTAAACAAAATTAGAGCTCTCACAGACCCAACATCATGGCATCACTTACCAAGCAAACATAACCCAGCAGACTGTGCAACCCGTGGGCTGTTACCCGACAAATTAAACCACTTTAACTTGTGGTGGTCTGGACCTGATTGGTCAAAGATCCCGGTCTCAGATCACGAGTCCAAGATTGCTACCTCAGTCCCATGTACAGTTGTGGGAATTCCTGGACTAATAGAGTCAACTCCAATGCATGAATCCGTTATAGAGGATTTGGTTTCAAAATTTTCATCAAGTAATAAACTTTTTCGTGTAATTGCATTTATGAAGAGGTTTATTTATAATAGTAGAAATGCTACAAAATTGAAAGGACCAGTCTCAGTACAAGAAATTTCAGAAGCTAGAAAAATTGTTATTAAATTCGTCCAACAAAGGTCCTTTGCTTCAGAAATCGCCCTTTTGCAGCGCGGCCAACCCGTGGCAAACAGCAGTAAATTAAAATCTCTCAATGTGTTTCTTGATTCAGAAAATCTATTGAGAGTGGGAGGTCGAATTGATAAAATCACTCTGCCCTATGATACTAAACATCCAATACTCATACCTAAAAATCACCCTTTTACATCGACATTAATAAGACATTTTCACATGTATAGTCTTCATGGAGGTGTCGACCTAGTATTAAATTTCATTCGCCAGTCTTACTGGATTCCTGATGGTAGATCCACTGTGAAAAAAGAGCTTCGTAAATGTGTCACTTGTGCCAAAGTCCAACCGACACCAATTCAACAACTTATGGGTGACTTACCCAGTGCAAGAGTCAACCCTTGTAGGCCATTTCAACATGTCGGAATTGATTATGCAGGTCCTGTAGAAACTAAGTGTGACCACAAACGGAAAGTTACCAAATTTAAATCCTATATTTGCCTTTTTATCTGCATGTGCACCAAGGCAATTCATCTCGAATTAGTAACTAGTTTATCTACCGAGCATTTTATATATGCCCTACAAAGATTCATAGGGCGTCGAGGTTATCCTACTGACATTTACTCCGATGACGGACGCAACTTTGTTGGTGCCCATGCCCATTTGAAGAAACTCGTGACACTTTCAAAAACCAATACTATTCAAGACTTTGTCGCAAATAGACAAATTCATTGGCATTTTATGCCACCTTACGGGCCTAACTTTGGCGGCCTATGGGAATCTTCGTTAAATTGGCTAAACGCCATTTAATTAAAGCGTGTAAAGGCAGTTGCCTATCGTTTGAGGAGTGTGCTACGATTCTCACAACTATAGAGTCTTGCTTAAATTCACGACCCTTAGTCCCACTTTCCACCGAGCCCAATAATTTCTTAGTACTTACACCAGGACACTTCCTAATTGGGGCTCCGCTTCTTCAGCTTCCTGAACAATCTCTTAACCAAACTAATCAATTTTGTACCAGTTTTTCTTCCAGATGGAAACTCCTTCAGCAGATCAAAAGGTCCTTTTGGAACACCTGGACGAAATCTTATCTTACCTCTCTACATTCTAGAGCCAAATGGAAAAGCGGTGTTACCCATCTGCATTCCGGAGAACTAGTTCTCGTCTTAGAACCCTCAATTCAGCCAGCACACTGGACCCTTGCCCGAATTCTGGACGTCCATCCTGGTGAGGATGGCATCATTCGAGTTGTTACTCTGAAGACGCCCTCGGGAATAATCAAGAGACCAGTGAATCGGATTGCCAGTCTGCCATGCTCAGCCCCCCCCCCCGGAGGATGTCGGGGAGAAGGGGAGTAGATAATACGATGCGCAGCACAGAACTCTTGTGTGACGGGACGGAGCTGATTGAGTCAGTCGCCGAATCGAATCGAAAAGAGATGCAATGCATCTTAAACCGAGAAACAAAACTCTTTCTAAATCATAAACTTTATTAGTTCTTATTGATTTTCCATAACATAAGTTAGGATTGTAACAATAAATCGTTTGTTAAGGAGATATTAGATGTCTGAGTCTATGCATTGGCATTATAGTTACTAATCCCGGGAAATCTGGCAGAGAGGGTAAGTAGATTTAAACTTATTCTCATTTGATTAATATGCATGTTATTCTGATTTGTGTTTGGGTAAAAGTTGCAGAATTTGAATCGAAAATAAATTCGTTAGAAATTCTTAATCCGAGATTCTAAATTTAATCAACCCTAATTCGAAATTCATAAATTGATACTTAGTCGAAATTCATTGTTGGCTTCAAAGCCAACTATCATTGTCCAAAATCGCAAAGATTTCTACTAGGAGTTGAAATAAATGTAAAAATGTGCAAATAAAAAAAATACAGTTATTATGCATTAATATATAGATTTACACAAAGGAAGAACAGTTTAAGAATAATAAATACGATACAATTATCTATATATTCATTTATGCTAAAAATATATATACAAAGTATTTCATTTTCAGCACTCTAAAAACGTACGTTAATAATATTATATGGAATGTAAATTAACATTATTAAAATGCAATCTATGGTCTGTAATGTAGCGACAAAAAATATACAAATAATTCAATGTTGCTTGTGGGCATTTGAACCAACTTTTAAGCAGGACCTCTATAACACGGACAAAAATTTGATTATAAATATACAGTCAGATCTCAATATTATCAGATCTAACTGGGAATAAACCTGAAAAATACATTTTAAAGAACTCGTCAGCAGCCAGTGGATCATTCAAATTTACTCATAACTTTGATGAAATCTAATTTAGAAATATATTCATCAAGCCTGAGAGTTCATATCAGAAAGTTATAGAGTGGAAGGCTGATTTTTTATACCAACTATGTGAAAAATACCTGAGCCGGGAATCGAACCCGGAACTTCCGCTTTACGTGTGGATGCTCAAGCAGAAGTCCCGGGTTCTATTACCGGCTCTGGTATTTTTCACGTAGTTGGTATAAAAAAATCACCCTTTCACTCCATAATTTTCTAAAATTGATGAAATCTTTTTTTTTTTTTTCCCCTGACCGAATGAAAAAGAGTAATCTGGTGTATCACTGACATTTCTTTCCGTTATCCACATTAGTGCAGAATATTACTATAGTTTAATGTGTAAAATGTTATTTATTTCAAAATTTCTAGAGTAATTTAAAATCATTTAAAATTAATTTAAAAAAAATGTTTCTAAAACCTTTCTATTTTTAATGACATGCATTTCGGTTGAAAGACTATAGCCTCGCCGATCCACAACCCCTGTTTGAATATTATGTACACATTAACAAAAAATATTTAAGTTGTTATTAAATTTAAAAATATGTTTCAAATTGTCGCTCACTCACTTCGTTAAAACACATTAGACTATTTTAACTAATCCTGTATATCAATGAGTAAAAAAAAAAAACTTTTCTGTCAACATCACAAAATGGAATAAATCGCGGCAAATGTTCCGAGTTTAAGGTCGAGATAAAACTGTGACCCTGAGTCGGGCAAATAAAGTCGGCATGAAAGTAGCAAAGCGGCAACACACAAAAATGATCCAAGAGACAAGCTAAATTAAAATCAATAAAGATCTGGTGTGATAATTATATAAAAGAACAGAAAAAATATCAAAAATAAATTTAATCAAAAAATAAATTTAATCAAAAAATAAATTTAATCAAAAAATAAATGGTGACATTAAAAACAACAACAACAACAAAAAAAAAAAAAAAAAAAAAAAAAAAAGAAAGAAAAAAGAAGAAAGAAAGAAAAGATCGACCATAAGAAAATTATGTGAGTAATTTCCAAACATCAGATATGAAAGGCGTTGAAGAAATATTAATAAGATTTTTAAAAATGTAAAAAAAAAACTTCCAAGAAATCCAGATTGGAAGAGGGGATAGGAGAGGAAATAATGCCAATTTTAGAAATTAAAAAATAAAAAATAAATAAATAAAATAAATAAATAGTAAAAATAAAAATACCCATGAGACCAATAAGGGAAAGTAATAGAAAATTTGGAGATCTTTTCATCACGAGCGTTTAATTTATTTTAATTTTAATTTTAATTTATTATTTTTAATTTTTTAATTAATTTATTTATTTTTAATCATTTTTGTATGTGGGTTTATTTATATGATATTTCAAAAGGCTTCTAATTTATCTGTTTCAACAAATAACTTAGGTATTATTAAACACCACGTCAATTCTCAGTTGGAATGGAATTTTTAGGAAAAGAGAATTTAATATTGTTGACGAGTTTAAAAATGTTATTATTTCCAAATTGTGAAAAAATTGTAGATACTCTGAAAAGAAAAAAAAAAAAAAAAAAAAAAAGGAACAATAAAAATGTAAAATTATATGATTGAAACATTGGTAATTCAAGTTAAAAAGAGAACATTTAGAATTTTTGATTTTTAGAGCTCTATCGATCATAGAGGGACTATAGCTGGAGAAAGAACTTTAAATGTTAATTTCTTCCCAAAATCAGAAGAATCAGAGAAAATGAAAGCAAATGAAGCCGGTAAGAATAAATACAGAAAGCAACCATTTTCTGTTAGGGTGGGTGATTATAGAGATTATGTGGAAGAGAGACATAATAATGTTTTCTGAAGACAATGGTTAAAATCTAGTCATTTTATATAGAAATCGAAACGTCAAGGTAAAATAGAGAATTATTCTTTTCAATTTTGAAAGTAAACTGATTTAGAAGGCGTTTAAAATATCGTGTAAATTTGCGCACCGAAGGAATGCTCCTAACGAAATAAATCTTCCCTTGCTTTCCACTGTTGGGATCATTTTTGATAAAAACGTAGTTTTAGAACGTTTCTTAATCCTTTCATCTTTTTTTAATTTCGAATTTTTTTAAATATCCACTTAGAAAAAATATAAATCAGAAGTTATATGAAATTTGAAGTTTCTAGATACATTATTACTGTAGGAAATATACAAAAGTGTGGTTTTCCAGCGGGGTTTTCCTCACACCCTCCCATTGTGCGTGTACTAAAAATTTTAACCCGCAGTGATTCAAACATTGTGATAAGCACTGATTGTGTCGTTTGGTTGAAATCGGTTCAGGGGTTTAGGAGATGAAAGACATACAATCATATATACAATGACTTTTATTCATATTAATAAAAGTATTTTTATTCTTCATGGAAACTAAAACCTGTTGAACCACCTGTTAATTGGCTAGTTATGGCTATTGTTCATAAAGTTCTGCCTTATAGGTGTACATTATTTCCTCGCTTGGTGGCGAGCATTACATCCTAAATTGTTGATGTGTATTATGTCTCTGTTTGCCTGTGTGTAAAAGGTCTTGACTTGCCGGTGTGTATCACGTCTTCATTTGCCTGTATGTATCACGCCTTCATTTGCCTGTATATACAAAGGTCTTGACTTGCCGGTGTGTGTCACGTCTTCATTTGCCTGTGTGTAAAAAGTCCTGACTTGCCGGTGCGTATCTTCATTTGCCTGTGTGTAAAAGGTCTTGATTTGCCGGTGTGTATCACGTCTTCATTTGCCTGTGTGTAAAAGGTCTTGATTTGCCGGAGTGTATCACGTCTTCGTTTGCCTGTGTGTAAAAGGTCTTGATTTGCCGGTGTGTATCAGGTCTCCAATTGCCTGTGTGTAAAAGGTCCTGACTTGCCGGTGTGTATCATGTCCTCATTTCCCTGTATGTAAAAGGTCTTCAATTGCCGTTGTGTATTAAGTCTTCGCTTGCAGCCTTGCAGGTGTGTATTATGTCCTCGTTTGTCGGTGTGTATTACGTCCTACCTTAGCACGTGTGTATTATGCCTTTGTTTGTCGGTTTGTATTATGTTCTAGCTTGCCAGTGTGTATTATGTCTTAACTTGCCACTGTGTATTCATCTCAGCTTGTCGATGTATATTATGAATTGGTTTACCAGTGTGCATTATGTTCTTGAGTGTCAGTTTGTATTAACACAATTTTCTTACCTGCTTTTTTTACCAACAGGAAGCACTGTGAAACACTTTTAAATTATTCTTAAAACTATTCAATTACTTAAACACATAATGTATCTTAATCTCGCTCAAATTCTTTCATTACAACACAATCAGTTAAGATTCCTGATGTTATGAGGCACTGTAAGCATTTTAACACAATAAAATCCTGATTTCACATCATGTGATGAACATACTTAATCATGTGCGCGAAATAATATTTATAATAGATTTTATGTATTTTGATCGCCAGAGAAGCTGAAGCACACTTTAAAATAGGATGAAAACCATACACTTACTTAAACATGCAATATATTCTAATCTCAAACAAACCCTTCTAATACAACACTGTTAATACATTTTTCCCATTAGGGGGCGCTGTAAATTATCTTAACCATAGCCTTCTAAACTAGATGCCTTTCACGTGGCTCGGAAACATTGTGGTAGGCAGCGCCACCTGGTACAGATTGTGCGACTTTTATATTCAACAACCACCAAAAATTTTTTAAAGTGGGATTTGATATACATAAAAGGTGAACAGAATCGAAGAAACGTCGATTATATATATCATATATCCGTTATGAAAATTATTGGTGACAGTTCAATGAAAAAGTCGCGCAATCTGCATCAGGTGGCGCTGTTTACCGCTTGAACTGCTGCTAAGTTTCCGAGCCACGCGGAAGGCATCTAGTTTAGGAGGCTATGTCTTAACATCAAAGAAATCTCAGCTTCAAATTGTGCAATATCAATAGGCTTACAATACAATATACTTAATATTGTATACGAAATATCATTTATTCATAATAAATTATAAATTGGTATTTTGATGATCAGGAGCCGCTTTGAAACTCATTAAAATACTAGTAAAACTATTCACTTGCATTACAAAAACTGTTCACATAATTACAAATACTTTCGTTACAACACATTTAAAGAAAAAAAAAAATTCCCCGAAAACTTTATGCGGCATTTAATTCGCCATCGTGCATCGTCAGTCACTTAGCAAATCTGAGCGTTTTTATTATTGTAAAATATTTTCTTAAACTATGTGCAACATGTATTATATGAATTGCAGCATAACATAAAAAAAGAAAAAAAAATCTCCATGTCCGCATTTGATTGTGTGTATCAACACAGTCAATGTCCTCATTTGATTGTAAAATTACAAAGTCCTCAGTTGATTGTGTGTATCGAGTTCACTGTGTGTGTTGCGGTGTATCGAGGTCCCCATTTAGACGGTAAAAATACATATTGAGAAATATTGGAATTTTATGAAAAATCAAAGCTGATTCATAATTGAATGAGTTTTATTAATAGTTATTTATCAAAAATATGCTTTTAAGGCAATTATTTACGAAGTCCCCGATTGGCGGTGTATACACATAGTCCTCAGTTTGCACGTCTTGCCAACCTGTGTGTGTGTGTGTGTGTGTGTGTGTGTGTGTGTGTGTGTGTGTGTGTGTGTGTGTGTGTGTGTGTAAGTGTATGTCTGTGAGTGAACACGCTAGCGTCTAAACGCTTTGTTCGAATAAGTTGAAAGTTGGTACGTATATTGTAAGTCACCATAGTACGAACTCTATCGATTTTGGTGAATCTAGCACTTTTAGTTTTTTTACAGGGACACAAAGAGAAATTCTTTACCATTATGGCCTATGGGACTAAATTTTTAAAAGTGCGATAGCATCTAAACGCGTTATTCAATTGAGCTGAAAATTTATATGAATATTATAAATCACTGTTGTATTAACTATAAGCATTTTGGTAATCTAGCATTTATAGGATTTTACAAGTACACAACGAAAAATTCTTTATCATTATGATCTATGGGCTCAAAGTTCAGTAGCGTTAAATAAAACATTGTGTAATATATGGAGAAAAATACTCAAACACTCTATTACGGTTTTCTCTCTTTTGTTTGTTTAACAACTCCTCTTTCTTTTCTTTATCTACAAAACTGTTAATTACTCAATGTTCGGAAAGTCGAGTGGAGTCACTCCAGATTTT
>CAWVNO010000611.1:0-65056 GCA_963930645.1 Salticus scenicus | reverse complement strand
TTTTTCGCAGTTTCACATGCCCATCTTCAAACGACGATTCCCAAGCAACTAAAAGAGTCTAACCATCGCAATAACTTTCAGAATCTGCGGAATATATTCTAGTTTCATAATAACCGCACCGGAGATTTTGCACGGTGAAACTTTGGGCCCGGGGGGCGTTTTTACGCGGACTTTCGGCAGCCGTCCTGCGCTCTCAAAATTTTTTTCGCAGTTTCACATGCCCATCTTCAAACGACGATTCCCAAGCAACTAAAAGAGTCTAACCATCGCAATAACTTTCAGAATCTGCGGAATATATTCTAGTTTCATAATAACCGCACCGGAGATTTTGCACGGTGAAACTTTGGGCCCGGGGGGCGTTTTTACGCGGACTTTCGGCAGCCGTCCTGCGCTCTCAAAATTTTTTTCGCAGTTTCACATGCCCATCTTCAAACGACGATTCCCAAGCAACTAAAAGAGTCTAACCATCGCAATAACTTTCAGAATCTGCGGAATATATTCTAGTTTCATAATAACCGCACCGGAGATTTTGCACGGTGAAACTTTGGGCCCGGGGGGCGTTTTTACGCGGACTTTCGGCAGCCGTCCTGCGCTCTCAAAATTTTTTTCGCAGTTTCACATGCCCATCTTCAAACGACGATTCCCAAGCAACTAAAAGAGTCTAACCATCGCAATAACTTTCAGAATCTGCGGAATATATTCTAGTTTCATAATAACCGCACCGGAGATTTTGCACGGTGAAACTTTGGGCCCGGGGGGCGTTTTTACGCGGACTTTCGGCAGCCGTCCTGCGCTCTCAAAATTTTTTTCGCAGTTTCACATGCCCATCTTCAAACGACGATTCCCAAGCAACTAAAAGAGTCTAACCATCGCAATAACTTTCAGAATCTGCGGAATATATTCTAGTTTCATAATAACCGCACCGGAGATTTTGCACGGTGAAACTTTGGGCCCGGGGGGCGTTTTTACGCGGACTTTCGGCAGCCGTCCTGCGCTCTCAAAATTTTTTTCGCAGTTTCACATGCCCATCTTCAAACGACGATTCCCAAGCAACTAAAAGAGTCTAACCATCGCAATAACTTTCAGAATCTGCGGAATATATTCTAGTTTCATAATAACCGCACCGGAGATTTTGCACGGTGAAACTTTGGGCCCGGGGGGCGTTTTTACGCGGACTTTCGGCAGCCGTCCTGCGCTCTCAAAATTTTTTTCGCAGTTTCACATGCCCATCTTCAAACGACGATTCCCAAGCAACTAAAAGAGTCTAACCATCGCAATAACTTTCAGAATCTGCGGAATATATTCTAGTTTCATAATAACCGCACCGGAGATTTTGCACGGTGAAACTTTGGGCCCGGGGGGCGTTTTTACGCGGACTTTCGGCAGCCGTCCTGCGCTCTCAAAATTTTTTTCGCAGTTTCACATGCCCATCTTCAAACGACGATTCCCAAGCAACTAAAAGAGTCTAACCATCGCAATAACTTTCAGAATCTGCGGAATATATTCTAGTTTCATAATAACCGCACCGGAGATTTTGCACGGTGAAACTTTGGGCCCGGGGGGCGTTTTTACGCGGACTTTCGGCAGCCGTCCTGCGCTCTCAAAATTTTTTTCGCAGTTTCACATGCCCATCTTCAAACGACGATTCCCAAGCAACTAAAAGAGTCTAACCATCGCAATAACTTTCAGAATCTGCGGAATATATTCTAGTTTCATAATAACCGCACCGGAGATTTTGCACGGTGAAACTTTGGGCCCGGGGGGCGTTTTTACGCGGACTTTCGGCAGCCGTCCTGCGCTCTCAAAATTTTTTTCGCAGTTTCACATGCCCATCTTCAAACGACGATTCCCAAGCAACTAAAAGAGTCTAACCATCGCAATAACTTTCAGAATCTGCGGAATATATTCTAGTTTCATAATAACCGCACCGGAGATTTTGCACGGTGAAACTTTGGGCCCGGGGGGCGTTTTTACGCGGACTTTCGGCAGCCGTCCTGCGCTCTCAAAATTTTTTTCGCAGTTTCACATGCCCATCTTCAAACGACGATTCCCAAGCAACTAAAAGAGTCTAACCATCGCAATAACTTTCAGAATCTGCGGAATATATTCTAGTTTCATAATAACCGCACCGGAGATTTTGCACGGTGAAACTTTGGGCCCGGGGGGCGTTTTTACGCGGACTTTCGGCAGCCGTCCTGCGCTCTCAGAAGTATTTTTTTCGCAGTTTCACATGCCCATCTTCAAACGACGATTCCCAAGCAACTAAAAGAGTCTAACCATCGCAATAACTTTCAGAATCTGCGGAATATATTCTAGTTTCATAATAACCGCACCGGAGATTTTGCACGGTGAAACTTTGGGCCCGGGGGGCGTTTTTACGCGGACTTTCGGCAGCCGTCCTGCGCTCTCAAAATTTTTTTCGCAGTTTCACATGCCCATCTTCAAACGACGATTCCCAAGCAACTAAAAGAGTCTAACCATCGCAATAACTTTCAGAATCTGCGGAATATATTCTAGTTTCATAATAACCGCACCGGAGATTTTGCACGGTGAAACTTTGGGCCCGGGGGGCGTTTTTACGCGGACTTTCGGCAGCCGTCCTGCGCTCTCAAAATTTTTTTCGCAGTTTCACATGCCCATCTTCAAACGACGATTCCCAAGCAACTAAAAGAGTCTAACCATCGCAATAACTTTCAGAATCTGCGGAATATATTCTAGTTTCATAATAACCGCACCGGAGATTTTGCACGGTGAAACTTTGGGCCCGGGGGGCGTTTTTACGCGGACTTTCGGCAGCCGTCCTGCGCTCTCAAAATTTTTTTCGCAGTTTCACATGCCCATCTTCAAACGACGATTCCCAAGCAACTAAAAGAGTCTAACCATCGCAATAACTTTCAGAATCTGCGGAATATATTCTAGTTTCATAATAACCGCACCGGAGATTTTGCACGGTGAAACTTTGGGCCCGGGGGGCGTTTTTACGCGGACTTTCGGCAGCCGTCCTGCGCTCTCAAAATTTTTTTCGCAGTTTCACATGCCCATCTTCAAACGACGATTCCCAAGCAACTAAAAGAGTCTAACCATCGCAATAACTTTCAGAATCTGCGGAATATATTCTAGTTTCATAATAACCGCACCGGAGATTTTGCACGGTGAAACTTTGGGCCCGGGGGGCGTTTTTACGCGGACTTTCGGCAGCCGTCCTGCGCTCTCAAAATTTTTTTCGCAGTTTCACATGCCCATCTTCAAACGACGATTCCCAAGCAACTAAAAGAGTCTAACCATCGCAATAACTTTCAGAATCTGCGGAATATATTCTAGTTTCATAATAACCGCACCGGAGATTTTGCACGGTGAAACTTTGGGCCCGGGGGGCGTTTTTACGCGGACTTTCGGCAGCCGTCCTGCGCTCTCAAAATTTTTTTCGCAGTTTCACATGCCCATCTTCAAACGACGATTCCCAAGCAACTAAAAGAGTCTAACCATCGCAATAACTTTCAGAATCTGCGGAATATATTCTAGTTTCATAATAACCGCACCGGAGATTTTGCACGGTGAAACTTTGGGCCCGGGGGGCGTTTTTACGCGGACTTTCGGCAGCCGTCCTGCGCTCTCAAAATTTTTTTCGCAGTTTCACATGCCCATCTTCAAACGACGATTCCCAAGCAACTAAAAGAGTCTAACCATCGCAATAACTTTCAGAATCTGCGGAATATATTCTAGTTTCATAATAACCGCACCGGAGATTTTGCACGGTGAAACTTTGGGCCCGGGGGGCGTTTTTACGCGGACTTTCGGCAGCCGTCCTGCGCTCTCAAAATTTTTTTCGCAGTTTCACATGCCCATCTTCAAACGACGATTCCCAAGCAACTAAAAGAGTCTAACCATCGCAATAACTTTCAGAATCTGCGGAATATATTCTAGTTTCATAATAACCGCACCGGAGATTTTGCACGGTGAAACTTTGGGCCCGGGGGGCGTTTTTACGCGGACTTTCGGCAGCCGTCCTGCGCTCTCAAAATTTTTTTCGCAGTTTCACATGCCCATCTTCAAACGACGATTCCCAAGCAACTAAAAGAGTCTAACCATCGCAATAACTTTCAGAATCTGCGGAATATATTCTAGTTTCATAATAACCGCACCGGAGATTTTGCACGGTGAAACTTTGGGCCCGGGGGGCGTTTTTACGCGGACTTTCGGCAGCCGTCCTGCGCTCTCAAAATTTTTTTCGCAGTTTCACATGCCCATCTTCAAACGACGATTCCCAAGCAACTAAAAGAGTCTAACCATCGCAATAACTTTCAGAATCTGCGGAATATATTCTAGTTTCATAATAACCGCACCGGAGATTTTGCACGGTGAAACTTTGGGCCCGGGGGGCGTTTTTACGCGGACTTTCGGCAGCCGTCCTGCGCTCTCAAAATTTTTTTCGCAGTTTCACATGCCCATCTTCAAACGACGATT
The DNA here is from genome assembly GCA_963930645.1 of Salticus scenicus. Lineage (NCBI taxonomy): Eukaryota > Metazoa > Arthropoda > Arachnida > Araneae > Salticidae > Salticus > Salticus scenicus. The sequence continues at coordinate 60,592 of CAWVNO010000611.1, read as the reverse complement.
CCCAAGCAACTAAAAGAGTCTAACCATCGCAATAACTTTCAGAATCTGCGGAATATATTCTAGTTTCATAATAACCGCACCGGAGATTTTGCACGGTGAAACTTTGGGCCCGGGGGGCGTTTTTACGCGGACTTTCGGCAGCCGTCCTGCGCTCTCAAAATTTTTTTCGCAGTTTCACATGCCCATCTTCAAACGACGATTCCCAAGCAACTAAAAGAGTCTAACCATCGCAATAACTTTCAGAATCTGCGGAATATATTCTAGTTTCATAATAACCGCACCGGAGATTTTGCACGGTGAAACTTTGGGCCCGGGGGGCGTTTTTACGCGGACTTTCGGCAGCCGTCCTGCGCTCTCAAAATTTTTTTCGCAGTTTCACATGCCCATCTTCAAACGACGATTCCCAAGCAACTAAAAGAGTCTAACCATCGCAATAACTTTCAGAATCTGCGGAATATATTCTAGTTTCATAATAACCGCACCGGAGATTTTGCACGGTGAAACTTTGGGCCCGGGGGGCGTTTTTACGCGGACTTTCGGCAGCCGTCCTGCGCTCTCAAAATTTTTTTCGCAGTTTCACATGCCCATCTTCAAACGACGATTCCCAAGCAACTAAAAGAGTCTAACCATCGCAATAACTTTCAGAATCTGCGGAATATATTCTAGTTTCATAATAACCGCACCGGAGATTTTGCACGGTGAAACTTTGGGCCCGGGGGGCGTTTTTACGCGGACTTTCGGCAGCCGTCCTGCGCTCTCAAAATTTTTTTCGCAGTTTCACATGCCCATCTTCAAACGACGATTCCCAAGCAACTAAAAGAGTCTAACCATCGCAATAACTTTCAGAATCTGCGGAATATATTCTAGTTTCATAATAACCGCACCGGAGATTTTGCACGGTGAAACTTTGGGCCCGGGGGGCGTTTTTACGCGGACTTTCGGCAGCCGTCCTGCGCTCTCAAAATTTTTTTCGCAGTTTCACATGCCCATCTTCAAACGACGATTCCCAAGCAACTAAAAGAGTCTAACCATCGCAATAACTTTCAGAATCTGCGGAATATATTCTAGTTTCATAATAACCGCACCGGAGATTTTGCACGGTGAAACTTTGGGCCCGGGGGGCGTTTTTACGCGGACTTTCGGCAGCCGTCCTGCGCTCTCAAAATTTTTTTCGCAGTTTCACATGCCCATCTTCAAACGACGATTCCCAAGCAACTAAAAGAGTCTAACCATCGCAATAACTTTCAGAATCTGCGGAATATATTCTAGTTTCATAATAACCGCACCGGAGATTTTGCACGGTGAAACTTTGGGCCCGGGGGGCGTTTTTACGCGGACTTTCGGCAGCCGTCCTGCGCTCTCAAAATTTTTTTCGCAGTTTCACATGCCCATCTTCAAACGACGATTCCCAAGCAACTAAAAGAGTCTAACCATCGCAATAACTTTCAGAATCTGCGGAATATATTCTAGTTTCATAATAACCGCACCGGAGATTTTGCACGGTGAAACTTTGGGCCCGGGGGGCGTTTTTACGCGGACTTTCGGCAGCCGTCCTGCGCTCTCAAAATTTTTTTCGCAGTTTCACATGCCCATCTTCAAACGACGATTCCCAAGCAACTAAAAGAGTCTAACCATCGCAATAACTTTCAGAATCTGCGGAATATATTCTAGTTTCATAATAACCGCACCGGAGATTTTGCACGGTGAAACTTTGGGCCCGGGGGGCGTTTTTACGCGGACTTTCGGCAGCCGTCCTGCGCTCTCAAAATTTTTTTCGCAGTTTCACATGCCCATCTTCAAACGACGATTCCCAAGCAACTAAAAGAGTCTAACCATCGCAATAACTTTCAGAATCTGCGGAATATATTCTAGTTTCATAATAACCGCACCGGAGATTTTGCACGGTGAAACTTTGGGCCCGGGGGGCGTTTTTACGCGGACTTTCGGCAGCCGTCCTGCGCTCCCGGAATTTTTTTCGCAGTTTCACATGCCCATCTTCAAACGACGATTCCCAAGCAACTAAAAGAGTCTAACCATCGCAATAACTTTCAGAATCTGCGGAATATATTCTAGTTTCATAATAACCGCACCGGAGATTTTGCACGGTGAAACTTTGGGCCCGGGGGGCGTTTTTACGCGGACTTTCGGCAGCCGTCCTGCGCTCTCAAAATTTTTTTCGCAGTTTCACATGCCCATCTTCAAACGACGATTCCCAAGCAACTAAAAGAGTCTAACCATCGCAATAACTTTCAGAATCTGCGGAATATATTCTAGTTTCATAATAACCGCACCGGAGATTTTGCACGGTGAAACTTTGGGCCCGGGGGGCGTTTTTACGCGGACTTTCGGCAGCCGTCCTGCGCTCTCAAAATTTTTTTCGCAGTTTCACATGCCCATCTTCAAACGACGATTCCCAAGCAACTAAAAGAGTCTAACCATCGCAATAACTTTCAGAATCTGCGGAATATATTCTAGTTTCATAATAACCGCACCGGAGATTTTGCACGGTGAAACTTTGGGCCCGGGGGGCGTTTTTACGCGGACTTTCGGCAGCCGTCCTGCGCTCTCAAAATTTTTTTCGCAGTTTCACATGCCCATCTTCAAACGACGATTCCCAAGCAACTAAAAGAGTCTAACCATCGCAATAACTTTCAGAATCTGCGGAATATATTCTAGTTTCATAATAACCGCACCGGAGATTTTGCACGGTGAAACTTTGGGCCCGGGGGGCGTTTTTACGCGGACTTTCGGCAGCCGTCCTGCGCTCTCAAAATTTTTTTCGCAGTTTCACATGCCCATCTTCAAACGACGATTCCCAAGCAACTAAAAGAGTCTAACCATCGCAATAACTTTCAGAATCTGCGGAATATATTCTAGTTTCATAATAACCGCACCGGAGATTTTGCACGGTGAAACTTTGGGCCCGGGGGGCGTTTTTACGCGGACTTTCGGCAGCCGTCCTGCGCTCTCAAAATTTTTTTCGCAGTTTCACATGCCCATCTTCAAACGACGATTCCCAAGCAACTAAAAGAGTCTAACCATCGCAATAACTTTCAGAATCTGCGGAATATATTCTAGTTTCATAATAACCGCACCGGAGATTTTGCACGGTGAAACTTTGGGCCCGGGGGGCGTTTTTACGCGGACTTTCGGCAGCCGTCCTGCGCTCTCAAAATTTTTTTCGCAGTTTCACATGCCCATCTTCAAACGACGATTCCCAAGCAACTAAAAGAGTCTAACCATCGCAATAACTTTCAGAATCTGCGGAATATATTCTAGTTTCATAATAACCGCACCGGAGATTTTGCACGGTGAAACTTTGGGCCCGGGGGGCGTTTTTACGCGGACTTTCGGCAGCCGTCCTGCGCTCTCAAGGAATTTTTTTCGCAGTTTCACATGCCCATCTTCAAACGACGATTCCCAAGCAACTAAAAGAGTCTAACCATCGCAATAACTTTCAGAATCTGCGGAATATATTCTAGTTTCATAATAACCGCACCGGAGATTTTGCACGGTGAAACTTTGGGCCCGGGGGGCGTTTTTACGCGGACTTTCGGCAGCCGTCCTGCGCTCTCAAAATTTTTTTCGCAGTTTCACATGCCCATCTTCAAACGACGATTCCCAAGCAACTAAAAGAGTCTAACCATCGCAATAACTTTCAGAATCTGCGGAATATATTCTAGTTTCATAATAACCGCACCGGAGATTTTGCACGGTGAAACTTTGGGCCCGGGGGGCGTTTTTACGCGGACTTTCGGCAGCCGTCCTGCGCTCTCAAAATTTTTTTCGCAGTTTCACATGCCCATCTTCAAACGACGATTCCCAAGCAACTAAAAGAGTCTAACCATCGCAATAACTTTCAGAATCTGCGGAATATATTCTAGTTTCATAATAACCGCACCGGAGATTTTGCACGGTGAAACTTTGGGCCCGGGGGGCGTTTTTACGCGGACTTTCGGCAGCCGTCCTGCGCTCTCAAAATTTTTTTCGCAGTTTCACATGCCCATCTTCAAACGACGATTCCCAAGCAACTAAAAGAGTCTAACCATCGCAATAACTTTCAGAATCTGCGGAATATATTCTAGTTTCATAATAACCGCACCGGAGATTTTGCACGGTGAAACTTTGGGCCCGGGGGGCGTTTTTACGCGGACTTTCGGCAGCCGTCCTGCGCTCTCAAAATTTTTTTCGCAGTTTCACATGCCCATCTTCAAACGACGATTCCCAAGCAACTAAAAGAGTCTAACCATCGCAATAACTTTCAGAATCTGCGGAATATATTCTAGTTTCATAATAACCGCACCGGAGATTTTGCACGGTGAAACTTTGGGCCCGGGGGGCGTTTTTACGCGGACTTTCGGCAGCCGTCCTGCGCTCTCAAAATTTTTTTCGCAGTTTCACATGCCCATCTTCAAACGACGATTCCCAAGCAACTAAAAGAGTCTAACCATCGCAATAACTTTCAGAATCTGCGGAATATATTCTAGTTTCATAATAACCGCACCGGAGATTTTGCACGGTGAAACTTTGGGCCCGGGGGGCGTTTTTACGCGGACTTTCGGCAGCCGTCCTGCGCTCACGGCGGAGAATTTTTTTCGCAGTTTCACATGCCCATCTTCAAACGACGATTCCCAAGCAACTAAAAGAGTCTAACCATCGCAATAACTTTCAGAATCTGCGGAATATATTCTAGTTTCATAATAACCGCACCGGAGATTTTGCACGGTGAAACTTTGGGCCCGGGGGGCGTTTTTACGCGGACTTTCGGCAGCCGTCCTGCGCTCTCAAAATTTTTTTCGCAGTTTCACATGCCCATCTTCAAACGACGATTCCCAAGCAACTAAAAGAGTCTAACCATCGCAATAACTTTCAGAATCTGCGGAATATATTCTAGTTTCATAATAACCGCACCGGAGATTTTGCACGGTGAAACTTTGGGCCCGGGGGGCGTTTTTACGCGGACTTTCGGCAGCCGTCCTGCGCTCTCAAAATTTTTTTCGCAGTTTCACATGCCCATCTTCAAACGACGATTCCCAAGCAACTAAAAGAGTCTAACCATCGCAATAACTTTCAGAATCTGCGGAATATATTCTAGTTTCATAATAACCGCACCGGAGATTTTGCACGGTGAAACTTTGGGCCCGGGGGGCGTTTTTACGCGGACTTTCGGCAGCCGTCCTGCGCTCTCAAAATTTTTTTCGCAGTTTCACATGCCCATCTTCAAACGACGATTCCCAAGCAACTAAAAGAGTCTAACCATCGCAATAACTTTCAGAATCTGCGGAATATATTCTAGTTTCATAATAACCGCACCGGAGATTTTGCACGGTGAAACTTTGGGCCCGGGGGGCGTTTTTACGCGGACTTTCGGCAGCCGTCCTGCGCTCTCAAAATTTTTTTCGCAGTTTCACATGCCCATCTTCAAACGACGATTCCCAAGCAACTAAAAGAGTCTAACCATCGCAATAACTTTCAGAATCTGCGGAATATATTCTAGTTTCATAATAACCGCACCGGAGATTTTGCACGGTGAAACTTTGGGCCCGGGGGGCGTTTTTACGCGGACTTTCGGCAGCCGTCCTGCGCTCTCAAAATTTTTTTCGCAGTTTCACATGCCCATCTTCAAACGACGATTCCCAAGCAACTAAAAGAGTCTAACCATCGCAATAACTTTCAGAATCTGCGGAATATATTCTAGTTTCATAATAACCGCACCGGAGATTTTGCACGGTGAAACTTTGGGCCCGGGGGGCGTTTTTACGCGGACTTTCGGCAGCCGTCCTGCGCTCTCAAAATTTTTTTCGCAGTTTCACATGCCCATCTTCAAACGACGATTCCCAAGCAACTAAAAGAGTCTAACCATCGCAATAACTTTCAGAATCTGCGGAATATATTCTAGTTTCATAATAACCGCACCGGAGATTTTGCACGGTGAAACTTTGGGCCCGGGGGGCGTTTTTACGCGGACTTTCGGCAGCCGTCCTGCGCTCTCAAAATTTTTTTCGCAGTTTCACATGCCCATCTTCAAACGACGATTCCCAAGCAACTAAAAGAGTCTAACCATCGCAATAACTTTCAGAATCTGCGGAATATATTCTAGTTTCATAATAACCGCACCGGAGATTTTGCACGGTGAAACTTTGGGCCCGGGGGGCGTTTTTACGCGGACTTTCGGCAGCCGTCCTGCGCTCTCAAAATTTTTTTCGCAGTTTCACATGCCCATCTTCAAACGACGATTCCCAAGCAACTAAAAGAGTCTAACCATCGCAATAACTTTCAGAATCTGCGGAATATATTCTAGTTTCATAATAACCGCACCGGAGATTTTGCACGGTGAAACTTTGGGCCCGGGGGGCGTTTTTACGCGGACTTTCGGCAGCCGTCCTGCGCTCTCAAAATTTTTTTCGCAGTTTCACATGCCCATCTTCAAACGACGATTCCCAAGCAACTAAAAGAGTCTAACCATCGCAATAACTTTCAGAATCTGCGGAATATATTCTAGTTTCATAATAACCGCACCGGAGATTTTGCACGGTGAAACTTTGGGCCCGGGGGGCGTTTTTACGCGGACTTTCGGCAGCCGTCCTGCGCTCTCAAAATTTTTTTCGCAGTTTCACATGCCCATCTTCAAACGACGATTCCCAAGCAACTAAAAGAGTCTAACCATCGCAATAACTTTCAGAATCTGCGGAATATATTCTAGTTTCATAATAACCGCACCGGAGATTTTGCACGGTGAAACTTTGGGCCCGGGGGGCGTTTTTACGCGGACTTTCGGCAGCCGTCCTGCGCTCTCAAAATTTTTTTCGCAGTTTCACATGCCCATCTTCAAACGACGATTCCCAAGCAACTAAAAGAGTCTAACCATCGCAATAACTTTCAGAATCTGCGGAATATATTCTAGTTTCATAATAACCGCACCGGAGATTTTGCACGGTGAAACTTTGGGCCCGGGGGGCGTTTTTACGCGGACTTTCGGCAGCCGTCCTGCGCTCTCAAAATTTTTTTCGCAGTTTCACATGCCCATCTTCAAACGACGATTCCCAAGCAACTAAAAGAGTCTAACCATCGCAATAACTTTCAGAATCTGCGGAATATATTCTAGTTTCATAATAACCGCACCGGAGATTTTGCACGGTGAAACTTTGGGCCCGGGGGGCGTTTTTACGCGGACTTTCGGCAGCCGTCCTGCGCTCTCAAAATTTTTTTCGCAGTTTCACATGCCCATCTTCAAACGACGATTCCCAAGCAACTAAAAGAGTCTAACCATCGCAATAACTTTCAGAATCTGCGGAATATATTCTAGTTTCATAATAACCGCACCGGAGATTTTGCACGGTGAAACTTTGGGCCCGGGGGGCGTTTTTACGCGGACTTTCGGCAGCCGTCCTGCGCTCTCAAAATTTTTTTCGCAGTTTCACATGCCCATCTTCAAACGACGATTCCCAAGCAACTAAAAGAGTCTAACCATCGCAATAACTTTCAGAATCTGCGGAATATATTCTAGTTTCATAATAACCGCACCGGAGATTTTGCACGGTGAAACTTTGGGCCCGGGGGGCGTTTTTACGCGGACTTTCGGCAGCCGTCCTGCGCTCTCAGAATTTTTTTCGCAGTTTCACATGCCCATCTTCAAACGACGATTCCCAAGCAACTAAAAGAGTCTAACCATCGCAATAACTTTCAGAATCTGCGGAATATATTCTAGTTTCATAATAACCGCACCGGAGATTTTGCACGGTGAAACTTTGGGCCCGGGGGGCGTTTTTACGCGGACTTTCGGCAGCCGTCCTGCGCTCTCAAAATTTTTTTCGCAGTTTCACATGCCCATCTTCAAACGACGATTCCCAAGCAACTAAAAGAGTCTAACCATCGCAATAACTTTCAGAATCTGCGGAATATATTCTAGTTTCATAATAACCGCACCGGAGATTTTGCACGGTGAAACTTTGGGCCCGGGGGGCGTTTTTACGCGGACTTTCGGCAGCCGTCCTGCGCTCTCAAAATTTTTTTCGCAGTTTCACATGCCCATCTTCAAACGACGATTCCCAAGCAACTAAAAGAGTCTAACCATCGCAATAACTTTCAGAATCTGCGGAATATATTCTAGTTTCATAATAACCGCACCGGAGATTTTGCACGGTGAAACTTTGGGCCCGGGGGGCGTTTTTACGCGGACTTTCGGCAGCCGTCCTGCGCTCTCAAAATTTTTTTCGCAGTTTCACATGCCCATCTTCAAACGACGATTCCCAAGCAACTAAAAGAGTCTAACCATCGCAATAACTTTCAGAATCTGCGGAATATATTCTAGTTTCATAATAACCGCACCGGAGATTTTGCACGGTGAAACTTTGGGCCCGGGGGGCGTTTTTACGCGGACTTTCGGCAGCCGTCCTGCGCTCTCAAAATTTTTTTCGCAGTTTCACATGCCCATCTTCAAACGACGATTCCCAAGCAACTAAAAGAGTCTAACCATCGCAATAACTTTCAGAATCTGCGGAATATATTCTAGTTTCATAATAACCGCACCGGAGATTTTGCACGGTGAAACTTTGGGCCCGGGGGGCGTTTTTACGCGGACTTTCGGCAGCCGTCCTGCGCTCTCAAAATTTTTTTCGCAGTTTCACATGCCCATCTTCAAACGACGATTCCCAAGCAACTAAAAGAGTCTAACCATCGCAATAACTTTCAGAATCTGCGGAATATATTCTAGTTTCATAATAACCGCACCGGAGATTTTGCACGGTGAAACTTTGGGCCCGGGGGGCGTTTTTACGCGGACTTTCGGCAGCCGTCCTGCGCTCTCAAAATTTTTTTCGCAGTTTCACATGCCCATCTTCAAACGACGATTCCCAAGCAACTAAAAGAGTCTAACCATCGCAATAACTTTCAGAATCTGCGGAATATATTCTAGTTTCATAATAACCGCACCGGAGATTTTGCACGGTGAAACTTTGGGCCCGGGGGGCGTTTTTACGCGGACTTTCGGCAGCCGTCCTGCGCTCTCAAAATTTTTTTCGCAGTTTCACATGCCCATCTTCAAACGACGATTCCCAAGCAACTAAAAGAGTCTAACCATCGCAATAACTTTCAGAATCTGCGGAATATATTCTAGTTTCATAATAACCGCACCGGAGATTTTGCACGGTGAAACTTTGGGCCCGGGGGGCGTTTTTACGCGGACTTTCGGCAGCCGTCCTGCGCTCTCAAAATTTTTTTCGCAGTTTCACATGCCCATCTTCAAACGACGATTCCCAAGCAACTAAAAGAGTCTAACCATCGCAATAACTTTCAGAATCTGCGGAATATATTCTAGTTTCATAATAACCGCACCGGAGATTTTGCACGGTGAAACTTTGGGCCCGGGGGGCGTTTTTACGCGGACTTTCGGCAGCCGTCCTGCGCTCTCAAAATTTTTTTCGCAGTTTCACATGCCCATCTTCAAACGACGATTCCCAAGCAACTAAAAGAGTCTAACCATCGCAATAACTTTCAGAATCTGCGGAATATATTCTAGTTTCATAATAACCGCACCGGAGATTTTGCACGGTGAAACTTTGGGCCCGGGGGGCGTTTTTACGCGGACTTTCGGCAGCCGTCCTGCGCTCTCAAAATTTTTTTCGCAGTTTCACATGCCCATCTTCAAACGACGATTCCCAAGCAACTAAAAGAGTCTAACCATCGCAATAACTTTCAGAATCTGCGGAATATATTCTAGTTTCATAATAACCGCACCGGAGATTTTGCACGGTGAAACTTTGGGCCCGGGGGGCGTTTTTACGCGGACTTTCGGCAGCCGTCCTGCGCTCTCAAAATTTTTTTCGCAGTTTCACATGCCCATCTTCAAACGACGATTCCCAAGCAACTAAAAGAGTCTAACCATCGCAATAACTTTCAGAATCTGCGGAATATATTCTAGTTTCATAATAACCGCACCGGAGATTTTGCACGGTGAAACTTTGGGCCCGGGGGGCGTTTTTACGCGGACTTTCGGCAGCCGTCCTGCGCTCTCAAAATTTTTTTCGCAGTTTCACATGCCCATCTTCAAACGACGATTCCCAAGCAACTAAAAGAGTCTAACCATCGCAATAACTTTCAGAATCTGCGGAATATATTCTAGTTTCATAATAACCGCACCGGAGATTTTGCACGGTGAAACTTTGGGCCCGGGGGGCGTTTTTACGCGGACTTTCGGCAGCCGTCCTGCGCTCTCAAAATTTTTTTCGCAGTTTCACATGCCCATCTTCAAACGACGATTCCCAAGCAACTAAAAGAGTCTAACCATCGCAATAACTTTCAGAATCTGCGGAATATATTCTAGTTTCATAATAACCGCACCGGAGATTTTGCACGGTGAAACTTTGGGCCCGGGGGGCGTTTTTACGCGGACTTTCGGCAGCCGTCCTGCGCTCTCAAAATTTTTTTCGCAGTTTCACATGCCCATCTTCAAACGACGATTCCCAAGCAACTAAAAGAGTCTAACCATCGCAATAACTTTCAGAATCTGCGGAATATATTCTAGTTTCATAATAACCGCACCGGAGATTTTGCACGGTGAAACTTTGGGCCCGGGGGGCGTTTTTACGCGGACTTTCGGCAGCCGTCCTGCGCTCTCAAAATTTTTTTCGCAGTTTCACATGCCCATCTTCAAACGACGATTCCCAAGCAACTAAAAGAGTCTAACCATCGCAATAACTTTCAGAATCTGCGGAATATATTCTAGTTTCATAATAACCGCACCGGAGATTTTGCACGGTGAAACTTTGGGCCCGGGGGGCGTTTTTACGCGGACTTTCGGCAGCCGTCCTGCGCTCTCAAAATTTTTTTCGCAGTTTCACATGCCCATCTTCAAACGACGATTCCCAAGCAACTAAAAGAGTCTAACCATCGCAATAACTTTCAGAATCTGCGGAATATATTCTAGTTTCATAATAACCGCACCGGAGATTTTGCACGGTGAAACTTTGGGCCCGGGGGGCGTTTTTACGCGGACTTTCGGCAGCCGTCCTGCGCTCTCAGGAGTGAATTTTTTTCGCAGTTTCACATGCCCATCTTCAAACGACGATTCCCAAGCAACTAAAAGAGTCTAACCATCGCAATAACTTTCAGAATCTGCGGAATATATTCTAGTTTCATAATAACCGCACCGGAGATTTTGCACGGTGAAACTTTGGGCCCGGGGGGCGTTTTTACGCGGACTTTCGGCAGCCGTCCTGCGCTCTCAAAATTTTTTTCGCAGTTTCACATGCCCATCTTCAAACGACGATTCCCAAGCAACTAAAAGAGTCTAACCATCGCAATAACTTTCAGAATCTGCGGAATATATTCTAGTTTCATAATAACCGCACCGGAGATTTTGCACGGTGAAACTTTGGGCCCGGGGGGCGTTTTTACGCGGACTTTCGGCAGCCGTCCTGCGCTCTCAAAATTTTTTTCGCAGTTTCACATGCCCATCTTCAAACGACGATTCCCAAGCAACTAAAAGAGTCTAACCATCGCAATAACTTTCAGAATCTGCGGAATATATTCTAGTTTCATAATAACCGCACCGGAGATTTTGCACGGTGAAACTTTGGGCCCGGGGGGCGTTTTTACGCGGACTTTCGGCAGCCGTCCTGCGCTCTCAAAATTTTTTTCGCAGTTTCACATGCCCATCTTCAAACGACGATTCCCAAGCAACTAAAAGAGTCTAACCATCGCAATAACTTTCAGAATCTGCGGAATATATTCTAGTTTCATAATAACCGCACCGGAGATTTTGCACGGTGAAACTTTGGGCCCGGGGGGCGTTTTTACGCGGACTTTCGGCAGCCGTCCTGCGCTCTCAAAATTTTTTTCGCAGTTTCACATGCCCATCTTCAAACGACGATTCCCAAGCAACTAAAAGAGTCTAACCATCGCAATAACTTTCAGAATCTGCGGAATATATTCTAGTTTCATAATAACCGCACCGGAGATTTTGCACGGTGAAACTTTGGGCCCGGGGGGCGTTTTTACGCGGACTTTCGGCAGCCGTCCTGCGCTCTCAAAATTTTTTTCGCAGTTTCACATGCCCATCTTCAAACGACGATTCCCAAGCAACTAAAAGAGTCTAACCATCGCAATAACTTTCAGAATCTGCGGAATATATTCTAGTTTCATAATAACCGCACCGGAGATTTTGCACGGTGAAACTTTGGGCCCGGGGGGCGTTTTTACGCGGACTTTCGGCAGCCGTCCTGCGCTCTCAAAATTTTTTTCGCAGTTTTCTTCAAACGACGATTCCCAAGCAACTAAAAGAGTCTAACCATCGCAATAACTTTCAGAATCTGCGGAATATATTCTAGTTTCATAATAACCGCACCGGAGATTTTGCACGGTGAAACTTTGGGCCCGGGGGGCGTTTTTACGCGGACTTTCGGCAGCCGTCCTGCGCTCTCAAAATTTTTTTCGCAGTTTCACATGCCCATCTTCAAACGACGATTCCCAAGCAACTAAAAGAGTCTAACCATCGCAATAACTTTCAGAATCTGCGGAATATATTCTAGTTTCATAATAACCGCACCGGAGATTTTGCACGGTGAAACTTTGGGCCCGGGGGGCGTTTTTACGCGGACTTTCGGCAGCCGTCCTGCGCTCTCAAAATTTTTTTCGCAGTTTCACATGCCCATCTTCAAACGACGATTCCCAAGCAACTAAAAGAGTCTAACCATCGCAATAACTTTCAGAATCTGCGGAATATATTCTAGTTTCATAATAACCGCACCGGAGATTTTGCACGGTGAAACTTTGGGCCCGGGGGGCGTTTTTACGCGGACTTTCGGCAGCCGTCCTGCGCTCTCAAAATTTTTTTCGCAGTTTCACATGCCCATCTTCAAACGACGATTCCCAAGCAACTAAAAGAGTCTAACCATCGCAATAACTTTCAGAATCTGCGGAATATATTCTAGTTTCATAATAACCGCACCGGAGATTTTGCACGGTGAAACTTTGGGCCCGGGGGGCGTTTTTACGCGGACTTTCGGCAGCCGTCCTGCGCTCTCAAAATTTTTTTCGCAGTTTCACATGCCCATCTTCAAACGACGATTCCCAAGCAACTAAAAGAGTCTAACCATCGCAATAACTTTCAGAATCTGCGGAATATATTCTAGTTTCATAATAACCGCACCGGAGATTTTGCACGGTGAAACTTTGGGCCCGGGGGGCGTTTTTACGCGGACTTTCGGCAGCCGTCCTGCGCTCTCAGAATTTTTTTCGCAGTTTCACATGCCCATCTTCAAACGACGATTCCCAAGCAACTAAAAGAGTCTAACCATCGCAATAACTTTCAGAATCTGCGGAATATATTCTAGTTTCATAATAACCGCACCGGAGATTTTGCACGGTGAAACTTTGGGCCCGGGGGGCGTTTTTACGCGGACTTTCGGCAGCCGTCCTGCGCTCTCAAAATTTTTTTCGCAGTTTCACATGCCCATCTTCAAACGACGATTCCCAAGCAACTAAAAGAGTCTAACCATCGCAATAACTTTCAGAATCTGCGGAATATATTCTAGTTTCATAATAACCGCACCGGAGATTTTGCACGGTGAAACTTTGGGCCCGGGGGGCGTTTTTACGCGGACTTTCGGCAGCCGTCCTGCGCTCACCGGGAATTTTTTTCGCAGTTTCACATGCCCATCTTCAAACGACGATTCCCAAGCAACTAAAAGAGTCTAACCATCGCAATAACTTTCAGAATCTGCGGAATATATTCTAGTTTCATAATAACCGCACCGGAGATTTTGCACGGTGAAACTTTGGGCCCGGGGGGCGTTTTTACGCGGACTTTCGGCAGCCGTCCTGCGCTCTCAAAATTTTTTTCGCAGTTTCACATGCCCATCTTCAAACGACGATTCCCAAGCAACTAAAAGAGTCTAACCATCGCAATAACTTTCAGAATCTGCGGAATATATTCTAGTTTCATAATAACCGCACCGGAGATTTTGCACGGTGAAACTTTGGGCCCGGGGGGCGTTTTTACGCGGACTTTCGGCAGCCGTCCTGCGCTCTCAAAATTTTTTTCGCAGTTTCACATGCCCATCTTCAAACGACGATTCCCAAGCAACTAAAAGAGTCTAACCATCGCAATAACTTTCAGAATCTGCGGAATATATTCTAGTTTCATAATAACCGCACCGGAGATTTTGCACGGTGAAACTTTGGGCCCGGGGGGCGTTTTTACGCGGACTTTCGGCAGCCGTCCTGCGCTCACCGGGAATTTTTTTCGCAGTTTCACATGCCCATCTTCAAACGACGATTCCCAAGCAACTAAAAGAGTCTAACCATCGCAATAACTTTCAGAATCTGCGGAATATATTCTAGTTTCATAATAACCGCACCGGAGATTTTGCACGGTGAAACTTTGGGCCCGGGGGGCGTTTTTACGCGGACTTTCGGCAGCCGTCCTGCGCTCTCAAAATTTTTTTCGCAGTTTCACATGCCCATCTTCAAACGACGATTCCCAAGCAACTAAAAGAGTCTAACCATCGCAATAACTTTCAGAATCTGCGGAATATATTCTAGTTTCATAATAACCGCACCGGAGATTTTGCACGGTGAAACTTTGGGCCCGGGGGGCGTTTTTACGCGGACTTTCGGCAGCCGTCCTGCGCTCACCGGGAATTTTTTTCGCAGTTTCACATGCCCATCTTCAAACGACGATTCCCAAGCAACTAAAAGAGTCTAACCATCGCAATAACTTTCAGAATCTGCGGAATATATTCTAGTTTCATAATAACCGCACCGGAGATTTTGCACGGTGAAACTTTGGGCCCGGGGGGCGTTTTTACGCGGACTTTCGGCAGCCGTCCTGCGCTCACCGGGAATTTTTTTCGCAGTTTCACATGCCCATCTTCAAACGACGATTCCCAAGCAACTAAAAGAGTCTAACCATCGCAATAACTTTCAGAATCTGCGGAATATATTCTAGTTTCATAATAACCGCACCGGAGATTTTGCACGGTGAAACTTTGGGCCCGGGGGGCGTTTTTACGCGGACTTTCGGCAGCCGTCCTGCGCTCTCAAAATTTTTTTCGCAGTTTCACATGCCCATCTTCAAACGACGATTCCCAAGCAACTAAAAGAGTCTAACCATCGCAATAACTTTCAGAATCTGCGGAATATATTCTAGTTTCATAATAACCGCACCGGAGATTTTGCACGGTGAAACTTTGGGCCCGGGGGGCGTTTTTACGCGGACTTTCGGCAGCCGTCCTGCGCTCTCAAAATGTTTTTCGCAGTTTCACATGCCCATCTTCAAACGACGATTCCCAAGCAACTAAAAGAGTCTAACCATCGCAATAACTTTCAGAATCTGCGGAATATATTCTAGTTTCATAATAACCGCACCGGAGATTTTGCACGGTGAAACTTTGGGCCCGGGGGGCGTTTTTACGCGGACTTTCGGCAGCCGTCCTGCGCTCACCGGGAATTTTTTTCGCAGTTTCACATGCCCATCTTCAAACGACGATTCCCAAGCAACTAAAAGAGTCTAACCATCGCAATAACTTTCAGAATCTGCGGAATATATTCTAGTTTCATAATAACCGCACCGGAGATTTTGCACGGTGAAACTTTGGGCCCGGGGGGCGTTTTTACGCGGACTTTCGGCAGCCGTCCTGCGCTCTCAAAATTTTTTTCGCAGTTTCACATGCCCATCTTCAAACGACGATTCCCAAGCAACTAAAAGAGTCTAACCATCGCAATAACTTTCAGAATCTGCGGAATATATTCTAGTTTCATAATAACCGCACCGGAGATTTTGCACGGTGAAACTTTGGGCCCGGGGGGCGTTTTTACGCGGACTTTCGGCAGCCGTCCTGCGCTCTCAAAATTTTTTTCGCAGTTTCACATGCCCATCTTCAAACGACGATTCCCAAGCAACTAAAAGAGTCTAACTATCGCAATAACTTTCAGAATCTGCGGAATATATTCTAGTTTCATAATAACATCACCGGAGATTTTGCACGGTGAAACTTTAGGCCCGGGGGGCGTTTTTACGCGGACTTTCGGCAGCCGTCCTCCGCTCTCAAAATTTTTTTCGCAGTTTCACATGCCCATCTTTAAACGACGATTCCCAAGCAACTAAAAGAGTCTAACTATCGCAATAACTTTCAGAATCTGCGGAATATATTCTAGTTTCATAATAACATCACCGGAGATTTTGCACAGTGAAACTTTAGGCCCGGGGGGCGTTTTTACGCGGACTTTCGGCAGCCGTCCTCCGCTCTCAAAATTTTTTTCGCAGTTTCACATGCCCATCTTCAAACGACGATTCCCAAGCAACTAAAAGAGTCTAACTATCGCAATAACTTTCAGAATCTGCGGAATATATTCTAGTTTCATAATAACATCACCGGAGATTTTGCACGGTGAAACTTTAGGCCCGGGGGGCGTTTTTACGCGGACTTTCGGCAGCCGTCCTGCGCTCTCAAAATTTTTTTCGCAGTTTCACATGCCCATCTTTAAACGACGATTCCCAAGCAACTAAAAGAGTCTAACTATCGCAATAACTTTCAGAATCTGCGGAATATATTCTAGTTTCATAATAACATCACCGGAGATTTTGCACGGTGAAACTTTAGGCCCGGGGGGCGTTTTTACGCGGACTTTCGGCAGCCGTCCTGCGCTCTCAAAATTTTTTTCGCAGTTTCACATGCCCATCTTTAAACGACGATTCCCAAGCAACTAAAAGAGTCTAACTATCGCAATAACTTTCAGAATCTGCGGAATATATTCTAGTTTCATAATAACATCACCGGAGATTTTGCACGGTGAAACTTTAGGCCCGGGGGGCGTTTTTACGCGGACTTTCGGCAGCCGTCCTGCGCTCTCAAAATTTTTTTCGCAGTTTCACATGCCCATCTTTAAACGACGATTCCCAAGCAACTAAAAGAGTCTAACTATCGCAATAACTTTCAGAATCTGCGGAATATATTCTAGTTTCATAATAACATCACCGGAGATTTTGCACGGTGAAACTTTAGGCCCGGGGGGCGTTTTTACGCGGACTTTCGGCAGCCGTCCTCCGCTCTCAAAATTTTTTTCGCAGTTTCACATGCCCATCTTCAAACGACGATTCCCAAGCAACTAAAAGAGTCTAACTATCGCAATAACTTTCAGAATCTGCGGAATATATTCTAGTTTCATAATAACATCACCGGAGATTTTGCACGGTGAAACTTTAGGCCCGGGGGGCGTTTTTACGCGGACTTTCGGCAGCCGTCCTGCGCTCTCAAATTTTTTTTCGCAGTTTCACATGCCCATCTTTAAACGACGATTCCCAAGCAACTAAAAGAGTCTAACTATCGCAATAACTTTCAGAATCTGCGGAATATATTCTAGTTTCATAATAACATCACCGGAGATTTTGCACGGTGAAACTTTAGGCCCGGGGGGCGTTTTTACGCGGACTTTCGGCAGCCGTCCTCCGCTCTCAAAATTTTTTTCGCAGTTTCACATGCCCATCTTTAAACGACGATTCCCAAGCAACTAAAAGAGTCTAACTATCGCAATAACTTTCAGAATCTGCGGAATATATTCTAGTTTCATAATAACATCACCGGAGATTTTGCACGGTGAAACTTTAGGCCCGGGGGGCGTTTTTACGCGGACTTTCGGCAGCCGTCCTCCGCTCTCAAAATTTTTTTCGCAGTTTCACATGCCCATCTTCAAACGACGATTCCCAAGCAACTAAAAGAGTCTAACTATCGCAATAACTTTCAGAATCTGCGGAATATATTCTAGTTTCATAATAACATCACCGGAGATTTTGCACGGTGAAACTTTAGGCCCGGGGGGCGTTTTTACGCGGACTTTCGGCAGCCGTCCTCCGCTCTCAAAATTTTTTTCGCAGTTTCACATGCCCATCTTTAAACGACGATTCCCAAGCAACTAAAAGAGTCTAACTATCGCAATAACTTTCAGAATCTGCGGAATATATTCTAGTTTCATAATAACATCACCGGAGATTTTGCACGGTGAAACTTTAGGCCCGGGGGGCGTTTTTACGCGGACTTTCGGCAGCCGTCCTCCGCTCTCAAAATTTTTTTCGCAGTTTCACATGCCCATCTTCAAACGACGATTCCCAAGCAACTAAAAGAGTCTAACTATCGCAATAACTTTCAGAATCTGCGGAATATATTCTAGTTTCATAATAACATCACCGGAGATTTTGCACGGTGAAACTTTAGGCCCGGGGGGCGTTTTTACGCGGACTTTCGGCAGCCGTCCTGCGCTCTCAAAATTTTTTTCGCAGTTTCACATGCCCATCTTTAAACGACGATTCCCAAGCAACTAAAAGAGTCTAACTATCGCAATAACTTTCAGAATCTGCGGAATATATTCTAGTTTCATAATAACATCACCGGAGATTTTGCACGGTGAAACTTTAGGCCCGGGGGGCGTTTTTACGCGGACTTTCGGCAGCCGTCCTCCGCTCTCAAAATTTTTTTCGCAGTTTCACATGCCCATCTTCAAACGACGATTCCCAAGCAACTAAAAGAGTCTAACTATCGCAATAACTTTCAGAATCTGCGGAATATATTCTAGTTTCATAATAACATCACCGGAGATTTTGCACGGTGAAACTTTAGGCCCGGGGGGCGTTTTTACGCGGACTTTCGGCAGCCGTCCTGCGCTCTCAAAATTTTTTTCGCAGTTTCACATGCCCATCTTTAAACGACGATTCCCAAGCAACTAAAAGAGTCTAACTATCGCAATAACTTTCAGAATCTGCGGAATATATTCTAGTTTCATAATAACATCACCGGAGATTTTGCACGGTGAAACTTTAGGCCCGGGGGGCGTTTTTACGCGGACTTTCGGCAGCCGTCCTCCGCTCTCAAAATTTTTTTCGCAGTTTCACATGCCCATCTTCAAACGACGATTCCCAAGCAACTAAAAGAGTCTAACTATCGCAATAACTTTCAGAATCTGCGGAATATATTCTAGTTTCATAATAACATCACCGGAGATTTTGCACGGTGAAACTTTAGGCCCGGGGGGCGTTTTTACGCGGACTTTCGGCAGCCGTCCTGCGCTCTCAAAATTTTTTTCGCAGTTTCACATGCCCATCTTTAAACGACGATTCCCAAGCAACTAAAAGAGTCTAACTATCGCAATAACTTTCAGAATCTGCGGAATATATTCTAGTTTCATAATAACATCACCGGAGATTTTGCACGGTGAAACTTTAGGCCCGGGGGGCGTTTTTACGCGGACTTTCGGCAGCCGTCCTCCGCTCTCAAAATTTTTTTCGCAGTTTCACATGCCCATCTTTAAACGACGATTCCCAAGCAACTAAAAGAGTCTAACTATCGCAATAACTTTCAGAATCTGCGGAATATATTCTAGTTTCATAATAACATCACCGGAGATTTTGCACGGTGAAACTTTAGGCCCGGGGGGCGTTTTTACGCGGACTTTCGGCAGCCGTCCTGCGCTCTCAAAATTTTTTTCGCAGTTTCACATGCCCATCTTCAAACGACGATTCCCAAGCAACTAAAAGAGTCTAACTATCGCAATAACTTTCAGAATCTGCGGAATATATTCTAGTTTCATAATAACATCACCGGAGATTTTGCACGGTGAAACTTTAGGCCCGGGGGGCGTTTTTACGCGGACTTTCGGCAGCCGTCCTCCGCTCTCAAAATTTTTTTCGCAGTTTCACATGCCCATCTTTAAACGACGATTCCCAAGCAACTAAAAGAGTCTAACTATCGCAATAACTTTCAGAATCTGCGGAATATATTCTAGTTTCATAATAACATCACCGGAGATTTTGCACGGTGAAACTTTAGGCCCGGGGGGCGTTTTTACGCGGACTTTCGGCAGCCGTCCTCCGCTCTCAAAATTTTTTTCGCAGTTTCACATGCCCATCTTTAAACGACGATTCCCAAGCAACTAAAAGAGTCTAACTATCGCAATAACTTTCAGAATCTGCGGAATATATTCTAGTTTCATAATAACATCACCGGAGATTTTGCACGGTGAAACTTTAGGCCCGGGGGGCGTTTTTACGCGGACTTTCGGCAGCCGTCCTCCGCTCTCAAAATTTTTTTCGCAGTTTCACATGCCCATCTTCAAACGACGATTCCCAAGCAACTAAAAGAGTCTAACTACCGCAATAACTTTCAGAATCTGCGGAATATATTCTAGTTTCATAATAACATCACCGGAGATTTTGCACGGTGAAACTTTAGGCCCGGGGGGCGTTTTTACGCGGACTTTCGGCAGCCGTCCTGCGCTCTCAAAATTTTTTTCGCAGTTTCACATGCCCATCTTTAAACGACGATTCCCAAGCAACTAAAAGAGTCTAACTATCGCAATAACTTTCAGAATCTGCGGAATATATTCTAGTTTCATAATAACATCACCGGAGATTTTGCACGGTGAAACTTTAGGCCCGGGGGGCGTTTTTACGCGGACTTTCGGCAGCCGTCCTCCGCTCTCAAAATTTTTTTCGCAGTTTCACATGCCCATCTTCAAACGACGATTCCCAAGCAACTAAAAGAGTCTAACTATCGCAATAACTTTCAGAATCTGCGGAATATATTCTAGTTTCATAATAACATCACCGGAGATTTTGCACGGTGAAACTTTAGGCCCGGGGGGCGTTTTTACGCGGACTTTCGGCAGCCGTCCTGCGCTCTCAAAATTTTTTTCGCAGTTTCACATGCCCATCTTTAAACGACGATTCCCAAGCAACTAAAAGAGTCTAACTATCGCAATAACTTTCAGAATCTGCGGAATATATTCTAGTTTCATAATAACATCACCGGAGATTTTGCACGGTGAAACTTTAGGCCCGGGGGGCGTTTTTACGCGGACTTTCGGCAGCCGTCCTCCGCTCTCAAAATTTTTTTCGCAGTTTCACATGCCCATCTTCAAACGACGATTCCCAAGCAACTAAAAGAGTCTAACTATCGCAATAACTTTCAGAATCTGCGGAATATATTCTAGTTTCATAATAACATCACCGGAGATTTTGCACGGTGAAACTTTAGGCCCGGGGGGCGTTTTTACGCGGACTTTCGGCAGCCGTCCTGCGCTCTCAAAATTTTTTTCGCAGTTTCACATGCCCATCTTTAAACGACGATTCCCAAGCAACTAAAAGAGTCTAACTATCGCAATAACTTTCAGAATCTGCGGAATATATTCTAGTTTCATAATAACATCACCGGAGATTTTGCACGGTGAAACTTTAGGCCCGGGGGGCGTTTTTACGCGGACTTTCGGCAGCCGTCCTCCGCTCTCAAAATTTTTTTCGCAGTTTCACATGCCCATCTTTAAACGACGATTCCCAAGCAACTAAAAGAGTCTAACTATCGCAATAACTTTCAGAATCTGCGGAATATATTCTAGTTTCATAATAACATCACCGGAGATTTTGCACGGTGAAACTTTAGGCCCGGGGGGCGTTTTTACGCGGACTTTCGGCAGCCGTCCTGCGCTCTCAAAATTTTTTTCGCAGTTTCACATGCCCATCTTTAAACGACGATTCCCAAGCAACTAAAAGAGTCTAACTATCGCAATAACTTTCAGAATCTGCGGAATATATTCTAGTTTCATAATAACATCACCGGAGATTTTGCACGGTGAAACTTTAGGCCCGGGGGGCGTTTTTACGCGGACTTTCGGCAGCCGTCCTCCGCTCTCAAAATTTTTTTCGCAGTTTCACATGCCCATCTTCAAACGACGATTCCCAAGCAACTAAAAGAGTCTAACTATCGCAATAACTTTCAGAATCTGCGGAATATATTCTAGTTTCATAATAACATCACCGGAGATTTTGCACGGTGAAACTTTAGGCCCGGGGGGCGTTTTTACGCGGACTTTCGGCAGCCGTCCTGCGCTCTCAAAATTTTTTTCGCAGTTTCACATGCCCATCTTTAAACGACGATTCCCAAGCAACTAAAAGAGTCTAACTATCGCAATAACTTTCAGAATCTGCGGAATATATTCTAGTTTCATAATAACATCACCGGAGATTTTGCACGGTGAAACTTTAGGCCCGGGGGGCGTTTTTACGCGGACTTTCGGCAGCCGTCCTCCGCTCTCAAAATTTTTTTCGCAGTTTCACATGCCCATCTTTAAACGACGATTCCCAAGCAACTAAAAGAGTCTAACTATCGCAATAACTTTCAGAATCTGCGGAATATATTCTAGTTTCATAATAACATCACCGGAGATTTTGCACGGTGAAACTTTAGGCCCGGGGGGCGTTTTTACGCGGACTTTCGGCAGCCGTCCTCCGCTCTCAAAATTTTTTTCGCAGTTTCACATGCCCATCTTCAAACGACGATTCCCAAGCAACTAAAAGAGTCTAACTATCGCAATAACTTTCAGAATCTGCGGAATATATTCTAGTTTCATAATAACATCACCGGAGATTTTGCACGGTGAAACTTTAGGCCCGGGGGGCGTTTTTACGCGGACTTTCGGCAGCCGTCCTGCGCTCTCAAAATTTTTTTCGCAGTTTCACATGCCCATCTTTAAACGACGATTCCCAAGCAACTAAAAGAGTCTAACTATCGCAATAACTTTCAGAATCTGCGGAATATATTCTAGTTTCATAATAACATCACCGGAGATTTTGCACGGTGAAACTTTAGGCCCGGGGGGCGTTTTCACTCGGACTTTCGGCAGCCGTCCTCCGCTCTCAAAATTTTTTTCGCAGTTTCACATGCCCATCTTCAAACGACGATTCCCAAGCAACTAAAAGAGTCTAACTATCGCAATAACTTTCAGAATCTGCGGAATATATTCTAGTTTCATAATAACATCACCGGAGATTTTGCACGGTGAAACTTTAGGCCCGGGGGGCGTTTTTACGCGGACTTTCGGCAGCCGTCCTGCGCTCTCAAAATTTTTTTCGCAGTTTCACATGCCCATCTTTAAACGACGATTCCCAAGCAACTAAAAGAGTCTAACTATCGCAATAACTTTCAGAATCTGCGGAATATATTCTAGTTTCATAATAACATCACCGGAGATTTTGCACGGTGAAACTTTAGGCCCGGGGGGCGTTTTTACGCGGACTTTCGGCAGCCGTCCTCCGCTCTCAAAATTTTTTTCGCAGTTTCACATGCCCATCTTCAAACGACGATTCCCAAGCAACTAAAAGAGTCTAACTATCGCAATAACTTTCAGAATCTGCGGAATATATTCTAGTTTCATAATAACATCACCGGAGATTTTGCACGGTGAAACTTTAGGCCCGGGGGGCGTTTTTACGCGGACTTTCGGCAGCCGTCCTGCGCTCTCAAAATTTTTTTCGCAGTTTCACATGCCCATCTTTAAACGACGATTCCCAAGCAACTAAAAGAGTCTAACTATCGCAATAACTTTCAGAATCTGCGGAATATATTCTAGTTTCATAATAACATCACCGGAGATTTTGCACTGTGAAACTTTAGGCCCGGGGGGCGTTTTTACGCGGACTTTCGGCAGCCGTCCTCCGCTCTCAAAATTTTTTTCGCAGTTTCACATGCCCATCTTTAAACGACGATTCCCAAGCAACTAAAAGAGTCTAACTATCGCAATAACTTTCAGAATCTGCGGAATATATTCTAGTTTCATAATAACATCACCGGAGATTTTGCACGGTGAAACTTTAGGCCCGGGGGGCGTTTTTACGCGGACTTTCGGCAGCCGTCCTCCGCTCTCAAAATTTTTTTCGCAGTTTCACATGCCCATCTTCAAACGACGATTCCCAAGCAACTAAAAGAGTCTAACTATCGCAATAACTTTCAGAATCTGCGGAATATATTCTAGTTTCATAATAACATCACCGGAGATTTTGCACGGTGAAACTTTAGGCCCGGGGGGCGTTTTTACGCGGACTTTCGGCAGCCGTCCTGCGCTCTCAAAATTTTTTTCGCAGTTTCACATGCCCATCTTTAAACGACGATTCCCAAGCAACTAAAAGAGTCTAACTATCGCAATAACTTTCAGAATCTGCGGAATATATTCTAGTTTCATAATAACATCACCGGAGATTTTGCACGGTGAAACTTTAGGCCCGGGGGGCGTTTTCACTCGGACTTTCGGCAGCCGTCCTCCGCTCTCAAAATTTTTTTCGCAGTTTCACATGCCCATCTTCAAACGACGATTCCCAAGCAACTAAAAGAGTCTAACTATCGCAATAACTTTCAGAATCTGCGGAATATATTCTAGTTTCATAATAACATCACCGGAGATTTTGCACGGTGAAACTTTAGGCCCGGGGGGCGTTTTTACGCGGACTTTCGGCAGCCGTCCTGCGCTCTCAAAATTTTTTTCGCAGTTTCACATGCCCATCTGTAAACGACGATTCCCAAGCAACTAAAAGAGTCTAACTATCGCAATAACTTTCAGAATCTGCGGAATATATTCTAGTTTCATAATAACATCACCGGAGATTTTGCACGGTGGAACTTTAGGCCCGGGGGGCGTTTTTACGCGGACTTTCGGCAGCCGTCCTCCGCTCTCAAAATTTTTTTCGCAGTTTCACATGCCCATCTTCAAACGACGATTCCCAAGCAACTAAAAGAGTCTAACTATCGCAATAACTTTCAGAATCTGCGGAATATATTCTAGTTTCATAATAATATCACCGGAGATTTTGCACGGTGAAACTTTAGGCCCGGGGGGCGTTTTTACGCGGACTTTCGGCAGCCGTCCTGCGCTCTCAAAATTTTTTTCGCAGTTTCACATGCCCATCTTTAAACGACGATTCCCAAGCAACTAAAAGAGTCTAACTATCGCAATAACTTTCAGAATCTGCGGAATATATTCTAGTTTCATAATAACATCACCGGAGATTTTGCACGGTGAAACTTTAGGCCCGGGGGGCGTTTTTACGCGGACTTTCGGCAGCCGTCCTCCGCTCTCAAAATTTTTTTCGCAGTTTCACATGCCCATCTTTAAACGACGATTCCCAAGCAACTAAAAGAGTCTAACTATCGCAATAACTTTCAGAATCTGCGGAATATATTCTAGTTTCATAATAACATCACCGGAGATTTTGCACGGTGAAACTTTAGGCCCGGGGGGCGTTTTTACGCGGACTTTCGGCAGCCGTCCTCCGCTCTCAAAATTTTTTTCGCAGTTTCACATGCCCATCTTCAAACGACGATTCCCAAGCAACTAAAAGAGTCTAACTATCGCAATAACTTTCAGAATCTGCGGAATATATTCTAGTTTCATAATAACATCACCGGAGATTTTGCACGGTGAAACTTTAGGCCCGGGGGGCGTTTTTAAGCGGACTTTCGGCAGCCGTCCTGCGCTCTCAAAATTTTTTTCGCAGTTTCACATGCCCATCTTTAAACGACGATTCCCAAGCAACTAAAAGAGTCTAACTATCGCAATAACTTTCAGAATCTGCGGAATATATTCTAGTTTCATAATAACATCACCGGAGATTTTGCACGGTGAAACTTTAGGCCCGGGGGGCGTTTTTACGCGGACTTTCGGCAGCCGTCCTCCGCTCTCAAAATTTTTTTCGCAGTTTCACATGCCCATCTTCAAACGACGATTCCCAAGCAACTAAAAGAGTCTAACTATCGCAATAACTTTCAGAATCTGCGGAATATATTCTAGTTTCATAATAACATCACCGGAGATTTTGCACGGTGAAACTTTAGGCCCGGGGGGCGTTTTTACGCGGACTTTCGGCAGCCGTCCTGCGCTCTCAAAATTTTTTTCGCAGTTTCACATGCCCATCTTTAAACGACGATTCCCAAGCAACTAAAAGAGTCTAACTATCGCAATAACTTTCAGAATCTGCGGAATATATTCTAGTTTCATAATAACATCACCGGAGATTTTGCACGGTGAAACTTTAGGCCCGGGGGGCGTTTTTACGCGGACTTTCGGCAGCCGTCCTCCACTCTCAAAATTTTTTTCGCAGTTTCACATGCCCATCTTCAAACGACGATTCCCAAGCAACTAAAAGAGTCTAACTATCGCAATAACTTTCAGAATCTGCGGAATATATTCTAGTTTCATAATAACATCACCGGAGATTTTGCACGGTGAAACTTTAGGCCCGGGGGGCGTTTTTACGCGGACTTTCGGCAGCCGTCCTGCGCTCTCAAAATTTTTTACGCAGTTTCACATGCCCATCTTTAAACGACGATTCCCAAGCAACTAAAAGAGTCTAACTATCGCAATAACTTTCAGAATCTGCGGAATATATTCTAGTTTCATAATAACATCACCGGAGATTTTGCACGGTGAAACTTTAGGCCCGGGGGGCGTTTTTACGCGGACTTTCGGCAGCCGTCCTCCGCTCTCAAAATTTTTTTCGCAGTTTCACATGCCCATCTTCAAACGACGATTCCCAAGCAACTAAAAGAGTCTAACTATCGCAATAACTTTCAGAATCTGCGGAATATATTCTAGTTTCATAATAACATCACCGGAGATTTTGCACGGTGAAACTTTAGGCCCGGGGGGCGTTTTTACGCGGACTTTCGGCAGCCGTCCTGCGATCTCAAAATTTTTTTCGCAGTTTCACATGCCCATCTTTTAACGACGATTCCCAAGCAACTAAAAGAGTCTAACTATCGCAATAACTTTCAGAATCTGCGGAATATATTCTAGTTTCATAATAACATCACCGGAGATTTTGCACGGTGAAACTTTAGGCCCGGGGGGCGTTTTTACGCGGACTTTCGGCAGCCGTCCTCCGCTCTCAAAATTTTTTTCGCAGTTTCACATGCCCATCTTTAAACGACGATTCCCAAGCAACTAAAAGAGTCTAACTATCGCAATAACTTTCAGAATCTGCGGAATATATTCTAGTTTCATAATAACATCACCGGAGATTTTGCACGGTGAAACTTTAGGCCCGGGGGGCGTTTTTACGCGGACTTTCGGCAGCCGTCCTCCGCTCTCAAAATTTTTTTCGCAGTTTCACATGCCCATCTTCAAACGACGATTCCCAAGCAACTAAAAGAGTCTAACTATCGCAATAACTTTCAGAATCTGCGGAATATATTCTAGTTTCATAATAACATCACCGGAGATTTTGCACGGTGAAACTTTAGGCCCGGGGGGCGTTTTTACGCGGACTTTCGGCAGCCGTCCTGCGCTCTCAAAATTTTTTTCGCAGTTTCACATGCCCATCTTTAAACGACGATTCCCAAGCAACTAAAAGAGTCTAACTATCGCAATAACTTTCAGAATCTGCGGAATATATTCTAGTTTCATAATAACATCACCGGAGATTTTGCACGGTGAAACTTTAGGCCCGGGGGGCGTTTTTACGCGGACTTTCGGCAGCCGTCCTCCGCTCTCAAAATTTTTTTCGCTGTTTCACATGCCCATCTTCAAACGACGATTCCCAAGCAACTAAAAGAGTCTAACTATCGCAATAACTTTCAGAATCTGCGGAATATATTCTAGTTTCATAATAACATCACCGGAGATTTTGCACGGTGAAACTTTAGGCCCGGGGGGCGTTTTTACGCGGACTTTCGGCAGCCGTCCTGCGCTCTCAAAATTTTTTTCGCAGTTTCACATGCCCATCTTTAAACGACGATTCCCAAGCAACTAAAAGAGTGTAACTATCGCAATAACTTTCAGAATCTGCGGAATATATTCTAGTTTCATAATAACATCACCGGAGATTTTGCACGGTGAAACTTTAGGCCCGGGGGGCGTTTTTACGCGGACTTTCGGCAGCCGTCCTCCGCTCTCAAAATTTTTTTCGCAGTTTCACATGCCCATCTTTAAACGACGATTCCCAAGCAACTAAAAGAGTCTAACTATCGCAATAACTTTCAGAATCTGCGGAATATATTCTAGTTTCATAATAACATCACCGGAGATTTTGCACGGTGAAACTTTAGGCCCGGGGGGCGTTTTTACGCGGACTTTCGGCAGCCGTCCTCCGCTCTCAAAATTTTTTTCGCAGTTTCACATGCCCATCTTCAAACGACGATTCCCAAGCAACTAAAAGAGTCTAACTATCGCAATAACTTTCAGAATCTGCGGAATATATTCTAGTTTCATAATAACATCACCGGAGATTTTGCACGGTGAAACTTTAGGCCCGGGGGGCGTTTTTACGCGGATTTTCGGCAGCCGTCCTGCGCTCTCAAAATTTTTTTCGCAGTTTCACATGCCCATCTTTAAACGACGATTCCCAAGCAACTAAAAGAGTCTAACTATCGCAATAACTTTCAGAATCTGCGGAATATATTCTAGTTTCATAATAACATCACCGGAGATTTTGCACGGTGAAACTTTAGGCCCGGGGGGCGTTTTTACGCGGACATTCGGCAGCCGTCCTCCGCTCTCAAAATTTTTTTCGCAGTTTCACATGCCCATCTTCAAACGACGATTCCCAAGCAACTAAAAGAGTCTAACTATCGCAATAACTTTCAGAATCTGCGGAATATATTCTAGTTTCATAATAACATCACCGGAGATTTTGCACGGTGAAACTTTAGGCCCGGGGGGCGTTTTTACGCGGACTTTCGGCAGCCGTCCTGCGCTCTGAAAATTTTTTTCGCAGTTTCACATGCCCATCTTTAAACGACGATTCCCAAGCAACTAAAAGAGTCTAACTATCGCAATAACTTTCAGAATCTGCGGAATATATTCTAGTTTCATAATAACATCACCGGAGATTTTGCACGGTGAAACTTTAGGCCCGGGGGGCGTTTTTACGCGGACTTTCGGCAGCCGTCCTCCGCTCTCAAAATTTTTTTCGCAGTTTCACATGCCCATCTTCAAACGACGATTCCCAAGCAACTAAAAGAGTCTAACTATCGCAATAACTTTCAGAATCTGCGGAATATATTCTAGTTTCATAATAACATCACCGGAGATTTTGCACGGTGAAACTTTAGGCCCGGGGGGCGTTTTTACGCGGACTTTCGGCAGCCGTCCTGCGCTCTCAAAATTTTTTTCGCAGTTTCACATGCCCATCTTTAAACGACGATTCCCAAGCAACTAAAAGAGTCTAACTATCGCAATAACTTTCAGAATCTGCGGAATATATTCTAGTTTCATAATAACATCACCGGAGATTTTGCACGGTGAAACTTTAGGCCCGGGGGGCGTTTTTACGCGGACTTTCGGCAGCCGTCCTCCCCTGTCAAAATTTTTTTCGCAGTTTCACATGCCCATCTTCAAACGACGATTCCCAAGCAACTAAAAGAGTCTAACTATCGCAATAACTTTCAGAATCTGCGGAATATATTCTAGTTTCATAATAACATCACCGGAGATTTTGCACGGTGAAACTTTAGGCCCGGGGGGCGTTTTTACGCGGACTTTCGGCAGCCGTCCTGCGCTCTCAAAATTTTTTTCGCAGTTTCACATGCCCATCTTTAAACGACGATTCCCAAGCAACTAAAAGAGTCTAACTATCCCAATAACTTTCAGAATCTGCGGAATATATTCTAGTTTCATAATAACATCACCGGAGATTTTGCACGGTGAAACTTTAGGCCCGGGGGGCGTTTTTACGCGGACTTTCGGCAGCCGTCCTCCGCTCTCAAAATTTTTTTCGCAGTTTCACATGCCCATCTTTAAACGACGATTCCCAAGCAACTAAAAGAGTCTAACTATCGCAATAACTTTCAGAATCTGCGGAATATATTCTAGTTTCATAATAACATCACCGCAGATTTTGCACGGTGAAACTTTAGGCCCGGGGGGCGTTTTTACGCGGACTTTCGGCAGCCGTCCTCCGCTCTCAAAATTTTTTTCGCAGTTTCACATGCCCATCTTCAAACGACGATTCCCAAGCAACTAAAAGAGTCTAACTATCGCAATAACTTTCAGAATCTGCGGAATATATTCTAGTTTCATAATAACATCACCGGAGATTTTGCACGGTGAAACTTTAGGCCCGGGGGGCGTTTTTACGCGGACTTTCGGCAGCCGTCCTGCGCTCTCAAAATTTTTTTCGCAGTTTCACATGCCCATCTTTAAACGACGATTCCCAAGCAACTAAAAGAGTCTAACTATCGCAATAACTT
This sequence comes from Salticus scenicus, assembly GCA_963930645.1. Classification (NCBI taxonomy): domain Eukaryota; kingdom Metazoa; phylum Arthropoda; class Arachnida; order Araneae; family Salticidae; genus Salticus; species Salticus scenicus. The sequence continues at coordinate 30,593 of CAWVNO010000611.1, read as the reverse complement.
TCAGAATCTGCGGAATATATTCTAGTTTCATAATAACATCACCGGAGATTTTGCACGGTGAAACTTTAGGCCCGGGGGGCGTTTTTACGCGGACTTTCGGCAGCCGTCCTCCGCTCTCAAAATTTTTTTCGCAGTTTCACATGCCCATCTTTAAACGACGATTCCCAAGCAACTAAAAGAGTCTAACTATCGCAATAACTTTCAGAATCTGCGGAATATATTCTAGTTTCATAATAACATCACCGGAGATTTTGCACGGTGAAACTTTAGGCCCGGGGGGCGTTTTTACGCGGACTTTCGGCAGCCGTCCTCCGCTCTCAAAATTTTTTTCGCAGTTTCACATGCCCATCTTCAAACGACGATTCCCAAGCAACTAAAAGAGTCTAACTATCGCAATAACTTTCAGAATCTGCGGAATATATTCTAGTTTCATAATAACATCACCGGAGATTTTGCACGGTGAAACTTTAGGCCCGGGGGGCGTTTTTACGCGGACTTTCGGCAGCCGTCCTGCGCTCTCAAAATTTTTTTCGCAGTTTCACATGCCCATCTTTAAACGACGATTCCCAAGCAACTAAAAGAGTCTAACTATCGCAATAACTTTCAGAATCTGCGGAATATATTCTAGTTTCATAATAACATCACCGGAGATTTTGCACGGTGAAACTTTAGGCCCGGGGGGCGTTTTTACGCGGACATTCGGCAGCCGTCCTCCGCTCTCAAAATTTTTTTCGCAGTTTCACATGCCCATCTTCAAACGACGATTCCCAAGCAACTAAAAGAGTCTAACTATCGCAATAACTTTCAGAATCTGCGGAATATATTCTAGTTTCATAATAACATCACCGGAGATTTTGCACGGTGAAACTTTAGGCCCGGGGGGCGTTTTTACGCGGACTTTCGGCAGCCGTCCTGCGCTCTGAAAATTTTTTTCGCAGTTTCACATGCCCATCTTTAAACGACGATTCCCAAGCAACTAAAAGAGTCTAACTATCGCAATAACTTTCAGAATCTGCGGAATATATTCTAGTTTCATAATAACATCACCGGAGATTTTGCACGGTGAAACTTTAGGCCCGGGGGGCGTTTTTACGCGGACTTTCGGCAGCCGTCCTCCGCTCTCAAAATTTTTTTCGCAGTTTCACATGCCCATCTTCAAACGACGATTCCCAAGCAACTAAAAGAGTCTAACTATCGCAATAACTTTCAGAATCTGCGGAATATATTCTAGTTTCATAATAACATCACCGGAGATTTTGCACGGTGAAACTTTAGGCCCGGGGGGCGTTTTTACGCGGACTTTCGGCAGCCGTCCTGCGCTCTCAAAATTTTTTTCGCAGTTTCACATGCCCATCTTTAAACGACGATTCCCAAGCAACTAAAAGAGTCTAACTATCGCAATAACTTTCAGAATCTGCGGAATATATTCTAGTTTCATAATAACATCACCGGAGATTTTGCACGGTGAAACTTTAGGCCCGGGGGGCGTTTTTACGCGGACTTTCGGCAGCCGTCCTCCCCTGTCAAAATTTTTTTCGCAGTTTCACATGCCCATCTTCAAACGACGATTCCCAAGCAACTAAAAGAGTCTAACTATCGCAATAACTTTCAGAATCTGCGGAATATATTCTAGTTTCATAATAACATCACCGGAGATTTTGCACGGTGAAACTTTAGGCCCGGGGGGCGTTTTTACGCGGACTTTCGGCAGCCGTCCTGCGCTCTCAAAATTTTTTTCGCAGTTTCACATGCCCATCTTTAAACGACGATTCCCAAGCAACTAAAAGAGTCTAACTATCCCAATAACTTTCAGAATCTGCGGAATATATTCTAGTTTCATAATAACATCACCGGAGATTTTGCACGGTGAAACTTTAGGCCCGGGGGGCGTTTTTACGCGGACTTTCGGCAGCCGTCCTCCGCTCTCAAAATTTTTTTCGCAGTTTCACATGCCCATCTTTAAACGACGATTCCCAAGCAACTAAAAGAGTCTAACTATCGCAATAACTTTCAGAATCTGCGGAATATATTCTAGTTTCATAATAACATCACCGCAGATTTTGCACGGTGAAACTTTAGGCCCGGGGGGCGTTTTTACGCGGACTTTCGGCAGCCGTCCTCCGCTCTCAAAATTTTTTTCGCAGTTTCACATGCCCATCTTCAAACGACGATTCCCAAGCAACTAAAAGAGTCTAACTATCGCAATAACTTTCAGAATCTGCGGAATATATTCTAGTTTCATAATAACATCACCGGAGATTTTGCACGGTGAAACTTTAGGCCCGGGGGGCGTTTTTACGCGGACTTTCGGCAGCCGTCCTGCGCTCTCAAAATTTTTTTCGCAGTTTCACATGCCCATCTTTAAACGACGATTCCCAAGCAACTAAAAGAGTCTAACTATCGCAATAACTTTCAGAATCTGCGGAATATATTCTAGTTTCATAATAACATCACCGGAGATTTTGCACGGTGAAACTTTAGGCCCGGGGGGCGTTTTTACGCGGACTTTCGGCAGCCGTCCTCCGCTCTCAAAATTTTTTTCGCAGTTTCACATGCCCATCTTTAAACGACGATTCCCAAGCAACTAAAAGAGTCTAACTATCGCAATAACTTTCAGAATCTGCGGAATATATTCTAGTTTCATAATAACATCACCGGAGATTTTGCACGGTGAAACTTTAGGCCCGGGGGGCGTTTTTACGCGGACTTTCGGCAGCCGTCCTCCGCTCTCAAAATTTTTTTCGCAGTTTCACATGCCCATCTTCAAACGACGATTCCCAAGCAACTAAAAGAGTCTAACTATCGCAATAACTTTCAGAATCTGCGGAATATATTCTAGTTTCATAATAACATCACCGGAGATTTTGCACGGTGAAACTTTAGGCCCGGGGGGCGTTTTTACGCGGACTTTCGGCAGCCGTCCTGCGCTCTCAAAATTTTTTTCGCAGTTTCACATGCCCATCTTTAAACGACGATTCCCAAGCAACTAAAAGAGTCTAACTATCGCAATAACTTTCAGAATCTGCGGAATATATTCTAGTTTCATAATAACATCACCGGAGATTTTGCACGGTGAAACTTTAGGCCCGGGGGGCGTTTTTACGCGGACTTTCGGCAGCCGTCCTCCGCTCTCAAAATTTTTTTCGCAGTTTCACATGCCCATCTTCAAACGACGATTCCCAAGCAACTAAAAGAGTCTAACTATCGCAATAACTTTCAGAATCTGCGGAATATATTCTAGTTTCATAATAACATCACCGGAGATTTTGCACGGTGAAACTTTAGGCCCGGGGGGCGTTTTTACGCGGACTTTCGGCAGCCGTCCTGCGCTCTCAAAATTTTTTTCGCAGTTTCACATGCCCATCTTTAAACGACGATTCCCAAGCAACTAAAAGAGTCTAACTATCGCAATAACTTTCAGAATCTGCGGAATATATTCTAGTTTCATAATAACATCACCGGAGATTTTGCACGGTGAAACTTTAGGCCCGGGGGGCGTTTTTACGCGGACTTTCGGCAGCCGTCCTCCGCTCTCAAAATTTTTTTCGCAGTTTCACATGCCCATCTTCAAACGACGATTCCCAAGCAACTAAAAGAGTCTAACTATCGCAATAACTTTCAGAATCTGCGGAATATATTCTAGTTTCATAATAACATCACCGGAGATTTTGCACGGTGAAACTTTAGGCCCGGGGGGCGTTTTTACGCGGACTTTCGGCAGCCGTCCTGCGCTCTCAAAATTTTTTTCGCAGTTTCACATGCCCATCTTTAAACGACGATTCCCAAGCAACTAAAAGAGTCTAACTATCGCAATAACTTTCAGAATCTGCGGAATATATTCTAGTTTCATAATAACATCACCGGAGATTTTGCACGGTGAACCTTTAGGCCCGGGGGGCGTTTTTACGCGGACTTTCGGCAGCCGTCCTCCGCTCTCAAAATTTTTTTCGCAGTTTCACATGCCCATCTTCAAACGACGATTCCCAAGCAACTAAAAGAGTCTAACTATCGCAATAACTTTCAGAATCTGCGGAATATATTCTAGTTTCATAATAACATCACCGGAGATTTTGCACGGTGAAACTTTAGGCCCGGGGGGCGTTTTTACGCGGACTTTCGGCAGCCGTCCTGCGCTCTCAAAATTTTTTTCGCAGTTTCACATGCCCATCTTTAAACGACGATTCCCAAGCAACTAAAAGAGTCTAACTATCGCAATAACTTTCAGAATCTGCGGAATATATTCTAGTTTCATAATAACATCACCGGAGATTTTGCACGGTGAAACTTTAGGCCCGGGGGGCGTTTTTACGCGGACTTTCGGCAGCCGTCCTCCGCTCTCAAAATTTTTTTCGCAGTTTCACATGCCCATCTTTAAACGACGATTCCCAAGCAACTAAAAGAGTCTAACTATCGCAATAACTTTCAGAATCTGCGGAATATATTCTAGTTTCATAATAACATCACCGGAGATTTTGCACGGTGAAACTTTAGGCCCGGGGGGCGTTTTTACGCGGACTTTCGGCAGCCGTCCTCCGCTCTCAAAATTTTTTTCGCAGTTTCACATGCCCATCTTCAAACGACGATTCCCAAGCAACTAAAAGAGTCTAACTATCGCAATAACTTTTAGAATCTGCGGAATATATTCTAGTTTCATAATAACATCACCGGAGATTTTGCACGGTGAAACTTTAGGCCCGGGGGGCGTTTTTACGCGGACTTTCGGCAGCCGTCCTGCGCTCTCAAAATTTTTTTCGCAGTTTCACATGCCCATCTTCAAACGACGATTCCCAAGCAACTAAAAGAGTCTAACTATCGCAATAACTTTCAGAATCTGCGGAATATATTCTAGTTTCATAATAATATCACCGGAGATTTTGCACGGTGAAACTTTAGGCCCGGGGGGCGTTTTTACGCGGACTTTTGGCAGCCGTCCTGCGCTCTCAAAATTTTTTTCGCAGTTTCACATGCCCATCTTTAAACGACGATTCCCAAGCAACTAAAAGAGTCTAACTATCGCAATAACTTTCAGAATCTGCGGAATATATTCTAGTTTCATAATAACATCACCGGAGATTTTGCACGGTGAAACTTTAGGCCCGGGGGGCGTTTTTACGCGGACTTTCGGCAGCCGTCCTCCGCTCTCAAAATTTTTTTCGCAGTTTCACATGCCCATCTTTAAACGACGATTCCCAAGCAACTAAAAGAGTCTAACTATCGCAATAACTTTCAGAATCTGCGGAATATATTCTAGTTTCATAATAACATCACCGGAGATTTTGCACGGTGAAACTTTAGGCCCGGGGGGCGTTTTTACGCGGACTTTCGGCAGCCGTCCTCCGCTCTCAAAATTTTTTTCGCAGTTTCACATGCCCATCTTCAAACGACGATTCCCAAGCAACTAAAAGAGTCTAACTATCGCAATAACTTTCAGAATCTGCGGAATATATTCTAGTTTCATAATAACATCACCGGAGATTTTGCACGGTGAAACTTTAGGCCCGGGGGGCGTTTTTAAGCGGACTTTCGGCAGCCGTCCTGCGCTCTCAAAATTTTTTTCGCAGTTTCACATGCCCATCTTTAAACGACGATTCCCAAGCAACTAAAAGAGTCTAACTATCGCAATAACTTTCAGAATCTGCGGAATATATTCTAGTTTCATAATAACATCACCGGAGATTTTGCACGGTGAAACTTTAGGCCCGGGGGGCGTTTTTACGCGGACTTTCGGCAGCCGTCCTCCGCTCTCAAAATTTTTTTCGCAGTTTCACATGCCCATCTTCAAACGACGATTCCCAAGCAACTAAAAGAGTCTAACTATCGCAATAACTTTCAGAATCTGCGGAATATATTCTAGTTTCATAATAACATCACCGGAGATTTTGCACGGTGAAACTTTAGGCCCGGGGGGCGTTTTTACGCGGACTTTCGGCAGCCGTCCTGCGCTCTCAAAATTTTTTTCGCAGTTTCACATGCCCATCTTTAAACGACGATTCCCAAGCAACTAAAAGAGTCTAACTATCGCAATAACTTTCAGAATCTGCGGAATATATTCTAGTTTCATAATAACATCACCGGAGATTTTGCACGGTGAAACTTTAGGCCCGGGGGGCGTTTTTACGCGGACTTTCGGCAGCCGTCCTCCACTCTCAAAATTTTTTCGCAGTTTCACATGCCCATCTTCAAACGACGATTCCCAAGCAACTAAAAGAGTCTAACTATCGCAATAACTTTCAGAATCTGCGGAATATATTCTAGTTTCATAATAACATCACCGGAGATTTTGCACGGTGAAACTTTAGGCCCGGGGGGCGTTTTTACGCGGACTTTCGGCAGCCGTCCTGCGCTCTCAAAATTTTTTTCGCAGTTTCACATGCCCATCTTTAAACGACGATTCCCAAGCAACTAAAAGAGTCTAACTATCGCAATAACTTTCAGAATCTGCGGAATATATTCTAGTTTCATAATAACATCACCGGAGATTTTGCACGGTGAAACTTTAGGCCCGGGGGGCGTTTTTACGCGGACTTTCGGCAGCCGTCCTCCGCTCTCAAAATTTTTTTCGCAGTTTCACATGCCCATCTTCAAACGACGATTCCCAAGCAACTAAAAGAGTCTAACTATCGCAATAACTTTCAGAATCTGCGGAATATATTCTAGTTTCATAATAACATCACCGGAGATTTTGCACGGTGAAACTTTAGGCCCGGGGGGCGTTTTTACGCGGACTTTCGGCAGCCGTCCTGCGATCTCAAAATTTTTTTCGCAGTTTCACATGCCCATCTTTTAACGACGATTCCCAAGCAACTAAAAGAGTCTAACTATCGCAATAACTTTCAGAATCTGCGGAATATATTCTAGTTTCATAATAACATCACCGGAGATTTTGCACGGTGAAACTTTAGGCCCGGGGGGCGTTTTTACGCGGACTTTCGGCAGCCGTCCTCCGCTCTCAAAATTTTTTTCGCAGTTTCACATGCCCATCTTCAAACGACGATTCCCAAGCAACTAAAAGAGTCTAACTATCGCAATAACTTTCAGAATCTGCGGAATATATTCTAGTTTCATAATAACATCACCGGAGATTTTGCACGGTGAAACTTTAGGCCCGGGGGGCGTTTTTACGCGGACTTTCGGCAGCCGTCCTGCGCTCTCAAAATTTTTTTCGCAGTTTCACATGCCCATCTTTAAACGACGATTCCCAAGCAACTAAAAGAGTCTAACTATCGCAATAACTTTCAGAATCTGCGGAATATATTCTAGTTTCATAATAACATCACCGGAGATTTTGCACGGTGAAACTTTAGGCCCGGGGGGCGTTTTTACGCGGACTTTCGGCAGCCGTCCTCCGCTCTCAAAATTTTTTTCGCAGTTTCACATGCCCATCTTCAAACGACGATTCCCAAGCAACTAAAAGAGTCTAACTATCGCAATAACTTTCAGAATCTGCGGAATATATTCTAGTTTCATAATAACATCACCGGAGATTTTGCACGGTGAAACTTTAGGCCCGGGGGGCGTTTTTACGCGGACTTTCGGCAGCCGTCCTGCGCTCTCAAAATTTTTTTCGCAGTTTCACATGCCCATCTTTAAACGACGATTCCCAAGCAACTAAAAGAGTCTAACTATCGCAATAACTTTCAGAATCTGCGGAATATATTCTAGTTTCATAATAACATCACCGGAGATTTTGCACGGTGAAACTTTAGGCCCGGGGGGCGTTTTTACGCGGACTTTCGGCAGCCGTCCTCCGCTCTCAAAATTTTTTTCGCAGTTTCACATGCCCATCTTTAAACGACGATTCCCAAGCAACTAAAAGAGTCTAACTATCGCAATAACTTTCAGAATCTGCGGAATATATTCTAGTTTCATAATAACATCACCGGAGATTTTGCACGGTGAAACTTTAGGCCCGGGGGGCGTTTTTACGCGGACTTTCGGCAGCCGTCCTCCGCTCTCAAAATTTTTTTCGCAGTTTCACATGCCCATCTTCAAACGACGATTCCCAAGCAACTAAAAGAGTCTAACTATCGCAATAACTTTCAGAATCTGCGGAATATATTCTAGTTTCATAATAACATCACCGGAGATTTTGCACGGTGAAACTTTAGGCCCGGGGGGCGTTTTTACGCGGACTTTCGGCAGCCGTCCTGCGCTCTCAAAATTTTTTCGCAGTTTCACATGCCCATCTTTAAACGACGATTCCCAAGCAACTAAAAGAGTCTAACTATCGCAATAACTTTCAGAATCTGCGGAATATATTCTAGTTTCATAATAACATCACCGGAGATTTTGCACGGTGAAACTTTAGGCCCGGGGGGCGTTTTTACGCGGACTTTCGGCAGCCGTCCTCCGCTCTCAAAATTTTTTTCGCAGTTTCACATGCCCATCTTCAAACGACGATTCCCAAGCAACTAAAAGAGTCTAACTATCGCAATAACTTTCAGAATCTGCGGAATATATTCTAGTTTCATAATAACATCACCGGAGATTTTGCACGGTGAAACTTTAGGCCCGGGGGCGTTTTACGCGGACTTTCGGCAGCCGTCCTGCGCTCTCAAAATTTTTTTCGCAGTTTCACATGCCCATCTTTAAACGACGATTCCCAAGCAACTAAAAGAGTCTAACTATCGCAATAACTTTCAGAATCTGCGGAATATATTCTAGTTTCATAATAACATCACCGGAGATTTTGCACGGTGAAACTTTAGGCCCGGGGGGCGTTTTTACGCGGACTTTCGGCAGCCGTCCTCCGCTCTCAAAATTTTTTTCGCAGTTTCACATGCCCATCTTCAAACGACGATTCCCAAGCAACTAAAAGAGTCTAACTATCGCAATAACTTTCAGAATCTGCGGAATATATTCTAGTTTCATAATAACATCACCGGAGATTTTGCACGGTGAAACTTTAGGCCCGGGGGGCGTTTTTACGCGGACTTTCGGCAGCCGTCCTGCGCTCTCAAAATTTTTTTCGCAGTTTCACATGCCCATCTTTAAACGACGATTCCCAAGCAACTAAAAGAGTCTAACTATCGCAATAACTTTCAGAATCTGCGGAATATATTCTAGTTTCATAATAACATCACCGGAGATTTTGCACGGTGAAACTTTAGGCCCGGGGGGCGTTTTTACGCGGACTTTCGGCAGCCGTCCTCCGCTCTCAAAATTTTTTTCGCAGTTTCACATGCCCATCTTAAACGACGATTCCCAAGCAACTAAAAGAGTCTAACTATCGCAATAACTTTCAGAATCTGCGGAATATATTCTAGTTTCATAATAACATCACCGGAGATTTTGCACGGTGAAACTTTAGGCCCGGGGGGCGTTTTTACGCGGACTTTCGGCAGCCGTCCTCCGCTCTCAAAATTTTTTTCGCAGTTTCACATGCCCATCTTTCAAACGACGATTCCCAAGCAACTAAAAGAGTCTAACTATCGCAATAACTTTCAGAATCTGCGGAATATATTCTAGTTTCATAATAACATCACCGGAGATTTTGCACGGTGAAACTTTAGGCCCGGGGGGCGTTTTTACGCGGACTTTCGGCAGCCGTCCTGCGCTCTCAAAATTTTTTTCGCAGTTTCACATGCCCATCTTTAAACGACGATTCCCAAGCAACTAAAAGAGTCTAACTATCGCAATAACTTTCAGAATCTGCGGAATATATTCTAGTTTCATAATAACATCACCGGAGATTTTGCACGGTGAAACTTTAGGCCCGGGGGGCGTTTTTACGCGGACTTTCGGCAGCCGTCCTCCGCTCTCAAAATTTTTTTCGCAGTTTCACATGCCCATCTTCAAACGACGATTCCCAAGCAACTAAAAGAGTCTAACTATCGCAATAACTTTCAGAATCTGCGGAATATATTCTAGTTTCATAATAACATCACCGGAGATTTTGCACGGTGAAACTTTAGGCCCGGGGGGCGTTTTTACGCGGACTTTCGGCAGCCGTCCTGCGCTCTCAAAATTTTTTTCGCAGTTTCACATGCCCATCTTTAAACGACGATTCCCAAGCAACTAAAAGAGTCTAACTATCGCAATAACTTTCAGAATCTGCGGAATATATTCTAGTTTCATAATAACATCACCGGAGATTTTGCACGGTGAAACTTTAGGCCCGGGGGGCGTTTTTACGCGGACTTTCGGCAGCCGTCCTCCGCTCTCAAAATTTTTTTCGCAGTTTCACATGCCCATCTTTAAACGACGATTCCCAAGCAACTAAAAGAGTCTAACTATCGCAATAACTTTCAGAATCTGCGGAATATATTCTAGTTTCATAATAACATCACCGGAGATTTTGCACGGTGAAACTTTAGGCCCGGGGGGCGTTTTTACGCGGACTTTCGGCAGCCGTCCTCCGCTCTCAAAATTTTTTTCGCAGTTTCACATGCCCATCTTCAAACGACGATTCCCAAGCAACTAAAAGAGTCTAACTATCGCAATAACTTTCAGAATCTGCGGAATATATTCTAGTTTCATAATAACATCACCGGAGATTTTGCACGGTGAAACTTTAGGCCCGGGGGGCGTTTTTACGCGGACTTTCGGCAGCCGTCCTGCGCTCTCAAAATTTTTTTCGCAGTTTCACATGCCCATCTTTAAACGACGATTCCCAAGCAACTAAAAGAGTCTAACTATCGCAATAACTTTCAGAATCTGCGGAATATATTCTAGTTTCATAATAACATCACCGGAGATTTTGCACGGTGAAACTTTAGGCCCGGGGGGCGTTTTTACGCGGACTTTCGGCAGCCGTCCTCCGCTCTCAAAATTTTTTTCGCAGTTTCACATGCCCATCTTCAAACGACGATTCCCAAGCAACTAAAAGAGTCTAACTATCGCAATAACTTTCAGAATCTGCGGAATATATTCTAGTTTCATAATAACATCACCGGAGATTTTGCACGGTGAAACTTTAGGCCCGGGGGGCGTTTTTACGCGGACTTTCGGCAGCCGTCCTGCGCTCTCAAAATTTTTTTCGCAGTTTCACATGCCCATCTTTAAACGACGATTCCCAAGCAACTAAAAGAGTCTAACTATCGCAATAACTTTCAGAATCTGCGGAATATATTCTAGTTTCATAATAACATCACCGGAGATTTTGCACGGTGAAACTTTAGGCCCGGGGGGCGTTTTTACGCGGACTTTCGGCAGCCGTCCTCCGCTCTCAAAATTTTTTTCGCAGTTTCACATGCCCATCTTCAAACGACGATTCCCAAGCAACTAAAAGAGTCTAACTATCGCAATAACTTTCAGAATCTGCGGAATATATTCTAGTTTCATAATAACATCACCGGAGATTTTGCACGGTGAAACTTTAGGCCCGGGGGGCGTTTTTACGCGGACTTTCGGCAGCCGTCCTGCGCTCTCAAAATTTTTTTCGCAGTTTCACATGCCCATCTTTAAACGACGATTCCCAAGCAACTAAAAGAGTCTAACTATCGCAATAACTTTCAGAATCTGCGGAATATATTCTAGTTTCATAATAACATCACCGGAGATTTTGCACGGTGAAACTTTAGAGCCCGGGGGGCGTTTTTACGCGGACTTTCGGCAGCCGTCCTCCGCTCTCAAAATTTTTTTCGCAGTTTCACATGCCCATCTTCAAACGACGATTCCCAAGCAACTAAAAGAGTCTAACTATCGCAATAACTTTCAGAATCTGCGGAATATATTCTAGGTTTCATAATAACATCACCGGAGATTTTGCACGGTGAAACTTTAGGCCCGGGAGGCGTTTTTACGCGGACTTTCGGCAGCCGTCCTGCGCTCTCAAAATTTTTTTCGCAGTTTCACATGCCCATCTTTAAACGACGATTCCCAAGCAACTAAAAGAGTCTAACTATCGCAATAACTTTCAGAATCTGCGGAATATATTCTAGTTTCATAATAACATCACCGGAGATTTTGCACGGTGAAACTTTAGGCCCGGGGGGCGTTTTTACGCGGACTTTCGGCAGCCGTCCTCCGCTCTCAAAATTTTTTTCGCAGTTTCACATGCCCATCTTTAAACGACGATTCCCAAGCAACTAAAAGAGTCTAACTATCGCAATAACTTTCAGAATCTGCGGAATATATTCTAGTTTCATAATAACATCACCGGAGATTTTGCACGGTGAAACTTTAGGCCCGGGGGGCGTTTTTACGCGGACTTTCGGCAGCCGTCCTCCGCTCTCAAAATTTTTTTCGCAGTTTCACATGCCCATCTTCAAACGACGATTCCCAAGCAACTAAAAGAGTCTAACTATCGCAATAACTTTCAGAATCTGCGGAATATATTCTAGTTTCATAATAACATCACCGGAGATTTTGCACGGTGAAACTTTAGGCCCGGGGGGCGTTTTTACGCGGACTTTCGGCAGCCGTCCTCCGCTCTCAAAATTTTTTTCGCAGTTTCACATGCCCATCTTCAAACGACGATTCCCAAGCAACTAAAAGAGTCTAACTATCGCAATAACTTTCAGAATCTGCGGAATATATTCTAGTTTCATAATAACATCACCGGAGATTTTGCACGGTGAAACTTTAGGCCCGGGGGGCGTTTTTACGCGGACTTTCGGCAGCCGTCCTCCGCTCTCAAAATTTTTTCGCAGTTTCACATGCCCATCTTCAAACGACGATTCCCAAGCAACTAAAAGAGTCTAACTATCGCAATAACTTTCAGAATCTGCGGAATATATTCTAGTTTCATAATAACATCAACGGAGATTTTGCACGGTGAAACTTTAGGCCCGGGGGGCGTTTTTACGCGGACTTTCGGCAGCCGTCCTGCGCTCTCAAAATTTTTTTCGCAGTTTCACATGCCCATCTTTAAACGACGATTCCCAAGCAACTAAAAGAGTCTAACTATCGCAATAACTTTCAGAATCTGCGGAATATATTCTAGTTTCATAATAACATCACCGGAGATTTTGCACGGTGAAACTTTAGGCCCGGGGGGCGTTTTTACGCGGACTTTCGGCAGCCGTCCTCCGCTCTCAAAATTTTTTTCGCAGTTTCACATGCCCATCTTCAAACGACGATTCCCAAGCAACTAAAAGAGTCTAACTATCGCAATAACTTTCAGAATCTGCGGAATATATTCTAGTTTCATAATAACATCACCGGAGATTTTGCACGGTGAAACTTTAGGCCCGGGGGGCGTTTTTACGCGGACTTTCGGCAGCCGTCCTGCGCTCTCAAAATTTTTTTCGCAGTTTCACATGCCCATCTTTAAACGACGATTCCCAAGCAACTAAAAGAGTCTAACTATCGCAATAACTTTCAGAATCTGCGGAATATATTCTAGTTTCATAATAACATCACCGGAGATTTTGCACGGTGAAACTTTAGGCCCGGGGGGCGTTTTTACGCGGACTTTCGGCAGCCGTCCTCCGCTCTCAAAATTTTTTTCGCAGTTTCACATGCCCATCTTCAAACGACGATTCCCAAGCAACTAAAAGAGTCTAACTATCGCAATAACTTTCAGAATCTGCGGAATATATTCTAGTTTCATAATAACATCACCGGAGATTTTGCACGGTGAAACTTTAGGCCCGGGGGGCGTTTTTACGCGGACTTTCGGCAGCCGTCCTCCGCTCTCAAAATTTTTTTCGCAGTTTCACATGCCCATCTTCAAACGACGATTCCCAAGCAACTAAAAGAGTCTAAATATCGCAATAACTTTCAGAATCTGCGGAATATATTCTAGTTTCATAATAACATCACCGGAGATTTTGCACGGTGAAACTTTAGGCCCGGGGGGCGTTTTTACGCGGACTTTCGGCAGCCGTCCTCCGCTCTCAAAATTTTTTTCGCAGTTTCACATGCCCATCTTCAAACGACGATTCCCAAGCAACTAAAAGAGTCTAACTATCGCAATAACTTTCAGAATCTGCGGAATATATTCTAGTTTCATAATAGCATCACCGGAGATTTTGCACGGTGAAACTTTAGGCCCGGGGGGCGTTTTTACGCGGACTTTCGGCAGCCGTCCTGCGCTCTCAAAATTTTTTTCGCAGTTTCACATGCCCATCTTTAAACGACGATTCCCAAGCAACTAAAAGAGTCTAACTATCGCAATAACTTTCAGAATCTGCGGAATATATTCTAGTTTCATAATAACATCACCGGAGATTTTGCACGGTGAAACTTTAGGCCCGGGGGGCGTTTTTACGCGGACTTTCGGCAGCCGTCCTCCGCTCTCAAAATTTTTTTCGCAGTTTCACATGCCCATCTTCAAACGACGATTCCCAAGCAACTAAAAGAGTCTAACTATCGCAATAACTTTCAGAATCTGCGGAATATATTCTAGTTTCATAATAACATCACCGGAGATTTTGCACGGTGAAACTTTAGGCCCGGGGGGCGTTTTTACGCGGACTTTCGGCAGCCGTCCTGCGCTCTCAAAATTTTTTTCGCAGTTTCACATGCCCATCTTTAAACGACGATTCCCAAGCAACTAAAAGAGTCTAACTATCGCAATAACTTTCAGAATCTGCGGAATATATTCTAGTTTCATAATAACATCACCGGAGATTTTGCACGGTGAAACTTTAGGCCCGGGGGGCGTTTTTACGCGGACTTTCGGCAGCCGTCCTCCGCTCTCAAAATTTTTTTCGCAGTTTCACATGCCCATCTTCAAACGACGATTCCCAAGCAACTAAAAGAGTCTAACTATCGCAATAATGTTCAGAATCTGCGGAATATATTCTAGTTTCATAATAACATCACCGGAGATTTTGCACGGTGAAACTTTAGGCCCGGGGGGCGTTTTTACGCGGACTTTCGGCAGCCGTCCTGCGCTCTCAAAATTTTTTCGCAGTTTCACATGCCCATCTTTAAACGACGATTCCCAAGCAACTAAAAGAGTCTAACTATCGCAATAACTTTCAGAATCTGCGGAATATATTCTAGTTTCATAATAACATCACCGGAGATTTTGCACGGTGAAACTTTAGGCCCGGGGGGCGTTTTTACGCGGACTTTCGGCAGCCGTCCTCCGCTCTCAAAATTTTTTTCGCAGTTTCACATGCCCATCTTCAAACGACGATTCCCAAGCAACTAAAAGAGTCTAACTATCGCAATAACTTTCAGAATCTGCGGAATATATTCTAGTTTCATAATAACATCACCGGAAATTTTGCACGGTGAAACTTTAGGCCCGGGGGGCGTTTTTACGCGGACTTTCGGCAGCCGTCCTGCGCTCTCAAAATTTTTTTCGCAGTTTCACATGCCCATCTTTAAACGACGATTCCCAAGCAACTAAAAGAGTCTAACTATCGCAATAACTTTCAGAATCTGCGGAATATATTCTAGTTTCATAATAACATCACCGGAGATTTTGCACGGTGAAACTTTAGGCCCGGGGGGCGTTTTTACGCGGACTTTCGGCAGCCGTCCTCCGCTCTCAAAATTTTTTTCGCAGTTTCACATGCCCATCTTTAAACGACGATTCCCAAGCAACTAAAAGAGTCTAACTATCGCAATAACTTTCAGAATCTGCGGAATATATTCTAGTTTCATAATAACATCACCGGAGATTTTGCACGGTGAAACTTTAGGCCCGGGGGGCGTTTTTACGCGGACTTTCGGCAGCCGTCCTCCGCTCTCAAAATTTTTTTCGCAGTTTCACATGCCCATCTTCAAACGACGATTCCCAAGCAACTAAAAGAGTCTAACTATCGCAATAACTTTCAGAATCTGCGGAATATATTCTAGTTTCATAATAACATCACCGGAGATTTTGCACGGTGAAACTTTAGGCCCGGGGGGCGTTTTTACGCGGACTTTCGGCAGCCGTCCTGCGCTCTCAAAATTTTTTTCGCAGTTTCACATGCCCATCTTTAAACGACGATTCCCAAGCAACTAAAAGAGTCTAACTATCGCAATAACTTTCAGAATCTGCGGAATATATTCTAGTTTCATAATAACATCACCGGAGATTTTGCACGGTGAAACTTTAGGCCCGGGGGGCGTTTTTACGCGGACTTTCGGCAGCCGTCCTCCGCTCTCAAAATTTTTTTCGCAGTTTCACATGCCCATCTTCAAACGACGATTCCCAAGCAACTAAAAGAGTCTAACTATCGCAATAACTTTCAGAATCTGCGGAATATATTCTAGTTTCATAATAACATCACCGGAGATTTTGCACGGTGAAACTTTAGGCCCGGGGGGCGTTTTTACGCGGACTTTCGGCAGCCGTCCTGCGCTCTCAAAATTTTTTTCGCAGTTTCACATGCCCATCTTTAAACGACGATTCCCAAGCAACTAAAAGAGTCTAACTATCGCAATAACTTTCAGAATCTGCGGAATATATTCTAGTTTCATAATAACATCACCGGAGATTTTGCACGGTGAAACTTTAGGCCCGGGGGGCGTTTTTACGCGGACTTTCGGCAGCCGTCCTCCGCTCTCAAAATTTTTTTCGCAGTTTCACATGCCCATCTTCAAACGACGATTCCCAAGCAACTAAAAGAGTCTAACTATCGCAATAACTTTCAGAATCTGCGGAATATATTCTAGTTTCATAATAACATCACCGGAGATTTTGCACGGTGAAACTTTAGGCCCGGGGGGCGTTTTTACGCGGACTTTCGGCAGCCGTCCTCCGCTCTCAAAATTTTTTTCGCAGTTTCACATGCCCATCTTCAAACGACGATTCCCAAGCAACTAAAAGAGTCTAACTATCGCAATAACTTTCAGAATCTGCGGAATATATTCTAGTTTCATAATAACATCACAGGAGATTTTGCACGGTGAAACTTTAGGCCCGGGGGGCGTTTTTACGCGGACTTTCGGCAGCCGTCCTGCGCTCTCAAAATTTTTTTCGCAGTTTCACATGCCCATCTTTAAACGACGATTCCCAAGCAACTAAAAGAGTCTAACTATCGCAATAACTTTCAGAATCTGCGGAATATATTCTAGTTTCATAATAACATCACCGGAGATTTTGCACGGTGAAACTTTAGGCCCGGGGGGCGTTTTTACGCGGACTTTCGGCAGCCGTCCTCCGCTCTCAAAATTTTTTTCGCAGTTTCACATGCCCATCTTCAAACGACGATTCCCAAGCAACTAAAACAGTCTAACTATCGCAATAACTTTCAGAATCTGCGGAATATATTCTAGTTTCATAATAACATCACCGGAGATTTTGCACGGTGAAACTTTAGGCCCGGGGGGCGTTTTTACGCGGACTTTCGGCAGCCGTCCTGCGCTCTCAAAATTTTTTTCGCAGTTTCACATGCCCATCTTTAAACGACGATTCCCAAGCAACTAAAAGAGTCTAACTATCGCAATAACTTTCAGAATCTGCGGAATATATTCTAGTTTCATAATAACATCACCGGAGATTTTGCACGGTGAAACTTTAGGCCCGGGGGGCGTTTTTACGCGGACTTTCGGCAGCCGTCCTCCGCTCTCAAAATTTTTTTCGCAGTTTCACATGCCCATCTTTAAACGACGATTCCCAAGCAACTAAAAGAGTCTAACTATCGCAATAACTTTCAGAATCTGCGGAATATATTCTAGTTTCATAATAACATCACCGGAGATTTTGCACGGTGAAACTTTAGGCCCGGGGGGCGTTTTTACGCGGACTTTCGGCAGCCGTCCTCCGCTCTCAAAATTTTTTTCGCAGTTTCACATGCCCATCTTCAAACGACGATTCCCAAGCAACTAAAAGAGTCTAACTATCGCAATAACTTTCAGAATCTGCGGAATATATTCTAGTTTCATAATAACATCACCGGAGATTTTGCACGGTGAAACTTTAGGCCCGGGGGGCGTTTTTACGCGGACTTTCGGCAGCCGTCCTGCGCTCTCAAAATTTTTTTCGCAGTTTCACATGCCCATCTTTAAACGACGATTCCCAAGCAACTAAAAGAGTCTAACTATCGCAATAACTTTCAGAATCTGCGGAATATATTCTAGTTTCATAATAACATCACCGGAGATTTTGCACGGTGAAACTTTAGGCCCGGGGGGCGTTTTTACGCGGACTTTCGGCAGCCGTCCTCCGCTCTCAAAATTTTTTTCGCAGTTTCACATGCCCATCTTCAAACGACGATTCCCAAGCAACTAAAAGAGTCTAACTATCGCAATAACTTTCAGAATCTGCGGAATATATTCTAGTTTCATAATAACATCACCGGAGATTTTGCACGGTGAAACTTTAGGCCCGGGGGGCGTTTTTACGCGGACTTTCGGCAGCCGTCCTGCGCTCTCAAAATTTTTTTCGCAGTTTCACATGCCCATCTTTAAACGACGATTCCCAAGCAACTAAAAGAGTCTAACTATCGCAATAACTTTCAGAATCTGCGGAATATATTCTAGTTTCATAATAACATCACCGGAGATTTTGCACGGTGAAACTTTAGGCCCGGGGGGCGTTTTTACGCGGACTTTCGGCAGCCGTCCTCCGCTCTCAAAATTTTTTTCGCAGTTTCACATGCCCATCTTCAAACGACGATTCCCAAGCAACTAAAAGAGTCTAACTATCGCAATAACTTTCAGAATCTGCGGAATATATTCTAGTTTCATAATAACATCACCGGAGATTTTGCACGGTGAAACTTTAGGCCCGGGGGGCGTTTTTACGCGGACTTTCGGCAGCCGTCCTGCGCTCTCAAAATTTTTTTCGCAGTTTCACATGCCCATCTTTAAACGACGATTCCCAAGCAACTAAAAGAGTCTAACTATCGCAATAACTTTCAGAATCTGCGGAATATATTCTAGTTTCATAATAACATCACCGGAGATTTTGCACGGTGAAACTTTAGGCCCGGGGGGCGTTTTTACGCGGACTTTCGGCAGCCGTCCTCCGCTCTCAAAATTTTTTTCGCAGTTTCACATGCCCATCTTTAAACGACGATTCCCAAGCAACTAAAAGAGTCTAACTATCGCAATAACTTTCAGAATCTGCGGAATATATTCTAGTTTCATAATAACATCACCGGAGATTTTGCACGGTGAAACTTTAGGCCCGGGGGGCGTTTTTACGCGGACTTTCGGCAGCCGTCCTCCGCTCTCAAAATTTTTTTCGCAGTTTCACATGCCCATCTTTAAACGACGATTCCCAAGCAACTAAAAGAGTCTAACTATCGCAATAACTTTCAGAATCTGCGGAATATATTCTAGTTTCATAATAACATCACCGGAGATTTTGCACGGTGAAACTTTAGGCCCGGGGGGCGTTTTTACGCGGACTTTCGGCAGCCGTCCTCCGCTCTCAAAATTTTTTTCGCAGTTTCACATGCCCATCTTCAAACGACGATTCCCAAGCAACTAAAAGAGTCTAACTATCGCAATAACTTTCAGAATCTGCGGAATATATTCTAGTTTCATAATAACATCACCGGAGATTTTGCACGGTGAAACTTTAGGCCCGGGGGGCGTTTTTACGCGGACTTTCGGCAGCCGTCCTGCGCTCTCAAAATTTTTTTCGCAGTTTCACATGCCCATCTTTAAACGACGATTCCCAAGCAACTAAAAGAGTCTAACTATCGCAATAACTTTCAGAATCTGCGGAATATATTCTAGTTTCATAATAACATCACCGGAGATTTTGCACGGTGAAACTTTAGGCCCGGGGGGCGTTTTTACGCGGACTTTCGGCAGCCGTCCTCCGCTCTCAAAATTTTTTTCGCAGTTTCACATGCCCATCTTTAAACGACGATTCCCAAGCAACTAAAAGAGTCTAACTATCGCAATAACTTTCAGAATCTACGGAATATATTCTAGTTTCATAATAACATCACCGGAGATTTTGCACGGTGAAACTTTAGGCCCGGGGGGCGTTTTTACGCGGACTTTCGGCAGCCGTCCTCCGCTCTCAAAATTTTTTTCGCAGTTTCACATGCCCATCTTCAAACGACGATTCCCAAGCAACTAAAAGAGTCTAACTATCGCAATAACTTTCAGAATCTGCGGAATATATTCTAGTTTCATAATAACATCACCGGAGATTTTGCACGGTGAAACTTTAGGCCCGGGGGGCGTTTTTACGCGGACTTTCGGCAGCCGTCCTGCGCTCTCAAAATTTTTTTCGCAGTTTCACATGCCCATCTTTAAACGACGATTCCCAAGCAACTAAAAGAGTCTAACTATCGCAATAACTTTCAGAATCTGCGGAATATATTCTAGTTTCATAATAACATCACCGGAGATTTTGCACGGTGAAACTTTAGGCCCGGGGGGCGTTTTTACGCGGACTTTCGGCAGCCGTCCTCCGCTCTCAAAATTTTTTTCGCAGTTTCACATGCCCATCTTCAAACGACGATTCCCAAGCAACTAAAAGAGTCTAACTATCGCAATAACTTTCAGAATCTGCGGAATATATTCTAGTTTCATAATAACATCACCGGAGATTTTGCACGGTGAAACTTTAGGCCCGGGGGGCGTTTTTACGCGGACTTTCGGCAGCCGTCCTGCGCTCTCAAAATTTTTTCGCAGTTTCACATGCCCATCTTTAAACGACGATTCCCAAGCAACTAAAAGAGTCTAACTATCGCAATAACTTTCAGAATCTGCGGAATATATTCTAGTTTCATAATAACATCACCGGAGATTTTGCACGGTGAAACTTTAGGCCCGGGGGGCGTTTTTACGCGGACTTTCGGCAGCCGTCCTCCGCTCTCAAAATTTTTTTCGCAGTTTCACATGCCCATCTTTAAACGACGATTCCCAAGCAACTAAAAGAGTCTAACTATCGCAATAACTTTCAGAATCTGCGGAATATATTCTAGTTTCATAATAACATCACCGGAGATTTTGCACGGTGAAACTTTAGGCCCGGGGGGCGTTTTTACGCGGACTTTCGGCAGCCGTCCTCCGCTCTCAAAATTTTTTTCGCAGTTTCACATGCCCATCTTCAAACGACGATTCCCAAGCAACTAAAAGAGTCTAACTATCGCAATAACTTTCAGAATCTGCGGAATATATTCTAGTTTCATAATAACATCACCGGAGATTTTGCACGGTGAAACTTTAGGCCCGGGGGGCGTTTTTACGCGGACTTTCGGCAGCCGTCCTGCGCTCTCAAAATTTTTTTCGCAGTTTCACATGCCCATCTTTAAACGACGATTCCCAAGCAACTAAAAGAGTCTAACTATCGCAATAACTTTCAGAATCTGCGGAATATATTCTAGTTTCATAATAACATCACCGGAGATTTTGCACGGTGAAACTTTAGGCCCGGGGGGCGTTTTTACGCGGACTTTCGGCAGCCGTCCTGCGCTCTCAAAATTTTTTTCGCAGTTTCACATGCCCATCTTTAAACGACGATTCCCAAGCAACTAAAAGAGTCTAACTATCGCAATAACTTTCAGAATCTGCGGAATATATTCTAGTTTCATAATAACATCACCGGAGATTTTGCACGGTGAAACTTTAGGCCCGGGGGGCGTTTTTACGCGGACTTTCGGCAGCCGTCCTCCGCTCTCAAAATTTTTTTCGCAGTTTCACATGCCCATCTTTAAACGACGATTCCCAAGCAACTAAAAGAGTCTAACTATCGCAATAACTTTCAGAATCTGCGGAATATATTCTAGTTTCATAATAACATCACCGGAGATTTTGCACGGTGAAACTTTAGGCCCGGGGGGCGTTTTTACGCGGACTTTCGGCAGCCGTCCTCCGCTCTCAAAATTTTTTTCGCAGTTTCACATGCCCATCTTCAAACGACGATTCCCAAGCAACTAAAAGAGTCTAACTATCGCAATAACTTTCAGAATCTGCGGAATATATTCTAGTTTCATAATAACATCACCGGAGATTTTGCACGGTGAAACTTTAGGCCCGGGGGGCGTTTTTACGCGGACTTTCGGCAGCCGTCCTGCGCTCTCAAAATTTTTTTCGCAGTTTCACATGCCCATCTTTAAACGACGATTCCCAAGCAACTAAAAGAGTCTAACTATCGCAATAACTTTCAGAATCTGCGGAATATATTCTAGTTTCATAATAACATCACCGGAGATTTTGCACGGTGAAACTTTAGGCCCGGGGGGCGTTTTTACGCGGACTTTCGGCAGCCGTCCTCCGCTCTCAAAATTTTTTTCGCAGTTTCACATGCCCATCTTCAAACGACGATTCCCAAGCAACTAAAAGAGTCTAACTATCGCAATAACTTTCAGAATCTGCGGAATATATTCTAGTTTCATAATAACATCACCGGAGATTTTGCACGGTGAAACTTTAGGCCCGGGGGGCGTTTTTACGCGGACTTTCGGCAGCCGTCCTGCGCTCTCAAAATTTTTTTCGCAGTTTCACATGCCCATCTTTAAACGACGATTCCCAAGCAACTAAAAGAGTCTAACTATCGCAATAACTTTCAGAATCTGCGGAATATATTCTAGTTTCATAATAACATCACCGGAGATTTTGCACGGTGAAACTTTAGGCCCGGGGGGCGTTTTTACGCGGACTTTCGGCAGCCGTCCTCCGCTCTCAAAATTTTTTTCGCAGTTTCACATGCCCATCTTCAAACGACGATTCCCAAGCAACTAAAAGAGTCTAACTATCGCAATAACTTTCAGAATCTGCGGAATATATTCTAGTTTCATAATAACATCACCGGAGATTTTGCACGGTGAAACTTTAGGCCCGGGGGGCGTTTTTACGCGGACTTTCGGCAGCCGTCCTGCGCTCTCAAAATTTTTTTCGCAGTTTCACATGCCCATCTTTAAACGACGATTCCCAAGCAACTAAAAGAGTCTAACTATCGCAATAACTTTCAGAATCTGCGGAATATATTCTAGTTTCATAATAACATCACCGGAGATTTTGCACGGTGAAACTTTAGGCCCGGGGGGCGTTTTTACGCGGACTTTCGGCAGCCGTCCTCCGCTCTCAAAATTTTTTTCGCAGTTTCACATGCCCATCTTCAAACGACGATTCCCAAGCAACTAAAAGAGTCTAACTATCGCAATAACTTTCAGAATCTGCGGAATATATTCTAGTTTCATAATAACATCACCGGAGATTTTGCACGGTGAAACTTTAGGCCCGGGGGGCGTTTTTACGCGGACTTTCGGCAGCCGTCCTGCGCTCTCAAAATTTTTTTCGCAGTTTCACATGCCCATCTTTAAACGACGATTCCCAAGCAACTAAAAGAGTCTAACTATCGCAATAACTTTCAGAATCTGCGGAATATATTCTAGTTTCATAATAACATCACCGGAGATTTTGCACGGTGAAACTTTAGGCCCGGGGGGCGTTTTTACGCGGACTTTCGGCAGCCGTCCTCCGCTCTCAAAATTTTTTTCGCAGTTTCACATGCCCATCTTTAAACGACGATTCCCAAGCAACTAAAAGAGTCTAACTATCGCAATAACTTTCAGAATCTGCGGAATATATTCTAGTTTCATAATAACATCACCGGAGATTTTGCACGGTGAAACTTTAGGCCCGGGGGGCGTTTTTACGCGGACTTTCGGCAGCCGTCCTCCGCTCTCAAAATTTTTTTCGCAGTTTCACATGCCCATCTTCAAACGACGATTCCCAAGCAACTAAAAGAGTCTAACTATCGCAATAACTTTCAGAATCTGCGGAATATATTCTAGTTTCATAAT
This sequence comes from Salticus scenicus, assembly GCA_963930645.1. NCBI lineage: Eukaryota > Metazoa > Arthropoda > Arachnida > Araneae > Salticidae > Salticus > Salticus scenicus. The sequence continues at coordinate 7,047 of CAWVNO010000611.1, read as the reverse complement.
AACATCACCGGAGATTTTGCACGGTGAAACTTTAGGCCCGGGGGGCGTTTTTACGCGGACTTTCGGCAGCCGTCCTGCGCTCTCAAAATTTTTTTCGCAGTTTCACATGCCCATCTTTAAACGACGATTCCCAAGCAACTAAAAGAGTCTAACTATCGCAATAACTTTCAGAATCTGCGGAATATATTCTAGTTTCATAATAACATCACCGGAGATTTTGCACGGTGAAACTTTAGGCCCGGGGGGCGTTTTTACGCGGACTTTCGGCAGCCGTCCTCCGCTCTCAAAATTTTTTTCGCAGTTTCACATGCCCATCTTCAAACGACGATTCCCAAGCAACTAAAAGAGTCTAACTATCGCAATAACTTTCAGAATCTGCGGAATATATTCTAGTTTCATAATAACATCACCGGAGATTTTGCACGGTGAAACTTTAGGCCCGGGGGGCGTTTTTACGCGGACTTTCGGCAGCCGTCCTGCGCTCTCAAAATTTTTTTCGCAGTTTCACATGCCCATCTTTAAACGACGATTCCCAAGCAACTAAAAGAGTCTAACTATCGCAATAACTTTCAGAATCTGCGGAATATATTCTAGTTTCATAATAACATCACCGGAGATTTTGCACGGTGAAACTTTAGGCCCGGGGGGCGTTTTTACGCGGACTTTCGGCAGCCGTCCTCCGCTCTCAAAATTTTTTTCGCAGTTTCACATGCCCATCTTCAAACGACGATTCCCAAGCAACTAAAAGAGTCTAACTATCGCAATAACTTTCAGAATCTGCGGAATATATTCTAGTTTCATAATAACATCACCGGAGATTTTGCACGGTGAAACTTTAGGCCCGGGGGGCGTTTTTACGCGGACTTTCGGCAGCCGTCCACCGCTCTCAAAATTTTTTTCGCAGTTTCACATGCCCATCTTCAAACGACGATTCCCAAGCAACTAAAAGAGTCTAACTATCGCAATAACTTTCAGAATCTGCGGAATATATTCTAGTTTCATAATAACATCACCGGAGATTTTGCACGGTGAAACTTTAGGCCCGGGGGGCGTTTTTACGCGGACTTTCGGCAGCCGTCCTGCGCTCTCAAAATTTTTTTCGCAGTTTCACATGCCCATTTTTAAACGACGATTCCCAAGCAACTAAAAGAGTCTAACTATCGCAATAACTTTCAGAATCTGCGGAATATATTCTAGTTTCATAATAACATCACCGGAGATTTTGCACGGTGAAACTTTAGGCCCGGGGGGCGTTTTTACGCGGACTTTCGGCAGCCGTCCTCCGCTCTCAAAATTTTTTTCGCAGTTTCACATGCCCATCTTCAAACGACGATTCCCAAGCAACTAAAAGAGTCTAACTATCGCAATAACTTTCAGAATCTGCGGAATATATTCTAGTTTCATAATAACATCACCGGAGATTTTGCACGGTGAAACTTTAGGCCCGGGGGGCGTTTTTACGCGGACTTTCGGCAGCCGTCCTGCGCTCTCAAAATTTTTTTCGCAGTTTCACATGCCCATCTTTAAACGACGATTCCCAAGCAACTAAAAGAGTCTAACTATCGCAATAACTTTCAGAATCTGCGGAATATATTCTAGTTTCATAATAACATCACCGGAGATTTTGCACGGTGAAACTTTAGGCCCGGGGGGCGTTTTTACGCGGACTTTCGGCAGCCGTCCTCCGCTCTCAAAATTTTTTTCGCAGTTTCACATGCCCATCTTCAAACGACGATTCCCAAGCAACTAAAAGAGTCTAACTATCGCAATAACTTTCAGAATCTGCGGAATATATTCTAGTTTCATAATAACATCACCGGAGATTTTGCACGGTGAAACTTTAGGCCCGGGGGGCGTTTTTACGCGGACTTTCGGCAGCCGTCCTGCGCTCTCAAAATTTTTTTCGCAGTTTCACATGCCCATCTTTAAACGACGATTCCCAAGCAACTAAAAGAGTCTAACTATCGCAATAACTTTCAGAATCTGCGGAATATATTCTAGTTTCATAATAACATCACCGGAGATTTTGCACGGTGAAACTTTAGGCCCGGGGGGCGTTTTTACGCGGACTTTCGGCAGCCGTCCTCCGCTCTCAAAATTTTTTTCGCAGTTTCACATGCCCATCTTTAAACGACGATTCCCAAGCAACTAAAAGAGTCTAACTATCGCAATAACTTTCAGAATCTGCGGAATATATTCTAGTTTCATAATAACATCACCGGAGATTTTGCACGGTGAAACTTTAGGCCCGGGGGGCGTTTTTACGCGGACTTTCGGCAGCCGTCCTCCGCTCTCAAAATTGTTTTCGCAGTTTCACATGCCCATCTTCAAACGACGATTCCCAAGCAACTAAAAGAGTCTAACTATCGCAATAACTTTCAGAATCTGCGGAATATATTCTAGTTTCATAATAACATCACCGGAGATTTTGCACGGTGAAACTTTAGGCCCGGGGGGCGTTTTTACGCGGACTTTCGGCAGCCGTCCTGCGCTCCCAAATTTTTTTTCGCAGTTTCACATGCCCATCTCTTTAAACGACGATTCCCAAGCAACTAAAAGAGTCTAACTATCGCAATAACTTTCAGAATCTGCGGAATATATTCTAGTTTCATAATAACATCACCGGAGATTTTGCACGGTGAAACTTTAGGCCCGGGGGGCGTTTTTACGCGGACTTTCGGCAGCCGTCCTCCGCTCTCAAAATTTTTTTCGCAGTTTCACATGCCCATCTTCAAACGACGATTCCCAAGCAACTAAAAGAGTCTAACTATCGCAATAACTTTCAGAATCTGCGGAATATATTCTAGTTTCATAATAACATCACCGGAGATTTTGCACGGTGAAACTTTAGGCCCGGGGGGCGTTTTTACGCGGACTTTCGGCAGCCGTCCTGCGCTCTCAAAATTTTTTTCGCAGTTTCACATGCCCATCTTTAAACGACGATTCCCAAGCAACTAAAAGAGTCTAACTATCGCAATAACTTTCAGAATCTGCGGAATATATTCTAGTTTCATAATAACATCACCGGAGATTTTGCACGGTGAAACTTTAGGCCCGGGGGGCGTTTTTACGCGGACTTTCGGCAGCCGTCCTCCGCTCTCAAAATTTTTTTCGCAGTTTCACATGCCCATCTTCAAACGACGATTCCCAAGCAACTAAAAGAGTCTAACTATCGCAATAACTTTCAGAATCTGCGGAATATATTCTAGTTTCATAATAACATCACCGGAGATTTTGCACGGTGAAACTTTAGGCCCGGGGGGCGTTTTTACGCGGACTTTCGGCAGCCGTCCTGCGCTCTCAAAATTTTTTTCGCAGTTTCACATGCCCATCTTTAAACGACGATTCCCAAGCAACTAAAAGAGTCTAACTATCGCAATAACTTTCAGAATCTGCGGAATATATTCTAGTTTCATAATAACATCACCGGAGATTTTGCACGGTGAAACTTTAGGCCCGGGGGGCGTTTTTACGCGGACTTTCGGCAGCCGTCCTCCGCTCTCAAAATTTTTTTCGCAGTTTCACATGCCCATCTTCAAACGACGATTCCCAAGCAACTAAAAGAGTCTAACTATCGCAATAACTTTCAGAATCTGCGGAATATATTCTAGTTTCATAATAACATCACCGGAGATTTTGCACGGTGAAACTTTAGGCCCGGGGGGCGTTTTTACGCGGACTTTCGGCAGCCGTCCTGCGCTCTCAAAATTTTTTTCGCAGTTTCACATGCCCATCTTTAAACGACGATTCCCAAGCAACTAAAAGAGTCTAACTATCGCAATAACTTTCAGAATCTGCGGAATATATTCTAGTTTCATAATAACATCACCGGAGATTTTGCACGGTGAAACTTTAGGCCCGGGGGGCGTTTTTACGCGGACTTTCGGCAGCCGTCCTCCGCTCTCAAAATTTTTTTCGCAGTTTCACATGCCCATCTTTAAACGACGATTCCCAAGCAACTAAAAGAGTCTAACTATCGCAATAACTTTCAGAATCTGCGGAATATATTCTAGTTTCATAATAACATCACCGGAGATTTTGCACGGTGAAACTTTAGGCCCGGGGGGCGTTTTTACGCGGACTTTCGGCAGCCGTCCTCCGCTCTCAAAATTTTTTTCGCAGTTTCACATGCCCATCTTCAAACGACGATTCCCAAGCAACTAAAAGAGTCTAACTATCGCAATAACTTTCAGAATCTGCGGAATATATTCTAGTTTCATAATAACATCACCGGAGATTTTGCACGGTGAAACTTTAGGCCCGGGGGGCGTTTTTACGCGGACTTTCGGCAGCCGTCCTGCGCTCTCAAAATTTTTTTCGCAGTTTCACATGCCCATCTTTAAACGACGATTCCCAAGCAACTAAAAGAGTCTAACTATCGCAATAACTTTCAGAATCTGCGGAATATATTCTAGTTTCATAATAACATCACCGGAGATTTTGCACGGTGAAACTTTAGGCCCGGGGGGCGTTTTTACGCGGACTTTCGGCAGCCGTCCTCCGCTCTCAAAATTTTTTTCGCAGTTTCACATGCCCATCTTCAAACGACGATTCCCAAGCAACTAAAAGAGTCTAACTATCGCAATAACTTTCAGAATCTGCGGAATATATTCTAGTTTCATAATAACATCACCGGAGATTTTGCACGGTGAAACTTTAGGCCCGGGGGGCGTTTTTACGCGGACTTTCGGCAGCCGTCCTGCGCTCTCAAAATTTTTTTCGCAGTTTCACATGCCCATCTTTAAACGACGATTCCCAAGCAACTAAAAGAGTCTAACTATCGCAATAACTTTCAGAATCTGCGGAATATATTCTAGTTTCATAATAACATCACCGGAGATTTTGCACGGTGAAACTTTAGGCCCGGGGGGCGTTTTTACGCGGACTTTCGGCAGCCGTCCTCCGCTCTCAAAATTTTTTTCGCAGTTTCACATGCCCATCTTCAAACGACGATTCCCAAGCAACTAAAAGAGTCTAACTATCGCAATAACTTTCAGAATCTGCGGAATATATTCTAGTTTCATAATAACATCACCGGAGATTTTGCACGGTGAAACTTTAGGCCCGGGGGCGTTTTTACGCGGACTTTCGGCAGCCGTCCTCCGCTCTCAAAATTTTTTTCGCAGTTTCACATGCCCATCTTCAAACGACGATTCCCAAGCAACTAAAAGAGTCTAACTATCGCAATAACTTTCAGAATCTGCGGAATATATTCTAGTTTCATAATAACATCACCGGAGATTTTGCACGGTGAAACTTTAGGCCCGGGGGGCGTTTTTACGCGGACTTTCGGCAGCCGTCCTGCGCTCTCAAAATTTTTTTCGCAGTTTCACATGCCCATCTTTAAACGACGATTCCCAAGCAACTAAAAGAGTCTAACTATCGCAATAACTTTCAGAATCTGCGGAATATATTCTAGTTTCATAATAACATCACCGGAGATTTTGCACGGTGAAACTTTAGGCCCGGGGGGCGTTTTTACGCGGACTTTCGGCAGCCGTCCTCCGCTCTCAAAATTTTTTTCGCAGTTTCACATGCCCATCTTCAAACGACGATTCCCAAGCAACTAAAAGAGTCTAACTATCGCAATAACTTTCAGAATCTGCGGAATATATTCTAGTTTCATAATAACATCACCGGAGATTTTGCACGGTGAAACTTTAGGCCCGGGGGGCGTTTTTACGCGGACTTTCGGCAGCCGTCCTGCGCTCTCAAAATTTTTTTCGCAGTTTCACATGCCCATCTTTAAACGACGATTCCCAAGCAACTAAAAGAGTCTAACTATCGCAATAACTTTCAGAATCTGCGGAATATATTCTAGTTTCATAATAACATCACCGGAGATTTTGCACGGTGAAACTTTAGGCCCGGGGGGCGTTTTTACGCGGACTTTCGGCAGCCGTCCTCCGCTCTCAAAATTTTTTTCGCAGTTTCACATGCCCATCTTTAAACGACGATTCCCAAGCAACTAAAAGAGTCTAACTATCGCAATAACTTTCAGAATCTGCGGAATATATTCTAGTTTCATAATAACATCACCGGAGATTTTGCACGGTGAAACTTTAGGCCCGGGGGCGTTTTTACGCGGACTTTCGGCAGCCGTCCTCCGCTCTCAAAATTTTTTTCGCAGTTTCACATGCCCATCTTCAAACGACGATTCCCAAGCAACTAAAAGAGTCTAACTATCGCAATAACTTTCAGAATCTGCGGAATATATTCTAGTTTCATAATAACATCACCGGAGATTTTGCACGGTGAAACTTTAGGCCCGGGGGGCGTTTTTACGCGGACTTTCGGCAGCCGTCCTGCGCTCTCAAAATTTTTTTCGCAGTTTCACATGCCCATCTTTAAACGACGATTCCCAAGCAACTAAAAGAGTCTAACTATCGCAATAACTTTCAGAATCTGCGGAATATATTCTAGTTTCATAATAACATCACCGGAGATTTTGCACGGTGAAACTTTAGGCCCGGGGGGCGTTTTTACGCGGACTTTCGGCAGCCGTCCTCCGCTCTCAAAATTTTTTTCGCAGTTTCACATGCCCATCTTCAAACGACGATTCCCAAGCAACTAAAAGAGTCTAACTATCGCAATAACTTTCAGAATCTGCGGAATATATTCTAGTTTCATAATAACATCACCGGAGATTTTGCACGGTGAAACTTTAGGCCCGGGGGGCGTTTTTACGCGGACTTTCGGCAGCCGTCCTGCGCTCTCAAAATTTTTTTTCGCAGTTTCACATGCCCATCTTTAAACGACGATTCCCAAGCAACTAAAAGAGTCTAACTATCGCAATAACTTTCAGAATCTGCGGAATATATTCTAGTTTCATAATAACATCACCGGAGATTTTGCACGGTGAAACTTTAGGCCCGGGGGGCGTTTTTACGCGGACTTTCGGCAGCCGTCCTCCGCTCTCAAAATTTTTTTCGCAGTTTCACATGCCCATCTTTAAACGACGATTCCCAAGCAACTAAAAGAGTCTAACTATCGCAATAACTTTCAGAATCTGCGGAATATATTCTAGTTTCATAATAACATCACCGG
>CAWVNO010000610.1:0-40665 GCA_963930645.1 Salticus scenicus | reverse complement strand
ATAGAATAAAAAGAAGATGCTTATTAGAAATATTACATCTGTTTGTCATTCATCGGGTTTTAGTGTATTAACCAAGTGTTAAGATAGTAGAAAAAATGATTTATGTAGATAAAATATGAAAAAGTATTATAAATATAATTTATTTCATAATCTAATAGATATCGATACAATTTTCAATCTATGTATGTAATATCAGTGTGCACTGTTACAAATTTCAACAGAAAACTCTGTGTAATCTATTATCTTAAGTCTTACGTAAAATTACAGAGGAAAATAGACGGAGATGTTAAAAAAAATATTTTATAAATTCATTTTAATAACTAATATTAATTTAATTAATTATTGGCGAGAATATATTTCGGACTTGGAATGCTTTTTCTAAAGTAGAAACAGTCATTTTTAATTATAATTACAAAAATTAAATAATAAAACTAGGTAAAAATACAGAATAAATATTGAGAATCTCGATTATTCACTTTTAACTAAGAATTACTGTAAATTTACAGAGACTCTGGATAAATATTTACATTAAATTTACAGAAATTTTTAACAGTGTGTAATCATATACAAATGAAATTCAATACAGAAAAAACAAACGATGCTTATTATAAAAGTTAATTCTGTTTTTCATTCATTAGGTTTTTAGTGTATTAATATGTGTCAAATATTTAAAAATGATTTTTGTAGACAAAATATGAAAAATTATTATAAACACAATTTTTTGCCCCGAGTAAAATAAGAAAAATTATATTAAGATTTTTCATCTTAATTAGAAGTTTAAATTAGTGTTTCTAAGTTAATTTTTACTATTTTTTTTTTTTTTTTTTTTGTCATCTAAAAAATTTTGATTCAATTATCAATATATGTATAAAATATCAGTATGTTACCACATATATAAAAGGAATTCTGATTATAATAAACTAAATATATTAAAGAAAAAAGAAGCAGTTTTAATATTTATAATAGAAAGAATTTATATGAACATATTTTAACCCCCCCCCCCCCAAAAAAAAAAGCAGTTTTAATATTTATAATAGTAAGAATTTACATGAACTTATTTTAACATATATATATATATATATATATATACTGATATATCATCTAAATTAGAATTTTTGTATTTTTTTGTATTAATTTTTTTATTTAAATATTTCTATCTTCGTTTTTATTAAATTTATTTCATAATCTAAAGAATATCGATACAATTTTCAATCTAGGAATTTAATATCAATATGTGATCACATACAAATGAAATTCTATATAGAAAAATAAAAGGAAGCTTATTATAAATATTAAACCTGTTTTTCATTCATTAGGTTTTTAGTGTATTAACAAGTGTTAAAAGTTTAAAAAAGATTTATGTAGAAAAAAAATATTATAAATATATTTTTGTTTCTCAGTATAATAAGAAAAATTATATTAAGACTGATTATCTTGATTAGAATTTAAAAAAGAAAAGGAAAAAAAAAAAAGTTAGAAATTCTTTTTTAAGGAATTTTGATACAATTTTCAATAAGTATAAAATATTTCAATTTTATTTATGTTTTCACATATATAAATGGAATTCTGAATAAAATAAACTAACTGCATTAAAGCAGTTTTAATGTTTATAATTGTAAGGTTATAAATAAACTTATTTTGAGATATATATATATTTTTTTAATGTTTTTCATTTATTTATTTTTTTAAATATTTATATCTTCATTTTTATTAATTTAATTTCCTTATCTAAAGAATATCGATACAATTTTCAATCTACGTATGTAATATCAATATGTGATCACATACTAATGAAATTCTATATAGAATAATAAAAGGATGCTTATTATAAATATTAAATCTGTTTTTCATTCATTAGGTTTTTAGTGTATTAACAGGTGTTAAAAGTTTAAAAAAGATTTATGCAGAAAAAAAAAATATTATAAATATATTTTTGTTTCTCAGTATAATAAGAAAAATTGTATTTAGACTGATTATCTTAATTAGAATTTAAAAAAGAAAAGAAAAAAAAAAGCTAGAAATACTTTTTTAAGGAATTTTGATACAATTTTCAATAAGTATAAAATATTATAATTCTATTTATATATGTTTTCTCATATATAAATGGAATTCTGAATAAAATAAACTAACAACATTTAAAAAAAAAAAAAAAAAAAAAAAAAAGCAGTTTTAATGTTTATAATTGTAAGGTTATAAATAAACTTATTTTGAGAAATATATATATATATATATATATATATATATATATATGTATATATATACTGATATTATTTTAATTAGAATTTTTTTTTATGTTTTTTATTTATTTTTTAAATATTTCTATCTTCATTTTTATTAATTTTATTTCCTTATCTAAAGAATATCTATACAATTTTCAATCTATGTATATAATATCATTATGTGATCATATACAAATGAAATTCTATATCAAAAAAGTAAATGATGCTTATTATAAATATTAATTCTCTTTTCCATTCTATAGGATTTTTGTGTATTAATAAGTGTTAAAAGTTTTAAAATGATTTTTGTAGACAAAATATAAAACAATTATTATAAATATAGATTTTTTCCCCTCAGTAAAATAAAAAAATATACATATACTGAGATTGATTATCTTAATTAGAATTTTAAATTAGTATTTCTAACTTCATTTTTATTATTATTAATTTCGTAATCAAAAGGATTTTGATACAATTCTAACTCTATGTATAAAATATCAGTATGTTATCACATATATAAATTGAATTCCGATTATAATAAACTAAACATATATATATATATATATAAGCAGTTTTAATGTTTATAACTGTAAGGCTAAAAACGTACTTATTTAGATCCAACCCCCCACCCCCCACAATAATAATAATAATAAAAGTTAAGGCAATCTCAATGTAATTTTTCTATCTTCATTTTTATCATTATTTTTTTTAATAATCTAAAGAATATCCATACAATTTTCAATCTATGTATAAAATATCAGTATGTAGATCACATACAAATTAAATTTTATATAGAATAAATAAAGGTTGCTTATTATAAATATTAAATCGGTTTTTCATTTTTAGGTTTTTAGTGTATTAACAAGATTTAAAAGTTTAAAAATGATTTATGTATACAAAATATGAAAAATTATTATAAATATGTATACTTTTTCTTCTCAGTGCAATAAAAAAATGTATACTAAGGCTGATTATCTTAATTAGAATTTTAAATAAATAAAAGAAAAATGTTAGAAATACATTTTTTTTTTTTTTTTTTCACGTAAGGAATATGTATACAATTTTCAACATGTACAAAATATTATAATTTCTTTTATATATGTTGTCACATAAATAAATGGAATTCTGAATATATTAAACTATTTTTTTTTTTTTTTTTTTTTTTTTAACAAAAGAAATTTTAATATTTATAATTGTAATGTTATAAAGGAACATATTTTGACAATAATAATAAAAATAAAATAAATAAATAAATAAATAAAGTAAAATAAAATAAAATGGGGAATCAGATATATTATCTTAATTAGAATTTTTTTAATTTTTAATTTATTTTTTTTATTTTTTTAAATATTTTTTTCTACAATTTTATTAAATTTATTTCATAATTTAAAGAATATCGATACAATATTGAATCTAGGTATGAAATACCAGTATGTGGTCACATGCAAATGTAATTTTATATGGAATTAAACCAAGGATGCTTATTATTCTTATAAATATAATATCTGTTTTTTTTTTTTTTTTTTTTTTAGCGTATTAACAAGTGTTAAAAGTTAAAAAATGATTTATGTAGACAAAATATGAAACATTATTATAAATATAATAATTGTTTTCTCAGTATAATAATAAGATTGATTTTCTTAATTAGAATTTTAAATTAATATTTCCAACTTATTTATTTTTTGTTTCTTATTTTTTTTATTTTTTTATTCGGTAATCTAAGGAATTTTGATACCATTGTCAATCTATGTATAATATATCAGTATGTTGTCACATATAAATATGGAACTCTAATTATAATAAACAAAATATATTTAAAACACACACACACACACAGTTTTAATGTTTATAATTGTAAGGTTACAAATAAACTTATTTAGACAAAATACATATATACATACTGAGATACTTTAATTATAACTTTTAATTTTTACTTAGAATAAACGAAGGATTCTTAATACTCGCATAAATATGAAATCTGTTTTTTTATTCATTTTTTTAAGCGTATGATTAACAAGTATTGAAAGTTCAAAAATGATTTATGTAGACAAAATATGAAAAATTAATATAAATATAATATTTGTTTTCTCAGTGTAATAAGAAGATTGGTTTTCTTAATTAGAATTTTAAATTGGTATTTCTAACTTAATTTCTTTATTTTATTTTTTTTTTTTTCATTATCTAAGGAGTTTTTATAATATTTTCAATATATGTATAAAATATCAGTATATTGTCACATATATAAATGGAATTCTAATTATAATATAGTAAAAGAAAAAAAAAACACAGTTTTAGTGTTTGTAAGGTTATAAATGAATTTATTTAGACAAAAAAATATATATGTATACTGAGATACCTTAATTATAACTTTTAATTTTTTTTTTTAAGTTTAAAAATTATTTATGTAGACAAAATATTAAAAATTTTATAATTGAAATTTTTTTCTCAGTATAAAAAATTATACTAAGACTAATTATCTTAATTAGAATTTTAAATAAATAAATAAAAAAAAAAAAAAAAAAAAAAAAAGAAAGAAACATACAAAAGATGAAAGAAAAATAAATAAGTTAGAAATGGAATATATATATATATATATATATATATATATATATATATATATATTAATATAAGAAATTTTGATACAATTTTCATTGTGTATAATATAATTTCATTTATATATGTGACAATATATATATATGATTAAAAGACAGAGAGACAGAAAAGACAGAAAGCCAGATTTAAAAGACAGATTTATTGATGATTTAATCGTTTTAACTGTAATTGTTTCGAAAACACTTCCAGAAAAATATATTCTAAAGAATTAATTTTAAACCGTACAGATAATGATAAAAATTCTTTCCTAGATTTAAATATAAAGAGGAATGAAGAAAAATGGCTTATTGGATTATACGATAAAAGGAAGGATTTTAATTTTAAAGTAAATAGTCTTACTAATTGGTTTTCAGATATCAGTAGAAAAGTTTTAAAAAATATGTTCGCACAGCTTAAAAGAATCCGTACTATTTGCAATAATGAAAATTGTATAAAATTTGCTTTTGAAGACCTTAAAAACACCTTGCACATTAACAGTTACCCGTCCCAATTTTTAACTGTGTTTTTCCAGAGTTTTTCTATCTCGGTTTGTTCTACTTCATCATTCAAGGGCGATATTTAAGTACCGACGAGTAGCCCCGTCGGCCGAAGAAGGGTTTTATTTTATTTCATTTTATACTTTCTTGTTTACCTTCAGTAATTCTTTATTGTAGTGTATATTTTTAAAATAACTCATGTAATTTTACAACTGTTTTAGTATTTTTATACATTATATATATGTTTGATTTCTCTTCAGTTGTCGGTGGTTTAATGTTAGGTGAGAAGTTGGGGGCTAAGGATACTTAATAGCTAATTGCTACTGTCCTTTCAGAAACTTCTCTTTCACCCCTACACTGAGGGGCTCCCTGATGAAGATCTCAGTGTTTTTTGGGGTTTAATTTCATTCATTTGTTTATATATTTCTACATTTAAGTTTTGCATTTCCTTTTGCTGCAATTTTGCGCATTGGTTTGTAATTCTCCTTTTGGTTTTTCTAGTCTTTAAACTTATATTTATATATAAATTCATTTTAATAGTTATATATAAAGTTCTAATTAAGGTAATCTCAGTGTAATTTTTTTATCTTCATTTTTATCAAATTTATTTAATAATCTAAAGAATATCAATACAATTCTTAATCTATGTATAAAATATCAGTATGTGATCACACACAAATGAAATTCTATTTAAACAAAGGACGCTTATTATAAATATTAAAGCTGTTTTTCATTCCTTAGGTTTTTGGTTTATTAACGAGACTTAAAATTTTTAAAATGATTTATGTAGGCAAAATATGAAAAATTATTATAAATATAATTTTTTTCCCCTCAGTATAATACGAGAAATTATACTAAGACTGATTATCTTATTTAGAAATTTAAAATTATATATAAAATTAAGTTTGAAATAGTTTTTATTTTATTTTATTTTTTATTTTTAATATAAAAAATTTTGATACAATTTTCAGTATGTGTAAAATATAATCTCATTTATATATGTTGTCACAAACATAAATGGAATTCTGAATATAAGAAACTAAGAGGTTTTTTTTTTTTTTTTTTTTTTTTTAAACAAAAGCAAATTTAATATTTATAATTGTAAAGTTATAAAAGAACTTAATTTGACAAAAATAAATAAATAAAATGGAAAATTATGAAGATAGTATATCTTAATTAGAATTTTTTTAAATATTTGTTATTTGTTTATTTATACATTTATTTATTATATATATATATATATATTTCATCAATTTTATTAATTTTTTTTCTTAGTTTAAAGAATATCGATACAATTTTGAATCTATGTATAAAATACTTGTATGTGGTTACATACAAATGCAATTTTATATAGAATTAAACCAAGGATGCTTAATATTCGTATAAATATTAAATCCGTTTCTTATTCATTTGGTTTTTTTTAAGCGTATTAACAAGTGTAAAAAGTTAAAAAATGATTTATGTAGACAAAATATGAAACATTATTATAAATGTAATAATTGTTTTATCAGTATAAAAAGATTGATTTTCTTAATTAGAATTTTAAATTAATATTTTAAACTTATTTATTTTTTTGTTTCTGATTTTTTTTTTATTCATTTTTTTTTATTATTTTTTTTCCGTCATCTAAGAAATTTTGATACCATTGTTAATCTATGTATAATATATCAGAATGTTGTCACATATATAAATGGAACTCTTATTATAATAAACGAAATATATTTTAAAAAACAACAACAAAAAAAAAAAAACAGTTTTAATGTTTATAATTGTAAGGTTACAAATAACTTTAGACAATATATACACACTGAGATACCTTAGTTATAACTTTTAATTTTTTTTTTTTTTTTTTTAGTGCACTAACAATACGTTTTTTGTGTATTAACAAGTGTTAAAAGTTTAAAAATTATTTATGTAGACAAAATATGAAAAATTATTATAATTGTAATTTTTTTCCCTCACTATAAGAAAAATTATACTAAGACTGATTATCTTAATTAGAATTTTAAATTAAATTAGAATAAAAATAAATAAATTATAAACATTTTTTTTTTAATACAAGGAATTTTGAAACAATTTTCAATGTGTATAAAGTATTATAATTCCATTTATATGTGTGACAACACATATAATTTCATTTCATTTCATTAATTAATTTCATTTATTTCAACATTATAATTTCATTTATATATGTTGTGACACATATAAATGTAATTCTGAATATAATAAACTAAATATATTTAAAAGAAGAAAAATATAATATTTTAAAAAGTATTAATTAAGTTAATCTCAGTGTATTTTTTTTTAATCTACATTTTTATTAAATTTATATAATAATCTAAAGAATATCGATACAGATTTCAATCTATGTAACAAATATCAATATGTGATCACATGCAAATGATATTCCATATAGAATAAACAAAGGATGTCCATTATAAATATTAAATCTGTTTTCCATTCATTAGGTTTTTAGTGTATTAACAAGAGTTAAAATTTCAAAAATGATTTACATAGAGAAAATATGAAAAATTATTATAATTATAAGTTTTTTTCTCAGTATAATAAGAAAATTATAGAAAGACTGATTATCTTAATAAGAATTTTAAATTTGTAAAAGAAAAATTAAGTTAGAAATACAATTTTTGTTAAATACAATAAGGAATTTTGTTATAGTTTTCAATATGTATAAAATATTATAATTTAATTTATGTATGTTTTCACATATATAAATGGAATTCTAAATATGATAAATTAAATGTATTTCTTTTTCTTTCTTTCTTTCTTTTTTTTTTTAAGCAGTTTTAATATTTCTAATTATAAAGTTATAAAGAAACTTATTTTGACAAATATATAAATAAATAAATAATGGAAAATGGAAAATTATACTGATTAGAAATTTTTTTGTATTTAATATTTTTATTTGTTTATTTATTATTATTATTATTATTATTTTAAATATTTCTATTTTCAATTTTATTAAATTTATTTCATAATTTAAAGAATATCGATACAATTTTGAATCTATATATAAAATACCAGTATGTGGTCACATGCAAATGAAATTCTATATAGAATAAACCAAGGATGCTTAATACTTGTATAAATATTAAATCTGTTTTTTATTCATTAGGTTTGTTTTCGCGTGTTAACAAGTGTTAAAAGTTAAAAAATGATTTATGTAGACAAAATATGAAAAATTAATATAAATATAATTCTTTTCTCAGTATAATAAGATGATTGATTTTCATAATTAGAATTTTAAATTGGTATTACTAACATAATTTCTTTCCCCCCCAAAAAAAAGTTTTAGAGTTTATAATTGTAAGGTTATAAATGAACTTATTTAGACAATACTGAGATACTTAAATATAACTTTTAATTTTTTTTCTTTTTAAGTGCACTAACATTAAATTTTTTGTGCATTAACAAGTGTTAAAAGAATAAAAATTATATATGTAGACAAAATATGTAAAAATTTATAATTGTAATCTTTTTTTCTCATTATAAGAAAAATTATACTAAGACTGATTATCTTAATTGGAGAAAAAAAAAAAAAAAAAAATGAAAAAAAGAAAAAAGAAATGAATAAGTTAGAAATAGTTTTTTTTAAATGTAAGGAATTTTTATACAATTTTCAATGTGTATAAAATATTATAATCTAATTTATATATGTGACAACATATATGTTCATTTATTTCAACTTTATAATTTCATTTATATGTGTTGTCACACATATAAATGGAATTCTGAATATAATAAACTACATATATTAAATATATATATATTTATATTTAAAAGATTCTAATTAAAGTAATCTCAGTGTAATTTTTTTTATCTTCATTTTAATTTAATTTATTTAATAATCTAAAGAATATCTATACAATTCTTAATCTATGTTTAAAATATCAGTATGTGATCTCACACAAATGAAATTCTATATAAACAAAGGATGCTTATTATAAATATTAAAGCTGTTTTTCATTCCTTAGGTTTTTGGTTTATTAACGAGAGTTAAGTTTTAAAATGATTTATGTAGACAAAATATGAAAACTTATTATAAATATAATTTTTTTTTCAGTATAATAAGAGAAATTATACAAAGACTGATTATCTTATTTAGAAATTTAAATTTATAAATAAAATGAAGTTTCAAAAACAGTTTTTTTTAAATATAAGAAATTTTTATACAATTTTCAATTAGTGTAAAATACAATCTCATTTATTTATGTTGTCACATACATAAATGGAATTCTGAATATAAGAAACTAAGTGTTTTTTTTTTTTTTTTTTAATTAAACAAAAGCAAATTTAATATTTATAATGTTAAAGTTATAAAAGAACTTACTTTGACAAAAATAAATAAATTAAAAAAAATGGAAAATTATAAAGATGGTGTCTTTAATTAGAATTTTATTAATTTTATTAATTTTTATTTGTTTATTTATTTATTTATTATTTTTTTCTTCAATTTTCTTAAATTGTTTTCATAATTTGAAGAATATCTATACAATTTTGAATCTAAGTATAAAATACCTGTATGTGGTCACATACAAATGGAATTCTATATAGAATTATACCAAGGATGCTTAATATGCGTATAAATATTAAATCTGTTTTTTATTCATTAGGGGCTTTTTAACGTATTAACAAGTGTTAAAAGTTAAAAAATAACTTATGTATACAAAATATGAAAACTTAATATAAATATAATTGTTTTCTCAGTATAATAAGATGATTGATTTTCTTAATTAAAATTTTAAATTGGTATTTCTAACTTATTTTTTTCCCCCGTAACACAAGGAAATTTTATACCATTGTCAGCGTATGTTCTTACCAGCGTTATCAGTATTGTCTTACATATGTAAATGGAATTCTAATTATAATAAACCAAATACATATATTTAAAAAAAAAAAAAAAAAAAAAAAAAACAGTTTTAGTGTTTATAATTGTAAGGTTATAAATGAATTTATTTTGACAATATACTGAAATACCTTAATTAGAACTTTATTTTTTATTTTATTTTATTTTATTTTTAAGTGCACTAACATTATTTATTTTGTGCATTAACAAGTGTTAAAAGTTTAAAAAATGATTTATGTAGACAAAATATAAAAAATTATTATTAATGTAATTTTTGTTTCTCAGTATAAGAAAAATTATAGTAAGACTGATTAACCTAATTAGAATTTAAAATAAAAAAAAATAAATAAAAAAAAAGTTAGAAATAGTAAATTTTTTTGTTACTTTTTTTTTTTTCTTTTTTGAATAAAAGGAATTTTGATGGCAATTTTCAAAGTGTATAAAATATATTTCCATTTATATATACGACAACATATATTTTCATTTATTTCAACATTATAATTTCATTTATATATGTTGTCACACATATAGATGGAATTCTAAATATAATAAACTAAGTATATTAAAAAAAATTAAAAAAGTTCTAATTATAGTAATCTCAGTGTAATTTTTTTATCTTCATTTTTATTAAATTTATTTAATAATCTAAAGAATATAAGAATATCGATACAATTTTCAATCTATGTATGTAATATCAGTGTGCACTGTTACAAATTTCAACAGAAAACTCTGTGTAATCTATTATCTTAAGTCTTACGTAAAATTACAGAGGAAAATAGACGGAGATGTCAAAAAACTTTTTTTATAAATTCATTTTAATAACTAATATTAATTTAATTAATTATTGGCGAGAATATATTTCGGACTTGGAATGCTTTTTCTAAAGTAGAAACAGTCATTTTTAATTATAATTACAAAAATTAAATAATAAAACTAGGTAAAAATACAGAATAAATATTGAGAATCTCGATTATTCACTTTTAACTAAGAATTACTGTAAATTTACAGAGACTCTGGATAAATATTTACATTAAATTTACAGAAATTTTTAACAGTGTGTAATCATATACAAATGAAATTCTATACAGAAAAAACAAACGATGCTTATTATAAAAGTTAATTCTGTTTTTCATTCATTAGGTTTTTAGTGTATTGTGTCATGTGTCATGTGTCATTTAGTCTATGTGTCAAATATTTAAAAATGATTTTTGTAGACAAAATATGAAAAATTATTATAAACACAATTTTTTGCCCCGAGTAAAATAAGAAAAATTATATTAAGATTTTTCATCTTAATTAGAAGTTTAAATTAGTGTTTCTAAGTTAATTTTTACTAATATTTTTTTTTTTTTTGTCATAATCTAAAAAATTTTGATTCAATTATCAATATATGTATAAAATATCAGTATGTTACCACATATATAAAAGGAATTCTGATTATAATAAACTAAATATATTAAAGAAAAAAAAAGCAGTTTTAATATTTATAATAGTAAGAATTTATATGAACATATTTTAACCCCCCCCTCCCCCCCCAAAAAAAAAAAACAAAACAGTTTTAATATTTATAATAGCAAGAATTTACATGAACTTATTTTAACAAATATATATATATATATATATACTGATATATCATCTAAATTAGAATTTTTGTATTTTTTTTATTACTTTTTTTATTTAAATATTTCTATCTTCGTTTTTATTAAATTTATTTCATAATCTAAAGAATATCGATACAATTTTCAATCTAGGAATTTAATATCAATATGTGATCACATACAAATGAAATTCTATATAGAAAAATAAAAGGATGCTTATTATAAATATTAAATCTGTTTTTCATTCATTAGGTTTTTAGTGTATTAACAAGTGTTAAAAGTTTAAAAAAGATTTATGTAGAAAAAAATATTATAAATATATTTTTGTTTCTCAGTATAATAAGAAAAATTATATTAAGACTGATTATCTTGATTAGAATTTAAAAAAGAAAAGGAAAAAAAAAAAGTTAGAAATTCTTTTTTAAGGAATTTTGATACAATTTTCAATAAGTATAAAATATTACAATTTTATTTATGTTTTCACATATATAAATGGAATTCTGAATAAAATAAACTAACTGCATTAAAGCAGTTTTAATGTTTATAATTGTAAGGTTATAAATAAATTTATTTTGAGATATATATATTTTTTTAATGTTTTTCATTTATTTATTTTTTTAAATATTTATATCTTCATTTTTATTAATTTAATTTCCTTATCTAAAGAATATCGATACAATTTTCAATCTACGTATGTAATATCAATATGTGATCACATACTAATGAAATTCTATATAGAATAATAAAAGGATGCTTATTATAAATATTAAATCTGTTTTTCATTCATTAGGTTTTTAGTGTATTAACAGGTGTTA
Source organism: Salticus scenicus (assembly GCA_963930645.1). NCBI lineage: Eukaryota > Metazoa > Arthropoda > Arachnida > Araneae > Salticidae > Salticus > Salticus scenicus. The sequence goes on along the minus strand of CAWVNO010000610.1, from coordinate 28,080 downwards.
AAAGTTTAAAAAAGATTTATGTAGAAAAAAAAAATATTATAAATATATTTTTGTTTCTCAGTATAATAAGAAATATTGTATTTAGACTGATTATCTTAATTAGAATTTAAAGAAGAAAAGGAAAAAAAAAAAAGCTAGAAATACTTTTTTAAGGAATTTTGATACAATTTTCAATAAAAATAAAATATTATAATTCTATTTATATATGTTTTCTCATATATAAATGGAATTCTGAATAAAATAAACTAACTACATAAAAAAAAAAAAAAAAAAAAAAAAAAAAAAAGCAGTTTTAATGTTTATAATTGTAAGGTTATAAATTAACTTATTACTGATATTATTTTAATTAGAATTTTTTTATGTTTTTTATTTATTTTTTAAATATTTCTATTTTCATTTTTATTAATTTGGTTTCCTTATCTAAAGAATATCTATACAATTTTCAATCTATGTATAAAATATCAGTATGTAGATCACATACAAATTAAATTTTATATAGAATAAACAAAGGTTGCTTATTATAAATATTAAATCGGTTTTTCATTTTTAGGTTTTTAGTGTATTAACAAGATTTAAAAGTTTAAAAATGATTTATGTATACAAAATATGAAAAATTATTATAAATATGTATACTTTTTCTTCTCAGTGCAATAAAAAAATTTATACTAAGGCTGCTTATCTTAATTAGAATTTTAAATAAATAAAAAAAAATGTTAGAAATACATTTTTTTTTTCTCGTAAGGAATTTGTATACAATTTTCAACATGTACAAAATATTATAATTTCTTTTATATATGTTGTCACATAAATAAATGGAATTCTGAATATACTAAACTATTTTTTTTTTTTTAACAAAAGAATTTTTAATATTTATAATTGTAATGTTATAAAGGAACATATTTTGACAATAATAATAAAAATAAAATAAATAAATAAGTAAATAAAATTAAATTAAAATAAAATGGGGAATCAGATATATTATCTTAATTAGAATTTTTTTTTAATTTTTTTAATTTTTATTTATTTTTATATTTTTTTAAATATTTTTTTCTACTATTTTATTAAATTTATTTCATAATTTAAAGAATATCGATACAATATTGAATCTAGGTATGAAATACCAGTATGTGGTAACATGCAAATGTAAGTTTATATGGAATTAAACCAAGGATGCTTATTATTCGTATAAATATAATATCTGTTTTTTTATTCAATAGGTTTTTTTTTTTTTTTTTTTTTTTAGCGTATTAACAAGTGTTAAGTTAAAAAATGATTTATGTAGACAAAATATGAAACATTATTATAAATATAATAATTATTTTCTGAGTATAGTAAGAAGATTGATTTTCTTAATTAGAATTTTAAATTAATATTTCCAACTTATTTATTTATTTTTTGTTTCTTATTTTTTTTATTTTTTTATTCCGTAATCTAAGGAATTTTGATACCATTGTCAATCTATGTATAATATATCAGTATGTTGTCACATATAAATATGGAACTCTAATTTTAATAAACAAAATATATTTAAAACACACACACACAGTTTTAATGTTTATAATTGTAAGGTTACAAATAAACTTATTTAGATAAAATACATATATACATACTGAGATACTTTAATTATAACTTTTAATTTTTACTTTTCTTTTTAGAATGAAAAATTATTATCATTGTAATTGTTTTTTCTGAGTATGAGAAAAATTATACTAAGACTGATTAGTTTAATTAGAATTTTAAATTTAAATAAAATAAATAAATAAATATAAGTAATTTTCAAACAGTTTTCAATGTGTATAAAATATTATAATTCCATTTATATATGTCACAACACATATAATTTCATTTATTTCAACATCATAATTTCTTTATATATGTTGTCACACATATAAATGTAATTCTGAATATAATAAATAAAATATTTCAAAAAGTTCTAATTAAGGTAATCTCAGTGTATTTTTTATTTTATTTTTATTTTATCTACATTTTTATTAAATTTATATAATAATCTAAAGAATATCGATACAGTTTGCAATCTATGTACAAAATATCAGTATGTGGTCACATGCAAATGAAATTCCATATAGCATAAACAATGTATGCTCATTATAAAAATAAAATCTATTTTCCATTCATTAGGTTTTTAGTGTATTAACAAGAGTTAAAAGTTAAAAAATGATTTATATAGACAAAATATGAAAAATTCTTTTAAATATAAGGTTTTTTTTCGGTATAATAAGAAAAATTATACAAAGACTGATTATCTTAATTAGAATTTTAAATTTATATATATATATATATATATATATATATATATATATACATATATATATAATTAGAAACACTTTTTTTTTTTTTTCCAATATAAGGAGTTTTGATACAATTTTCAATATGTATAAAATATTATAATTTAATTTATATATGTTGTCACATGTATAAATGGAATTCTAAATATGATAAATTAAATGATTAAATAAAATGGAAAATTATACAGATATCTTAACTAGAACTTTTTTTATTTTTTTTTAATTTTTATTTGTTTAATTATTTCTTTAATATTTCTATCTTCAAGTTTATTATTATTTTTTTTTTTATAATTTGAAGAATATTGATACAATTTTGAATCTAAGTATTTATAAAATACCAGAATGTGGTCACATGCAAATAAAATTCTGCATAGAATAAACGAAGGATTCTTAATACTCGCATAAATATTAAATCTGTTTTTTTATTCATTTTTTTAAGCGTATGATTAACAAGTATTAAAAGTTCAAAAATGATTTATGTAGACAAAATATGAAAAATTAATATAATATTTGTTTTCTCAGTGTAATAAGAAGATTGGTTTTCTTAATTAGAATTTTAAATTGGTATTTCTAACTTAATTTCTTTATTTTTTTTTTTTTTTTTCATTATCTAAGCAGTTTTTATAATATTTTCAATATATGTATAAAATATCAGTATATTGTCACATATATAAATGGAATTCTAATTATAATATAGTAAAAGAAAAAAAAAAAACACTGTTTTAGTGTTTGTAAGGTTATAAATGAATTTATTTAGACAAAAAAATATATATGTATACTGAGATACCTTAATTATAACTTTTAATTTTTTTTTTTAAGTTTAAAAATTATTTATGTAGACAAAATATGAAAAATTTTATAATTGAAATTTTTTTCTCAGTATAAGAAATTATACTAAGACTGATTATCTTAATTAGAATTTTAAATAAAAAAAATGAAAGAAACGTACAAAAAATGAAAGAAAAATAAATAAGTTAGAAATGGAATATATATATATATATATATTTTAATATAAGAAATTTTGATACAATTTTCATTGTGTATAATATAATTTCATTTATATATGTGACAATATATATATATATATTGATTAAAAGACAGAGAGACAGAAAAGACAGAAAGCCAGATTTAAAAGACAGATTTATTGATGATTTAATCGTTTTAACTGTAATTGTTTCGAAAACACTTCCAGAAAAATATATTCTAAAGAATTAATTTTAAACCGTACAGATACTGATAAAAATTCTTTCCTAGATTTAAATATAAAGAGGAATGAAGAAAAATGGCTTGGATTATACGATAAAAGGAAGGATTTTAATTTTAAAGTAAATAGTCTTACTAATTGGTTTTCAGATATCAGTTAAAAAGTTTTAAAAAATATGTTCGCACAGCTTAAAAGAATCCGTACTATTTGCAATAATGAAAATTGTATAAAATTTGCTTTTGAAGACCTTAAAAACACCTTGCACATTAACAGTTACCCGTCCCAATTTTTAACTGTGTTTTTCCAGAGTTTTTCTATCTCGGTTTGTTCTACTTCATCATTCAAGGGCGATATTTAAGTACCGACGAGTAGCCCCGTCGGCCGAAGAAGGGTTTTATTTTATTTCATTTTATACTTTCTTGTTTACCTTCAGTAATTCTTTATTGTAGTGTATATTTTTAAAATAACTCATGTAATTTTACAACTGTTTTAGTATTTTTATACATTATATATATGTTTGATTTCTCTTCAGTTGTTGGTGGTTTAATGTTAGGTGAGAAGTTGGGGGCTAAGGATACTTAATAGCTAATTGCTACTGTCCTTTCAGAAACTTCTCTTTCACCCCTACACTGAGGGGCTCCCTGATGAAGATCTCAGTGTTTTTGGGGTTTAATTTCATTCATTTGTTTATATATTTCTACATTTAAGTTTTGCATTTCCTTTTGCTGCAATTTTGCGCATTGGTTTGTAATTCTCCTTTTGGTTTTTCTAGTCTTTAAACTTATATTTATATATAAATTCATTTTAATAGTTATATATAAAGTTCTAATTAAGTAATCTCAGTGTAATTTTTTTATCTTCATTTTTATCAAATTTATTTAATAATCTAAAGAATATCAATACAATTCTTAATCTATGTATAAAATATCAGTATGTGATCACACACAAATGAAATTCTATTTAAACAAAGGATGCTTATTATAAATATTAAAGCTGTTTTTCATTCCTTAGGTTTTTGGTTTATTAACGAGACTTAAAACTTTTAAAATGATTTATGTAGGCAAAATATGAAAAATTATTATAAATATAATTTTTTTCCCCTCAGTATAATACGAGAAATTATACTAAGACTGATTATCTTATTTAGAAATTTAAATTTATATATAAAATTAAGTTTGAAATAGTTTTTATTTTATTTTATTTTTTATTTTTAATATAAAAAATTTTGATACAATTTTTAGTAAGTGTAAAATATAATCTCATTTATATATGTTGTCACAAACATAAATGGAATTCTGAATATAAGAAACTAAGAGTTTTTTTTTTTTTTTTTTTTTTTTAACAAAAGCAAATTTAATATTTATAATTGTAAAGTTATAAAAGAACTTATTTTGACAAAAATAAATAAATAAAATGGAAAATTATGAAGATAGTATATCTTAATTAGAATTTTTTTAAATATTTGTTATTTGTTTATTTATACATTTATTTATTATATATATATATATTTCATCAATTTTATTAATTTTTTTTTTTTAGTTTAAAGAATATCGATACAATTTTGAATCTATGTGTAAAATACTTGTATGTGGTTACATACAAATGCAATTTTATATAGAATTAAACCAAGGATGCTTAATATTCGTATAAATATTAAATCCGTTTCTTATTCATTTGGTTTTTTTTAAGCGTATTAACAAGTTAAAAAATGATTTATGTAGACAAAATATGAAACATTATTATAAATGTAATAATTGTTTTATCAGTATAAAAAGATTGATTTTCTTAATTAGAATTTTAAATTAATATTTTAAACTTATTCATTTATTTTTTTGTTTCTGATTTTTTTTTATTCACTTTATTTATTATTTTTTTCCGTCATCTAAGAAATTTTGATACCATTGTCAATCTATGTATAATATATCAGAATGTTGTCACATATATAAATGGAACTCTTATTATAATAAACGAAATATATTTTAAAAAACAACAACAAAAAAAAAAAAAAAAAAAAAAAAAAAAAAAACAGTTATAATGTTTATAATTGTAAGGTTACAAATAACTTTACACAATATATATACACTGAGATACCTTAATTATAACTTTTAATTTTTTCTTTCTTTTTTTTTTAAGTGCACTATATTACGTTTTTTGTGTATTAACAAGTGTTAAAAGTTTAAAAATTATTTATGTAGACTAAATATGAAAAATTATTATAATTGTAATTTTTTTCCCTCAGTATAAGAAAAATTATACTAAGACTGATTATCTTAATTAGAATTTTAAATTAAATTAGAATAAAAATAAATAAATTATAAACTTTTTTTTTAATACAAGGAATTTTGAAACAATTTTCAATGTGTATAAAATATTATAATTCCATTTATATGTGTGACAACACGTATAATTTCATTTCATTTCATTAATTAATTTCATTTATTTCAACATTATAATTTCATTTATATATGTTGTGACACATATAAATGTAATTCTGAATATAATAAACTAAATATATTTAAAAGAAGAAAAATATAATATTTTAAAAAGTATTAATTAAGTTAATCTCAGTGTATTTTTTTTTTTAATCTACATTTTTATTAAATTTATATAATAATCTAAAGAATATCGATACAGATTTCAATCTATGTAACAAATATCAGTTTGTGATCACATGCAAATGAAATTCCATATAGAATAAACAAAGGATGTCCATTATAAATATTAAATCTGTTTTCCATTCATTAGGTTTTTAGTGTATTAACAAGAGTTAAAATTTCAAAAATGATTTACATAGAGAAAATATGAAAAATTATTATAATTATAAGTTTTTTTCTCAGTATAATAAGAAAATTATAGAAAGACTGATTATCTTAATAAGAATTTTAAATTTATAAAAGAAAAATTAAGTTAGAAATACAATTTTTGTTAAATGCAATAAGGAATTTTGTTATAGTTTTCAATATGTATAAAATATTATAATTTAATTTATATATGTTTTCACATATATAAATGGAATTCTAAATATGATAAATTAAATGTATTTCTTTTTCTTTCTTTTTTTTTTTTTTTTAAGCAGTTTTAATATTTCTAATTATAAAGTTATAAAGAAACTTATTTTGACAAATATATAAATAAATAAATAATGGAAAATGGAAAATTATACTGATTAGAAATTTTTTTGTATTTAATATTTTTATTTGTTTATTTATTATTATTATTATTATTTTAAATATTTCTATTTTCATTTTTATTAAATTTATTTCATAATTTAAAGAATATCGATACAATTTTGAATCTATATATAAAATACCAGTATGTGGTCACATGCAAATGAAATTCTATATAGAATAAACCAAGGATGCTTAATACTTGTATAAATATTAAATCTGTTTATTCATTAGGTTTGTTTTCGCGTGTTAACAAGTGTTAAAAGTTAAAAAATGATTTATGTAGACAAAATATGAAAAATTAATATAAATATAATTCTTTTCTCAGTATAATAAGATGATTGATTTTTATAATTAGAGTTTTAAATTGGTATTTCTAACATAATTTCTTCCCCCCCCCCCCACCCCACAATCTAACGAATTTTGATACCATTGTCAATCCATGTATGAAATATCAGTACGCTGTCATATATCTAAATGGGATTCTAAGTATAATAAACTAAATAAATTTAAAAAAAAAAAAAACAGTTTTAGAGTTTATAATTGTAAGGTTATAAATGAACTTATTTAGACAATACTGAGATACTTAAATATAACTTATAATTTTTTTTTTTTTTTAAGTGCACTAACATTAAATTTTTTGTGCATTAACAAGTGTTAAAAGTATAAAAATTATATATGTAGACAAAATATGTAAAAATTTATAATTGTAATCTTTTTTTCTCATTATAAGAAAAATTATACTAAGACTGATTATCTTAATTGGGGAAAAAAAAAAAAAAATGAAAAAAAGAAAAAAGAAATGAATAAGTTAGAAATAGTTTTTTTTTAATGTAAGGAATTTTTATACAATTTTCAATGTGTATAAAATATTATAATTTAATTTATATATGTGACAACATATATGTTCATTTATTTCAACTGTATAATTTCATTTATATGTGTTGTCACACATATAAATGGAATTCTGAATATAATAAACTACATATATTAAATATATATATATTTATATTTAAAAGATTCTAATTAAAGTAATCTCAGTGTAATTTTTTTTATCTTCATTTTAATTTAATTTATTTAATAATCTAAAGAATATCTATACAATTCTTAATCTATGTTTAAAATATCAGTATGTGATCTCACACAAATGAAATTCTATATAAACAAAGGATGCTTATTATAAATATTAAAGCTGTTTTTCATTCCTTAGGTTTTTGGTTTATTAACGAGAGTTAAGTTTTAAAATGATTTATGTAGACAAAATATGAAAACTTATTATAAATATAATTTTTTTTCAGTATAATAAGAGAAATTATACAAAGACTGATTACCTTATTTAGAAATTTAAATTTATAAATAAAATGAAGTTTCAAAAACAATTTTTTTTAAATATAAGAAATTTTTATACAATTTTCAATTAGTGTAAAATACAATCTCATTTATTTATGTTGTCACATACATAAGTGGAATTCTGAATATAAGAAACTAAGTGTTTTTTTTTTTTTTTTTTTTTTTTTTTTTTTAATTAAACAAAAGCAAATTTAATATTTATAATGTTAAAGTTATAAAAGAACTTATTTTGACAAAAATAAATAAATTTAAAAAAAATGGAAAATTATAAAGATGGTGTCTTTAATTAGAATTTTATTAATTTTTTTAATTTTTATTTGTTTATTTATTTATTTATTATTTTTTTCTTCAATTTTCTTAAATTGTTTTCATAATTTGAAGAATATCTATACAATTTTGAATCTAAGTATAAAATACCTGCACGTGGTCACATACAAATGAAATTCTATATAGAATTATACCAAGGATGCTTAATATGCGTATAAATATTAAATCTGTTTTTTATTCATTAGGGGCTTTTAACGTATTAACAAGTGTTAAAAGTTAAAAAATAACTTATGTGTACAAAATATGAGAACTTGAAATAAATATAATTGTTTTCTCAGTATAATAAGATGATTGATTTTCTTAATTAGAATTTTAAATTGGTATTTCTAACTTATTTTTTCTAACTTTATTTTTTATTTATTTATTTATTTTTTTTTTTAAGCGCACTAACATTATTTATTTTGTGCATTAACAAGTGTTAAAAGTTTAAAAATGATTTATGTAGACAAAATATAAAAAATTATTATTAATGTAATTTTTGTTTCTCAGTATAAGAAAAATTATAGTAAGACTGATTAACCTAATTAGAATTTAAAATAAAATAAAAAAAAAAAGTTAGAAATAGTAAATTTTTTTGTTGCTTTTTTTTTTTCTTTTTTGAATAAAAGGAATTTTGATGGCAATTTTCAAAGTGTATAAAATATATTTCCATTTATATATGCGACAACATATATTTTCATTTATTTCAACATTATAATTTCATTTATATATGTTGTCACACATATAAATGGAATTCTAAATATAATAAACTAAGTATATTTAAAAAAATTAAAAAAGTTCTAATTAAGGTAATCTCAGTGTAATTTTTTTATCTTCATTTTTATTAAATTTATTTAATAATCTAAAGAATATAAGAATATCGATACAATTCTTAATCTATGTATAAAATATCAGTACGTGATCACACACAAATGCAATTCTATATAGAATAAACAAACGATTCATATTATAAATATTAAATCTGATTTTTATTCCTTAGGTTTTTGGTTTATAAACAAGAGTTATAAATTTTAAATTGATATATGTAGACAAAATATGAAATATTATTATAAATATAATTTTTTTCTTTGTATAATAAGAGAAATTATACAAAGACTGATTACCTTAATTATAATTTTAAATTTATAAATAAAATTAAGTTTGAAATATTTTTTTTTTAAGTAAGAAATTTTGATATAATTATATATATGTGTAAAATTTAATCTCGTTTATATATGTTGTCACATACATAAATGGAATTCTGAATTTGATAAACTAATTGTTTTTTTTTTTTTTTTAACAAAAGCAAATTTAATATTTGGGTCATTATCTGAAAAGTGGGCTTTAAAAAAAAAAAAAAAAAAAAAAAAAAAAAAAAAAAAGTTAGCCCAAATAAAATTGCCCCATTTTTTTTTTTTCTTTATTTTTTAATTTTGTGCATGTACACATACGTTACAATTAATAAAAAATAATATAAACCAAACTGCATCTGATAATTTTTTGAAATAGTATTATTTTATTAATTAGAAAAATGAGGGAATGATTGTGAGGGAATGACAAATTTCTTCTAGAAACTACTTTATAAAATTATGATTAGGTTTAGTTGTATTTTCAAACACTAAATATTTATTAAAACATATTTTTATTACTATAATAACATAAGAAACAAATTTGATTTCTTTTAGTTAACTTTATAATGAATGAGGGAATGACGTATAATAAAAAAACTGTATTTCAATCTCACGTTTGAGAGCCTTATGCAACTCATTGTAAAAAGTTTCGAATAGAACACAAAATGGCTTTTTACTTTGCTGCTATACAAATTAAGTTTGACTTATATAAAGCACGTGCTGCCATTAATGGAGTAAGTAGGGGTGTAATTATAGTTTGATGAGGGAATGATATCTAATACCAGGGACAACAATAAAGTGGGTTCTAATTTCTTTCATTGCATAATATATAAATGTAGTATAATGGATAAATATTTATTAAAGTATGTGTAATAAATTTTCAATTAAAATAATATAAATATACGTGCTTTAATACCATAGAAACCATTTTATTTACTTAAAAGTGTGAATGGGGACACAGTGAGGGAATGATATTGTGCATTTCAAAAAATATTTTAAAGTTATATTTAAAATCCTGTAACCGAAGAATTTGAGTTTATATGCATAACTGTAATTCTCTTAAAATTTATATTGATAGTTCTGACAGCTTTTTGTTTTTGTTATTTTAAAAATATGCCCTCAAGATTACTGGGACATGAAATGACCACTTTTCAGACAATTGCTCATTTATAATTGTAAAGTTATAAAAGAACTTATTTTGACAAAAATAAATAAATTAAATAAAATAGAAAATTATAGATAGTATCTTAAATAGAATTTTTAAAAATATTTTTTATCTTTATTGGTTTATTTACTATTCTTCTTCTTATAATTAATTTTCTTTAATTCTCTTCAATTTTTCTCATAATTTAAAGAATATTATACAATTTTGAATCTAAGAATAAAATTGCCAGTATGTGGTCACATACAAATGAAATTCTATATAGAATTGAACAAGGACGCTTAATACAGGTATAAATATTAATTCTGTCTTTCATTCATTAGGATTTTTTTTTTTTTTTTTTAGCGTATTAACAAGTGTTAAGTTAAAAAATGATTTATGTAGACAAAATATGAAATATTATTATAAATATAATAATTGTATTCTCAGTATAATAAGAAGATTGGTTTTCTTAATTAGAATTTTAAATTGGTATTTCTAACTTAATTTATTTTTTTATTTTATTTTATTTATTTATTTATTTTTTTTTTTCGTAATCTGGGGACTTTGCTGTTACATATATAAATGGATTTCTAATTATAATAAATTAGAATTTAATATATATATATATATATATATATATATATATATATATATATATATTAAATAAAAGTTAGAAATACTATTTTTTTTTATTCGGAATATAAGAAATTTTGATACAATTTTCAATATGTATAAATTATTATACCGCCCTTTATAAGTGTGAAAGCATATATAATTTCATTTATTTCAACATTATAATTTGATTTTTATATGTTGTCATAAAAATAAATGGAATTCTGAATATGGTAAACTAAACATATTTCAAAAAAAAAAAAAAAAAAAAGCTTTAATATTTTTAATTGTAAGGTTATAAATGAACTTATTTAGACAAAAAAAAAAAAAAAAAAAAAAAGATATATTATACTGGTATTATTTTAATTAGAATTATTTTTAATATTTATTGCTATTTTTATTTATTTATTAAATATTCTATCTTCATTATTAAATTTATTTCATAATCTAAAGAATATCGATACAATTTTCAATCTATGTATATAATATCAGTATGTAATCACATACAAATGAAATTCTATATAGAAAAAAATAACGATGCTTATTTTAAGCATTAATTCTGTTTTTCATTCACTAGGTTTACAGTTTATTAATAAGTGTTAAAGTGTAAAAGTAATTTTTGTCGACAAAATATGAAAAAAGTATTATAAATATAATTTGTTTTTCCCTCAATATAAAAATAAAAAATTATACTGAGATTGATTATCTTAGTTAGAAATTTAAATTAGTATTTCTAACGTGATTATTATTTTCTTTTCATAATCTAAGGAATGTTGATACAATTGTCAGTCTTTGTATAAAATATCAATATGTTATCACATATATAAATGGAATTCTGATTATAATAGACAATATATATATATACACCGTTTTAATATTTATAATTGTTAGTTATAAATAAATTTATTTTGACCAAATAAAGAAAATATATATAAAAAGAAGAAAAGAAAATAAACGATGCTTATTATAAATATTAATTCTGTTTTTCTTTTTATGATTTCTGTAGACAAAATATGAAATTTTTTTATAAATATAATTTTTTTCCCTCAGTACCCTCAGTATAATAAAAAAAAAATTATACTGAGATTGATAGTCTTAATTAGAATTTTAAATTAGTTTTCTATCTTGATTTTTATTGTTATTTGTTATTTTTTTTTCGTAATCTAAGGGGTATTTTGATAAAATTGTATATTTATGTATAAAATATCAGTACCGTTATCACATACATGATTTCAATTCTGATTATAATAAATTAAATGTATTTAAAAGGGAAAAAAAAAAAAAATTCAATGTTTATAAATTTAAGGCTAAAAATTACCTTATTTATACTATATATATATATAAACTAACTAAGGTAACCTCAGTGTAATTTTTCTCTCTTCATTTTTATTAAATTTATTTAATAATCTAAAGAATATCGATACAATTTTCAATCTATTTATAAGATATCAGTATGTGATCACATACAAATGAAATTCTATATAGAATAAACAAAGGATTCTTATTATAAACATTAAGTTTTTCATTCGTTAGGTTTTAGTGTATTAACAAGAGTTAAAAGTTTAAAATGACATATTTAGACAAGATATGGAAAAATATTATAAATATAATTTTTTTCCCTACAGTATAATAAGAAAGCATATATTAAGACTGATTATATTTATAAAAAAATGTTAGAAATACTTTTTTTTTTTTTTTTTTTTTTGAGTATAAGGAATTTTTATACAATTTTCAATCTGTATAAACATTATAATTTCACTTATATATGTTGTCTCATATATAAATGAAATTCTGAATGTAATAGACTAAATATATTAAAAAAAAAAAAAAAAAAAAAAAAAAAACAGTTTTAATATTTATAATTGTAAGGTTATAAGGTTATAAAGGAACTTATTTGGCAAAAAAATGTATATAAAATAAAATAAAATGGAAAATTATACAGATATTATCTTAATTAGAATTTTAAATATTTTTTTTACGAATAAGAAGATTGGTTTTCTTCATTAGAATTTTAAATTGCTATTGCTATTTCTATTTTTTTTTTTTTTTTTTTTTTTTTTTTTCCCTAATCAACGGAATTTTGATAGATTTTCAATCTATGTATTAAATATCAGCATGTTGCCACATATATAAATGGAATTCTAAATATAATAACTAAATGTATTAAAAAAAAAAAAAAAGAATTTTTAATATTTATAATTGTAAGGTTATGAATAAACTTATTTGGCAGAAAAAAAAAATGCGCAGATTATCTTATTTAGAATTTATATATATATACTTTAATATGTCTATCTTCATTTTTATTGAATTTATTTAATAATCTGAAGAATATTGATACAATTGTCAATCTATGTATAAATTATCAGTATGTGATCACATACAAGTGAAAATCTATATAAATGAACAAAGGATGCTTATTATATATATTAAATCTGTGTTTCACGCATTAGTTTTTTTAGTGTATTAGCAAGTATTAAAAGTTTAAAAATAATTTATGCAAACAAAATATGAAAAATTTATTATAAATATAACTTTTTCTCAATATAAGAAAAATTATACGGTGACTGATTATCTTAATTAGAATTTTAAATTTTTATAAAAATCAAGTTAGAAATACTGTTTTCTTTTTTCTCGTAATATAAGAAAGAAATTTCAATATGTATAAAATATTATAATTTCATTTATATAAGTTCTCACATATATAAGTGGAATTCTGAATATAATAAACAAAAAGAAAAAAGGCAGCTTTACAATTTGTAATTGTAATGATATAAATGAACTTATTTTTAACCAATTAAAAAAAAAAAATCTGATATTATCTTAATTAGAATTTTTTTAAATATATATATATATATATATATATATATATATATATATATATATCGTTTTGTAATATTTCTATCTTCTTTTTTTATTAAATTTATTTCACAATCTAAAGAATATAGATACAATTTTCATTCTATGTATAAAACATCAGTATGGGGTCGCATACAAATGAAATTCTAAATAGAATAAACTAAATATGTTTTTAAAAGAAGTTTTATATATACAATAAATTTTTAATTTATAAATGAATTTGTTTAGACAAAATATGAAAAGTTATACAGAGATTATCTTAATTAGAAAAAAAAATCTCTTTAATTATTTATTACGAAATTTAACAGACACTGATGCAATATTTAATCCGTGTATAAAATATCTAATAAGTATGTTGTCACATAAAAGTTATAATAAAATAACTATGATTATTATAAACATTAAAACGTTTTTTAAATGTATGAATTATTTTTAATGTTAACAAGATTTAAAAAGGTATTTATTTAGACGAAATATGAAAAATTATACCGATATTCATTCTCAACATCAGGAGATTTTATTTTTCGAAAATATTTCTAACTTAATTTTTATGAAACTGATTTCGTAATCTAGAAAATTTCGATGCAATTTTCAGTCTATCCATAAATTAAAAATATGTTTCCATACAAATGGAATTCTAAACAGAATAAAATAAATATGTTTATAATAAATATTAAAACTGTTTTTTATTAGTTTTTTTTTTAAATATTAGCCTATTTAGTATGTTGACAAGTGTTAAAATTTAAAAATTAATTTATTTAGACAAAATATGAAAATGTTTACTGATATTTATTAGTTTAATGAGAATATATAAATTTAAATTCTCATTAAGATGATGAAAGTCTTTTTAAATATTTTTAACTTTTTTTGTAATCTAAGGAATATGGATGCATTTTTCAATCGATGTATAAAATACTTGTATGTGGTCACATACAAATAAAATTCTAAATGGATTAAACAAAGGATGCTTAATATAAATAATAAATCCATTTACTTTATTTATTTTTCCATTAGCTTGTTTAGAGTATTAACTATTGTTAAAAGCTATAAATGAACTTATTTAGACAAAATATGAAAAATTATACTAAGATTGTCCATCTGAATCAGAATTTTAAAAATTTTAAAAAGATTTCTAACTTCATTTTTTATATATTTATTTCGTAATCTTACGAATTTCGATTCAATTTTCTATCTTTGTAGGAAACATGTATGTTGTCACGTATAAGTGTAATTTTATATAGAATAAACAACATGGTACAACAGTTTTAATATTTATAGTAAATATTACACTATTGTTGAGTTGTAAATGAATTTAGACAAAATATGAAAAACTATACTAAGAATATCTAAATTACATTCTTTTTATTTTTAAATATTTTCTAACGTTATTATTATTTTCGCAATTTAAAGCATTTGCATGCAATTTTTAATCTGTGTATAAATTATCAGAATGTGGTCACGTACAAATGACATTCTAAACAGGATAAACTAAACATTTTTCATAAAAGAAGTTTTCATATACTTACAATAAATATTTCTAAAATTAACATTCAGAATATTGACAAAAATTACAAATGAACTTATTTAGATAAACAAATGAAAAATTATACTGAAGTTGACTACTTACATAAGAATTTAAATAATAATAGTAATAATAAAAAGCATATTTGTAACTTGGTTTCCATTAAATTTATTTCGTAATCTAACGAATTTTCATGCAATTTATCAGTTCGTAGTCAAATACAAATGAAATTCTAAAAAAATTCAACGAAGGATGCACACTATAAATATTAAATGTTTTTATTTTTATTTATTTATTAATGCTTTTTTAGAATATTAACAATTATTAAAAAAAAATTTATTGAGTCAAAATATGGAAGATGATGCAAAGATTATCTTAATTAGAATTCATTTTTTAATATTTTAACACGATTTTTATTAAATGTTTCATTCTATGCAATTTTTAATCTATGTACAAAATATCATGTGTTCACGTAAAAAAGAAAATTGTACATAGAATTAACTAAATGTGTCAATTATAAATATTAAAACTGTTGTTTTAGAGAAAATGTAGCTTGTTATATGAAATAACGAATGTTAAATTTTAAATGCTTTTATTGAAAAGAATATTGAAAAATGTGAAAAATGAATACAGTTGTTGATTATCAAAAAATTATTATTTTTTTATTTATTTATAAAACATTTATTATTAAATACATTTCATTATCTAGAGATTTTCGATGAAATTTTCAATCTATATATAAAATACCTGTATGAGTTCACATGTGCTACATGTAATTCTATATAGAATAAAACAAATATGTTTATTTTAAATATAAAAACTTTTTTTTAAGGGGGGGGATAGCTTAATTAGAAATTAATAAGTATTAAAGTTCCAAATGCATTTATTTCAACAAAGTATGAAAACATATTCCTTATGATTATCTTTATTGCAATTTTCAATCTATATGAGTAAGTATTCACATAAAAATTAAATTCTGAATACAACAATCAAAGGATTATTATTAGGAATATTTAAAAAAAAAAAAAAAAAAGCTATAAATTTATTTTTTTGGATAAATTATGATAAATACACTGAATTATAAATTACACTTAAATTATCTGTATCAGAATTTATACATATATATACATACAGATGTCTGACAAAATTACTTTCGCTTTTTTAAGTTTTGTCAAATATCTTAAGTGCTTTGAGAATCATCTTGAAACTTTGGTAGTGTAAAGAACGTATTATACCTCATATTTTTCACGAAAAGCTGTGTAATGAAAAGGAAAAGGGGACAAGTAAAAATAGCAAAAATAAAAATGTTTTGTATTACCCTGTAAAAATGCTTTATATGCGTTTTGTCTGTAGCATGTAATTATTAGGACTTTTCTCATTATCTTTATAAACTTTTATGAGGCTACCACATATAGTCATGGAGATATAACGGTTTCATTAAAAAATTGCAAAAACAATTTCCACTTTTTTTTTTGAAAAGAACTTCTATTTTGTTCATTCTACCTCTCATAACGTTTTGAATTTACATTAAATTTGTTTGGGGTTTTCATATAAGTTACTCAACATGTTTTGGCTATTAAAATATGCAAATGAAATGTTTATAAAGTTTGCGCATGCGTTAAAATTTTAGTAAAAGTGCTCTTATTTCGTAAGGTAGTTAACATTTTTTCACTCTGATTGCTGTATACTGTGTTTAATGTAGCATGCCATATTTCCTGAAAATGGCTTTGTACTCGGTCTAATGCCCTACCTGTTATAATTTAAAAAGTGGAAATTGCTTTTGCAATTTTTTAAAGAAGCCGTTATATCTCTATGAATATATGTGGTAGCCTCATAAAATTTTATACAGATAATGAGAAAAGTAAGTCCTCATAATCCCATGCTACAGTCAAAAACGCATTTAAAGCATTACATTTTACAGGCTGATCCAAAATATTTTGATTTCTGTTTAATTTTTTACCGATCCCTTTTCCTTTTTCATCACACGACTTTTACTGAAAAATATGAGGTAAAAGATGTTTTACTCTACGAAAGTTTTAAGATAATTCCTAAACAACTTTTCAAGATATTTGACGAAACTTAAAAAAGCGAAAATTTTCGCATTATTTCGTCAGACATCTGTATGTATATATATGTATATATTTCTACTTTACTTTTTATTAAATTTATTTTTAAATCTGAAGAATTTCGATGAATGTATATAATAACAGTATGTGTCCACATACAAATGAAATTCTACATATAATAAAAAATGGATGCTTATTATTAATATTAGAAATGAAAATTATATTTATGTGGACAAAAATTCAAAAATATTCATACTGAAATTTATTATCGTTATCAGTAATTTAAATTTTTTTAAAGTATTTCTAACCAAATATTTTTATTAAGTTATTCTATAATCTAGAGATTTTCGATGAAATATTCAATCTATGTATAAAATATGAGAATATAATCACATGCACATAAATTTTATACAGTATTTAATAATATTTATTTACCCGCTTTGCCCGCATCGCTGGTCACTATATTTAAATGAATATAAAAAAGAATCAGTATTTTTTATACCGTTCTACAAATTAAAACTAAAAAGAAAATACATTGATATTGCTTAAAAACTTCGCTTCGGGCCCTCGCTGACTTCGGCAGACACTTCTTCACCGCAACGTCTTGGTACTGGATAATTTAATTTATAGAGATGTCAGTAATACAGGAAAAACTATATTAGTCATTTTCTTTTTCATAATAAACAGAACGGAAAACGCATAATATTTTACATGGATTTATTTTGTACTAGCTGACCCGTCCGGCTTCGCACTGATGAACAAATTTTAGTTAAAGATGGATTGATATGTAAAAAATCAAGAAATATATCAGTTTATATGTTATAGTCAGGCAATATTATTAACTGGAAAGTCAAAATATTATTTTACAAATATTTTTTTGTAATTAGTTGTTAAGTGTTGGCAATTTTTACTTAATGCTATTTATTTATTTATTTATTTATTTCATTAAAAGAAACATTTCTTTACTCATGAATAAAAAATATTGAAAAATAAACCTATGACATGAAAATGTTTTTGATAAAATTGACGTCATAATAGCTTTAATTATTATTTATTTGTTCATTTCGCAAATATATTTAATTATTTCCATAATTGATTATTATTTTAATAATGTATATTAAAGGAGAAGTCAATAATATGAAACAATATTCGTACAATATATACTATTACAGAATCTGGTGTGAAACAACCACACGACTTCCATTACCCACTATTACACGTAATATATACAATTTTTTGGAGATATTACTTGCATTTTTTGAGATTTTCGAGTAAGAGAAACTTGATACACGTATAAAGACACATACAACAGAGTTTGCATAGCGAGTTAAAAAATAAGGGGAAAAAAATAGATAGTTATTTTTTTAAACACGAATTTCCGAGATCTAAAACTGAACTACCTAATCAGGATGACCGTTAATATTCCTGTAATATGCACGTAATACTTGAGAAAAGTTATCTAAATTGGATTAAAGAAAAAATTTTCAAGAATACGTTAGAGCCGTTTTTGAGATACCAACTTTTACCAAAACTTAGCATACTCAATTATTGACCTAAAAACAATAATTACATACAAAAGGATATTTAATAGGAAGTTCCCCACTAAAAATTATCTTGAGATAATCTTAAAAAATTTCAACTTTCTACAGAAATATTAAAAATATCTAAATAAATTTTGCAGATTTAGATTTATCACCAAAATAACCACAGATTTTTTTACGACGTTTTATAGGCATTATAAAGATTTTGTTTCATAATTAAAATAACTTCAGATTTTTTGAAGTTTTAACACGAACACTTATTATTTTAGGTATGAGCAAAAAGTTAAAATTAAATCTGAAAAATAACTGTAGAACTTTTGTGGGCATTTTGAAACATAAACAGTTTTAGTACGTACGTGTTTGTGCGGTGTGTGGTGCGTGTGTGAATTATGATAATCCATTTCTTTGCTTTTATTAAAATTTAGATAAATAAAAAACAATGACCATATGTTTTGCTTCCTGCGATGGAATACATTCAAGTTTAGAGAATTACAACTCAACTCGAAGATGTGATCAGGTAAAAATAAAAAATGTTTGTTTACTAACAGCAAGCGTGCTGGCGATGGCGTTAGGGAAAAATGGCGATTAGCGTAGTTGCTCGATTGTATTTTATTAAAAATATTTTGTGTTTCATGTGTTGTGTAAATGTTTATTACATTTGCATTCATAAGATTTAGTATTTAATATGTTGTATAAACTATTAAAATTCAGTATTATTCATGAATTTTCAGTTTTATGTGAAAAAAAGTAAACAGATATTTTACAATATTTATGTCTTGCATAATTTTTATTGTTGAGCAAATTTCTTGCAAAAATTTATCTACAATATTCATTATAGGTTTAATTGAAGTATGAATCATGCTTGTTTTACCTTATTAAGGTGAAATATGCAATAATACACACAGGTATTTCCGTGGAAACTTCTAAAATATAATACTTGGTTTTCATCGCCAACATTCCGTAGTTTGAAAGTATGGATTTTTAACATAAGTGAGAATTTTTTTTTGATAAAGATGAATGCTAATGCTTAATGTTGAAATAAATAGTACATAACTGTATTTTGAAGGTCTAAAATTTAGTTTTATTCATGAATTTTCAGTATATTTTCAAAAAATGTAAACAAAACACTTTCAAAATTTTATGTTTGTAAAAATTTGTAATGTTGAGCAAATTATTTGTTAACATATGGTAAAAATGTTCATATAGGCATATTTGAAGTGCAATTCATGATTATTTTGCCTTATTCAGATGAAATATAGAATAATACAGGTATTTTCATGGGAATTAAGCCATTAGTAAGAAATCTTTCAGTTAAAAATGGATTTTGTTATTCACTTTTGAAATACATGTACAAATTTTATAAACAATTTAAATTCAGTTTTTTGTGAAATAAAAGTGAACAGATATTTTACTATGTTTTGCACAATTTTGAATGTTGAACAAATTTCTTTTAGCGCTTCGCAAAAATGAGCAATTATTGGTAATTTTTATTGTAAATATAATGTAAAAAGTTTAAAATGTGTTTACTTAGGTGAATATAATGTTCCTTTTGTGCATTGAAGTATAAGAATGCAGAATAAGGGGCTTTTGAAGGAAATTTTTGAGAAATTAGTTTTCGGGTTTCGCCGTAGAATGTCGCCAGGAAGTGAAAACTCATGTAATCTCATATTCAAAGATTTATATATTTAAAAGCTTTTTTTTTTTTTGCTCCATTTTAAAGAAAATAATAGATAAAAGTATAAAGTAAATATAATTTGCATTTTGACTATGAATTTTTTGTTTTTTTGTGATACAAATGTGAAAAACAATTTCCTTTTAGAGCTTCGCAAAAATGAGCAATTATTGGTAATTTTTATTGTAAATATAATGTAAAAAGTTTAAAATGTGTTTACTTTAGGTGAATATAATGTTCCTTTTGTGCATTGAAGTATAAGAATGCAGAATAAGGGGCTTTTGAGGGAAATTTATGAGAAATTAGTTTTTGGATTTCGCCGTACAATGTCGCCTGGACGTTAAAACTCATATAATCTCATATTCAAAAATTTATATATTTAAAAGCTTTTTTTCGGCTCCATTTTAAAGAAAATAATAGATAAAAGTATAAAGTAATTATAAATTGCATTTTGACTATGAATTTTTTGTTTTTTTGTGAAACAATTGTGAAAAACAATTTCCTTTTAGCGCTTCGCAAAAATGAGCAATTATTGGTAATTTTTATTGTAAATATAATGTAAAAAGTTTAAAATGTGTTTACTTTAGGTGAATATAATGTTCCTTTTGTGTATTGAAGTATAAGTATGCAGAATAAGGGGTTTTTGAGGGAAATTTTTGAGAAATTAGTTTTTGGATTTCGCCGTACAATGTCGCCTGGACGTTAAAACTCATATAATCTCATATTCAAAAATTTATATATTTAAAAGCTTTTTTTTGGCTCCATTTTAAAGAAAATAATAGATAAAAGTATAAAATTATTATAAATTGCATTTTGACTATGAATTTTTTGTTTTTTTGTGAAACAATTGTGAAAAACAATTTCCTTTTAGCGCTTCGCAAAAATGAGCAATTATTGGTAATTTTTATTGTAAATATAATGTAAAAAATTTAAAATGTGTTTACTTTAGATGAATATAATGTTCCTTTTGTGCATTGAAGTATAAGTATGCAGAATAAGGGGTTTTTGAGGGAAATTTTTGAGAATTTAGTTTTTGGATTTCGCCGTACAATGTCGCCTGGACGTTAAAACTCATATAATCTCATATTCAAAAATTTATATATTTAAAAGCTTTTTTTTTGGCTCCATTTTAAAGAAAATAATAGATAAAAGTATAAAGTAAATATAAATTGCATTTTGACTATGAATTTCTGTTTTTTTGTGAAACAAATGTGAAAAACAATTTCCTTTTAGCGCTTCGCAAAAATGAGCAATTATTGGTAATTTTTATTGTAAATATAATGTAAAAAGTTTAAAATGTGTTTACTTTAGGTGAATATAATGTTCCTTTTGTGTATTGAAGTATAAGTATGCAGAATAAGGGGTTTTTGAGGGAAATTTTTGAGAAATTATTTTTTGGATTTCGCCGTACAATGTCGCCTGGACGTTAAAACTCATATAATCTCATATTCAAAAATTTATATATTTAAAAGCTTTTTTTTTGGCTCCATTTTAAAGAAAATAATAGATAAAAGTATAAAGTAATTATAAATTGCATTTTGACTATGAATTTTTTGTTTTTTTGTGAAACAATTGTGAAAAACAATTTCCTTTTATCGCTTCGCAAAAATGAGCAATTATTGGTAATTTTTATTGTAAATATAATGTAAAAAGTTTAAAATGTGTTTACTTTAGGTGAATATAATGTTCCTATTGTGCATTGAAGTATAAGTATGCAGAATAAGGGGCCTTTGAGGGAAATTTATGAGAAATTAGTTTTTGGATTTCGCCGTACAATGTCGCCTGGACGTTAAAACTCATATAATCTCATATTCAAAAATTTATATATTTAAAAGCTTTTTTTTTGGCTCCATTTTAAAGAAAATAATAGATAAAAGTATAAAGTAAATATAAATTGCATTTTGACTATGAATTTCTGTTTTTTTTGTGAAACAATTGTGAAAAACAATTTCCTTTTATCGCTTCGCAAAAATGAGCAATTATTGGTAATTTTTATTGTAAATATAATGTAAAAAGTTTAAAATGTGTTTACTTTAGGTGAATATAATGTTCCTATTGTGCATTGAAGTATAAGTATGCAGAATAAGGGGCCTTTGAGGGAAATTTATGAGAAATTAGTTTTTGGATTTCGCCGTACAATGTCGCCTGGACGTTAAAACTCATATAATCTCATATTCAAAAATTTATATATTTAAAAGCTTTTTTTTTGGCTCCATTTTAAAGAAAATAATAGATAAAAGTATAAAGTAAATATAAATTGCATTTTGACTATGAATTTCTGTTTTTTTGTGAAACAAATGTGAAAAACAATTTCCTTTTAGCGCTTCGCAAAAATGAGCAATTATTGGTAATTTTTATTGTAAATATAATGTAAAAAGTTTAAAATGTGTTTACTTTAGGTGAATATAATGTTCCTTTTGTGTATTGAAGTATAAGTATGCAGAATAAGGGGTTTTTGAGGGAAATTTTTGAGAAATTAGTTTTTGGATTTCGCCGTACAATGTCGCCTGGACGTTAAAACTCATATAATCTCATATTCAAAAATTTATATATTTAAAAGCGTTTTTTTGGCTCCATTTTAAAGAAAATAATAGATAAAAGTATAAAGTAATTATAAATTGCATTTTGACTCTGAATTTTTTGTTTTTTTGTGAAACAATTGTGAAAAACAATTTCCTTTTAGCGCTTCGCAAAAATGAGCAATTATTGGTAATTTTTATTGTAAATATAATGTAAAAAGTTTAAAATGTGTTTACTTTAGATGAATATAATGTTCCTTTTGTGCATTGAAGTATAAGTATGCAGAATAAGGGGTTTTTGAGGGAAATTTTTGAGAATTTAGTTTTTGGATTTCGCCGTACAATGTCGCCTGGACGTTAAAACTCATATAATCTCATATTCAAAAATTTATATATTTAAAAGCTTTTTGTTTGGCTCCATTTTAAAGAAAATAATAGATAAAAGTATAAAGTAAATATAAATTGCATTTTGACTATGAATTTCTGTTTTTTTGTGAAGCAAATGTGAAAAACAATTTCCTTTTAGCGCTTCGCAAAAATGAGCAATTATTGGTAATTTTTATTGTAAATATAATGTAAAAAGTTTAAAATGTGTTTACTTTAGGTGAATATAATGTTCCTTTTGTGTATTGAAGTATAAGTATGCAGAATAAGGGGTTTTTGAGGGAAATTTTTGAGAAATTAGTTTTTGGATTTCTCCGTACAATGTCGCCTGGACGTTAAAACTCATATAATCTCATATTCAAAAATTTATATATTTAAAAGCTTTTTTTTTTGGCTCCATTTTAAAGAAAATAATAGATAAAAGTATAAAGCAATTATAAATTGCATTTTGACTATGAATTTTTTGTTTTTTTTGTGAAACAATTGTGAAAAACAATTTCCTTTTATCGCTTCGCAAAAATGAGCAATTATTGGTAATTTTTATTGTAAATATAATGTAAAAAGTTTAAAATATGTTTACTTTAGGTGAATATAATGTTCCTATTGTGCATTGAAGTATAAGTATGCAGAATAAGGGGCCTTTGAGGGAAATTTATGAGAAATTAGTTTTTGGATTTCGCCGTACAATGTCGCCTGGACGTTAAAACTCATATAATCTCATATTCAAAAATTTATATATTTAAAAGCTTTTTTTTTTTGCTCCATTTTAAAGAAAATAATAGATAAAAGTATAAAGTAATTACAAATTGCATTTTGACTATGAATTTTTTGTTTTTTTTTGTGAAACAATTTTGAAAAACAATTTCCTTTTAGCGCTTCGCAAAAATGAGCAATTATTGGTAATTTTTATTGTAAATATAATGTAAAAAGTTTAAAATGTGTTTACTTTAGGTGAATATAATGTTCCTTTTGTGCATTGAAGTATAAGTATGCAGAATAAGGGGTTTTTGAGGGAAATTTTTAAGAAATTAGTTTTCGTATTTCGCGGTACAATATCGTCCTAACGTAAAGTCTCATATCTCATATTAAAAAGTTTATATATTTGAAAGCTTTTTTTTTGGCTCCATTTTAAAGAAAATAATAGATAAAAGTATAAAGTAGTTACAGATTGCATTTTCAGTATGATTTTTTTTTCGTTTTTGTTTTTTGTGAAACAAATGTGAAAAAAAATTTCTTTTAGCGCTTCGCAAAAATTAGCAGTTAATGGTAAGTTTTGTTGTAAATATACAGTAAAAGGTTTGAAAATGTTTTCACTTCAGATGAATTTCATGTTCCTTTTGTGCATTGAAATATAAATAAGCAAAATATGGTGCTTTTTATAAAAATTTTTAACAAATTCGGTTTCACATTTCGAGATACTGTGTCGATCGAAAGCTAAAAACTGATATGAGCTCATATTCAAAAATTGATACATTTAAAAAAATTTTTTTGCTTCATTTTAAAGAAAATAGCAGGTAGCATTATTAAATAGATATAAATTGGAGTTTGATTAGTATATATATATTTTTTTAATTAGCAAGTTTTTTTTTTTTTTTTTTTTTTTGTAAACATACAGTAAACCACTTTCACGGCATGTTTTGTTTAAGTAAATTACATGTTTCTTTTGTGCACATAGATGTATAAATATGCATAATAAGGTGATTTTTATAAAGATCAAAATAAAAGCATTGGCATAAGTTTTTAAACAGACACACACACGTACAAAATAGTCTGAATTTTGTAGAACATGTCTCATAGTAACATATAGGGATTAAAACTCATTTAGAATGATGAATATGTCAATTGTTTGTGATACTTTTTATTAATTACTTTCAAAAATTTCATGATTTTATTTTTATTACAAAGCTATTTTTTTTTGTTGTTTAAGCATTTTTAATGTAGTTATATAACTAAATTTTTGCTAATAACTATTAATGTTTTTGAAAAATTCTTTTCCTTTTTGTTATGAGTGTAAATAAAATCAGATTTTCTAAGATTTTTTTTTTTTCAGTTTTAAATCTAGCTTAAAAATATATAAGTAAAACAAGTTAAATTTTGAATGTATAACTTATTTAACGGCTTTTTAAACGTTTTGATTAACTGATAACTTTTAATTAATTTTACAATTTATATTTTATCGTTTATTGTATAAACAGATCTGAATCATTCGTCTGTTATTTTTCATAATAAAAAACTTTGAAAAAAAGAAAAAATTCATGACAATTTAATTATATTTTATTCTGAATATCGAGCACCGTTTTTAAAAAGCTTTTTTAACTAATATATAAGCGGATAGAATGTTAAATAAAAAATAAATTAACTAAAATTTGTATTTTATTATTTATTTATTTATATTTCTTGTGATTATTTACCATGTATGTGAAAAATTGCAGATTTTCTGTAGATTTTACTAAAACCTCTTAAAAATATCTTTAAAAATATAATTTGCAGAATATCTTAAGTTATTTGGCCCACTTTTAAGCCTATATATTTTGAAAAAAATCTTAAGATTATATTCTGTAAATTTTCTTCAGAAATATGAAGAAAATCTGCAGAATATGTAGGCTTAAGAAGTGGGCCAAATAACTTAAGATGTTCTGTAGATTTTTTTTAAAGATTAATTTAAGATTATTTTTAGTGGGGTTAACATGGCGAGTTTGAAAAAAATCCGTACAGGCGTTTTTAAAGGAACGCACTTGCGAAGTCTGAAATTGAGCTGTTTATAGAGGACGCCTATCAATTTTCCTGAACTAAGCAACTTTTCAATCGAAAGGGCATCTAATATATTATTTATACAGCAACTTTGAAGAAAATCATTAGAGGTGTTTTTGAATATGGGCTTACGGTCCCATTTCTGGTTTTCGATGACCCAATTCCGGTTTTTCAATTTTCACGAAAATTTGGAAAATTTATCTGTACACCAGACCTGAATCACTTGTGAAGTTTAGTAGTTCTATTTTTATTAGTTTTGGAGATATGACAGCCAGAAGATTACACACACACGTGCACATATACACACACACTGACCAATTGCCAAAACCTATACAATACTTCCACTACCTACGGTAGTAGGGTAATTGAAGTAAACACATACATCTCGTATTTACTACGATAATATACAGATTTTCGTATTACGTTTTCGATCGCCAAATACAAAAATCGCCAATGACGATAGATATCAAATCTATGCTTTGTTTTCAATTAAAATTTTGAAAATTTTAATTAAAAATTTATTTTACCAAAATTTATTGTAGCTTCTAGCACTTAGAGAGAGACAGTGTAACTTTTGATTATTGAAAGAAAAAAAAAAAAAAAAAAAAAAGCAATCGGCTTTTTAGTTCTAGCGATCGTTCTCTACATATGCATATAAACCTTTCTTCTTTTTATATTAGTATAGCTATAGAGCATAGGTTTATTAAATAGGTTTCCAATCAACATAATGTAACTCAAATAATTAAATGCTATTTACATTTCCGTAATGGCTGTATGCGCTACGTATATTGAGCTACTTGCCATAACTGTTAGTTGCTAAAAATAGTCGCCAAATAAATTTAAACATCTCAATACGCAAGTGAAGTGTGACATCACTGACCGCTCATGGATGCAAGAAAAAGATTTTCCATGTTAATCGCTCATTGGATTTTTTTTTTTTTTTTTTTTTTTTTTATTAAAATTCTAGAAGAATTATTTCCCGATTTTAATCCTCATATTTGGGTATAGATATGTATTAGTTATTGTATGCATGCGTTAGATTGAGTTATTTTGCTGTCAAATTGACAAAATTTTAATTTTAAATTTCAAAACTGTCACCCTTGGCGTTTTTTTGTATTTGGCGATCAAAAAGTAATACGAAAATATACATGCCAGATGTATATTTTCGTAATATGTATTGTACGAAATATTGTTTCATATTATTCGTTACACTCTTAATGTAAGTTTTTAAAATAACCATGATTTTTGAAAGGAATTAAATTATATTCGCCAGATAATTTGGCGATATTTTTTTTTCTGCCAAGGATGACGGATATCAAATCTATTCCGCTGCAACATATTAGTATATTATATCAGATACTTTATTTAGACATTTGAAAACAAATTTGATTTCAAATTATGATAGAATATTTATCCTTTCCCTTTTAATTAGTTTATTAGTTGGATGTTTATTGTGTAAATATCATCCTTTGAAATGAAATGTTTATGTTTTCAATCGAATATGGAAATTTGCCATTTTTTTTTCTAGAGTTTTGAAATTAAAAATTCCA
>CAWVNO010000609.1:336200-423200 GCA_963930645.1 Salticus scenicus | reverse complement strand
TTCAAGGATATCTTTTTCCATGATGATATTTTCCAGAAAATGCGTGACTGCATTTTCTCCTCGATAGCTAAAGATAGGCTTCACGGCTTTGCCATCAGACCCTACGATTACATAAGCGTAACCGCAGGGTGTATGACGGGCTGTATGTTGCAGGTAGGAGTTTAATGAGGATGGAGCAGCTGATGCAATAGGTTCTAACAAACTTTCAAAGTCTGCATAGATGATATAGCTGATAGGGTGTTGAAAATGGGTTCCCGTGAACTCTAGTATATTTTTCTCCTTGCTGGGCATCTCAATGGCTTGAGCAGTGTGTTTTTTGCAGTTTGTTTCATGGTCTTTTAACAAAAGTTCTGTCGAAAAACCATGCAGTCACCTATAACAATAATACTGTTTGCCATAGTGTTTTGTGCGGTCTCCCATCAATCTGGAAAAGTTCCGGATTAAACAATAATGGTGGGCACCTTCCTCGTTCGCAAGGAGTAATAAGTTGATAGCTTCAACATCTTCTACTTCAGAAATTCTTAGAATTGTCACTTTAGAGTTTTCGTAGCCGAAGACGTTGTTTCTAAGATTGTTCAGTTTTTCTATGAGACCTATTTTTGAGATGGGAACAGGATACTGAACATTACCCATCTTGATTTCCTCTTCATGAGGTAAATAGTGGGAGACTCGTTCGGGTTTTCTTGTGTAGTCTAAATTCAGTTTGTGTGCTAGCAGACACCATAGGAAGCACTTGTTATCCCTGTTCTGTATATTTAAGATAGCTTTCTTGGCAAGCAGTTTAGCTGGCAATTCTTGATAGCTGCTCGCTCTCAAGGGGTTATATTTAGCAGACTTGAATTCTAGGTAGTAGATGTTTCTCAGCACCCAGCCGGAACCTCTCTCTAAGAACTCTTCGTAGTTTTGAATAATCTTCATGAATCCTACACTTATTTGATCATCAATTAAATCAGGAGTGTGTTGCTGGTAGCAGGGTGTTCTGAAGTAGACATCCATAATTTCCAGTTCTCCTTCGGCTGTCTCTCTTTCAAAGCAGACTTTTATTACCAGGTACCATTTGATGGAATCTTTCTCATACAATTCCTGTAGGATGTTTTCATGTATCTCGGCACGAATAGACTCTAAAAAGATTTTCACATCGTACCGAGAGGCTTCAGTAGGTTCAATGAGCACCGTCTTAAACGTGTTCAAAGCTTGCGTATAGGGTCGTCTTCGAGAGAGTGGTGGAGGAGTCGTTTTTGGTTTCTTCCGGCTCTCACTTAGGCTATTTGAATGCTGAACTCGCATATGGTTCATTAATGATGACTTAGAGGAGAAGGTGGACTGGCATTCTTTGCAGGGGTAGTTATGTGTCTTTAGATGAGCGTTGTACTCGTCCAGGCGACTAAACTTTCTTTGGCATGTAGCACATTGATAGGTGGAAGTGTCAGCATCATGCAACTTCTTATGTCGGTTTAAGGCATCCTTTCTGGAGAACTCCTTCAAACACACAGAACAGGAGAAACCCTATAAAAGAATAAAAAACTATTTTTTAATTAAAGTGTTACAATTTTTAATCAAAGTGTTACAATTTTTTGAAATATCACAAAACAAAAACTTTAAGAAATAATACATACCTTAGAAGGACCTGGCTGAGGATCTACAGATTCTTGCAATTCACATGTGGGGTGATGCGATTTTCGGTGTCTGTTCAAAGCATCCTTTCTGGAGAATTCCTTATGGCAAATGAGACACACGAACATTTTTTCTGTGTTGTGTGTTTTCTTGTGTCTAGTCAAATCACAATTTCTCGCAAACGATTTCCCACAAGTAGGGCAAACAGGTTGAACCTATAATAAGAAAGACAATTTTTTTAACGTTTGTAAAAGGGACAATTTTTAAAACTTTTGTAAAAGGAAACACTCTCATTTTTAATGTAAAACAATACATACCTTAGAAGGTTCAGGTTGGGTTTCAGGTTGCACCTCAGGTTGGGGTTCAGGGTCGGCTTCAGGTTGGGCGGCGTCGTCCCATTGGGGGTTTCGCCACTCCTCATCATTCATTTCCCCAACAGTACAAAGCATATGAAGTTCGTCATCGGGTATACCGAAGGAAATACCCAACTGAAAATAAACGAATAGGATGCAACTTTAAAAAATTTTAGAAAAATAAATTCTTCTAGTTAAAGATTTGATATACAAAAGGTTATACAAATCTAACTTTTATACAACATAAATAAATAAATTTAATCTATTCGATGAGTCATTAAATAAACGAATCATTTTATAAACATAGGATGTAACTTTAAAATTTTTTAGAAAAATAAATTCTTCTAGTTAAAGATTTAATTAATCTAACTTTTATACATACACGCTACCATTTTAATAATCCAAATACACTATTTTATCTAAACATAGGATTAGGTATGCAACTTTAAAAAATTTTAGAAAAATAAACTCTCCTAGTTAAAGATTTAATAAATCTAACTTTTATACATACACGCTACTATTTTAATAAACCAATACACTATTTTAACTAAACATAGGATTAGGTATGCAAATTTAAAAAAAATTTTAGAAAAATAAATTCTCCTAGTTAAAGATTTAATAAACAAAAGGTTATGCAAATCTAACTGATAGCTTATCAAACGATGAGTCATCCTAAACATGTCTGAACATGAATCTACTTGAACACTAACATTTTATTGTATAAGCTATGCGATGACTCATCAAACGATGAGTCATCCTAAACATGTCTGAATATGAATCTACTTGAACACTAACATTTTATTGTATAAGCTATGCGATGACTCATCAAACGATGAGTCATCCTAAACATGACTGAACATGAATCTACTTGAACACTAACATTTTATTGTATAAGCGATAATTACTATATAAATCACAAAGTATAGGATGTTGGAAATTAAATAAAAAACACTAGTTGATGAAAATTATAAGTAAACTGATTTTCTAGTTAATAATTAAATTTTTTATTTATAATGAATGCAAATTAAGTTTCTCATAAGTAAACAATAATAATAATAACTTTTTGATTTGAATAATATAAAAAGCACCTTTAAACGAAGTATGAGTCATAAATTTTGTAAGGAAATAAATTATTAGAATAATAAATTTTTAGTTTAAACTTATGAGAATAAGTTTTAATTAAATCTTCTAATTAAAAAGTTTTTCACTTATAAAATAATTTCTATGTCATATGATTGTAAAAAAATAAATAAACTTATTAAAATTTCTATACAAAGTTTTTCACTTATAAAATAAATAATTTCTAAGCATAAACAAGTTTTACACATACTTAAATTTCACTTTATGTAGTTTATTGAATGAAATAAAATAGATTTCGCATTTATCAAATTAAAGATTCGAAATTAAATTTATGTTTAACACATAATAAATAAAATAGATTTCCCATTTGTCAAAATAAAGATTTGAAATTAAATTTATTTTTAACACATATTATAAATAGATTTTCACTTATAGAATAAATAATTTCTAAGTATAAACAAATTTTACACATACTTAAATTTCGCTTTATGTAGTTTATTGAATGAAATAAAATAGATTTCGCATTTATCCAATTAAAGATTCGAAATTAAATTTATGTTTACCACATTATAAATAGAATAGATTTCCCATTTGTCAAAATAAAGATTCGAAATTCAATTTATTTTAAACACATTATAAATAAAAATAGATTTTAGCATAGTGTAAATCAAATTTATTTTTAACATATTATAAATAAAATAGATTTTCACTTATAGAATAAATAATTTCTAAGCATAAACAGATTTTACACATACTTAAATTTCTAGCCATAAACAGATTTTACACATACTTAAATTTCACTTTATATAGTTTATTGAATGAAATAAAATAGATTTCCTATTTGTCAAAATAAAGATTTGAAATTCAATTTATTTTAAACACATTATAAATAAAAATAGATTTTAGCATAGTGTAAATCAAATTTATTTTTAACATACTATAAATCAAATAGATTTCTCATTTATCAAAATAAAGATTCGAAATTCAATTTATTTTAAACAGATTATAAATAAAAATAGATTTTAGCATAGTGTAAATCAAATTTATTTTTAACATACTATAAATCAAATAGATTTCTCATTTAACAAAATAAAGATTCGAAATGAAATTTATTTTAAACACATTATAAATAAAAATAGATTTTAACATACTATAAATCAAATAGATTTCTCATTTAACAAAATAAAGATTCGAAATGAAATTTATTTTTAACACACATTATAAATAGATTTTAAACTCATTCTATTTTTGCATAGTGTAAATCAAATTTATTTTTTCGAAAACTAAGAAAACTAAGTTAAAGAATTCTTATTACAATTTAATATCTCATATTTCACTAAAAATGATTAAACACAGTTAGAAAATTAATTAAAATCAATGATTACTAGATAAATATACTTACTGCATTTTCAACATCCATAGCTTGATTGTCGTTGGTGAATCCTTCCACTATAGAGGTACGGAAAAACTGAAATACAATACGCCGAAAAACACAAGATATTTACGGGAAGCAAACTTCGCGAGCGTCGCTAAAGGAGAGAACTAAAAGCGCGTGTTGCCTAGGCAGTAGATAATCTACGAATGACCCGAGAATTGAGTTGCAGCGGCTTATCTAGATAAGGGGTTTCCCCCATGCGTCACCCTGACTCACCTCTGTAGATCGTACGAGAAACTTCTCGAATTCTGATTCATCATCATAGAGGTTGATTCATTTGCATATTTCCCCTCGTGGATTTTCCAAATTGAGTCATCCCCTCCGTGTTCGTACAGGTATAATATCTTACGGGAGATATGAAACATACTCATTTGCATATTTCTAATGAAGAGATAATGTCTACACTTTTAATTAATGGAAAATAACAATTATCCTTTCACTTTGATTATTAAAAAATATTTTTTCAAGTGGATTGTTTCATGAATAAATGATTTTATTATATGTTTTACGAAATAAAATATATCTTTTCGAAACAATATTTTTCCCGAATATAAGTTATTAAATGCATAGGAAATGGTTTTATTATATGATTTAATAAATATATCTTTAAAATTATTAAATCCCTAGAAAGTGAATCTCTTAAAAATAAATTGTTTTAAGAAATGAAATAGTCATTTCAAACTTATATGTTTTAAGAAATATATTTTTTAAATTATTAAATCCCTAGACAGTGAATCTCTTAAAATAAATTGTTTTAAGAAATGAAATAGTCATTTCAAACTTATAAATTCATAGAATCTTTTATGAAATAACATATTTCTAATTAAATCTTTTAAGAAATAAAATCAATAAAATATTTCAAAATAAGACAGACAGACACAGATATTCAGTTTCAATCTATTTATTGAAAATCCATAAAATATATACACACATTACTTTTTGGATACAATTGTTTAAAGAAGTCGTTTTCATAAACACACATTACTTTTTGGATAAAGTATCTTCAATATATTTTTCATACAAGGTCATATTCAATTGTTTAAAGAAATCGTCATTGTAATGACAGGAACAATTAATTTTTTTAACAATAGCATGAATATTTAATTTTAAAAGTATTTCTTCACGATATAATTGATATTTTTCAAACATAGATTTCATTAAACACTCGTGTGAATTTTGATCGTCTGAATTAAAAACACACCCGTCACATTGAAATAAATTTTCAATTCCTAACTGAATTTCATACACGATAAAATCGAGTAAAATTTCCTTAGCACTTTGCTCATTTTCATGAGAAATACACACAAGGGGTTTATTTAGAATTAACATAGGAAGTTGAACGGTGAATATTGCATCAATAATAAAATGAGTTATTCTCATTTTGAGTTCTCTAAGCCTAAAAATTTAATCCTTGGACAATTTAATGACATTCGGTTTTAAATAAAAGCCAGAAGGATTTAAAGAAAACATTTGCTGTAAAGTACAATAATCCTCATCTATGTAAGCCATTATTAATTGATTGTTAGAAATAAAACTGTCATTTACTGATTCAAAATTAAAATTTTTAATCTTACTTTGAAAATAATACCATGTCTGAGCTGTCATTACAACGCCTTCTTTAGTAGGTATCCATTGACCTGTATGTAATTCTTTAAAATTACGAATGTGGATTCTCACATTAAAATTCTTTTCTATTACAATTTGTAAAAAACTGCTAAAGTTTAAATTAAATTCACCTCGTATAGGATCCCAAGATTGTTCACGTACCCATTGGTTTAACCAATCATTCACATTCAATTCTTCACACGTGTCTTGAGAACAGTTTTTAACAGAAGTATCACAATGAGAGTTTTTCGAAGTATCACAATCAGAGCTTTTCAAAGTATCGCATGCACTGGACGAAGCATCACTTATATCAAGTCTTGGTTTGTTTAAAGGTGGCATGATAGGGTTAGGTATTAAGTGACGAAAAGTCAGGCTGATTCTCATATCTTTGATGATAGGATTCGGTGTAATACCGTGGGTAAACAGTTCGCTCGTAGGTTTTAAGATACTGTAGAGAGAACCATGTTCTAATGAAATCAAAGTAGAAGGTGTTTTAGGCTTCTTGAATTCAATTGTTCGTTCGGCACCAAAGCTGAGGACTGCGATGGGGAAAGTTGCATCTAATCCACTTTCATTGTCTTTATGTTGAGGTATGTAGCTGTATCCATTGCTGTAGAGGTTTAGCAGAACATAGTTGAAGGTAGAAGCCGTCCATTTTTCCACTCGATCCCGCAGCTCCAATATCAGACGTGTCCAAGGGTTAGCAGGCACATGAGTTCCGCTGAAGGCATAACTCAAAGTTGAATCGCCGTATCCCAGAACTTGTCTTTTAGGCTTAAAACTTTTTCCATGAATTCTAAAGGTTGGCGTGTAGAAAGGTAAAGTTTTTAACTCGGCAAAATACCGATCTGCTTGTTCCTTTTCGATGAAGTTTGAAACATACTGGACATTCAGTCCGTTTTCCGTGAAACTCACTGCAGACATGACGAGACAACCAACACACACGAAATCAAATGGTAGACTGAGCCGTGACCGCTGATAAGCAATCTCTGATAAGATAAGACTCTCGTCACGTGACCAGAGGTAGCCAATCAGATAACTCGTGACGTCACTCACCACGTGACTGAGCATAGCCAATCACATCACTCGTGACGTCACCCTAATCACGTGACCTCGCGTCGCTGATAAGAACTCTCCTTATCATTCATTTCTCTCAAGGCAGCCGTTGGAGTAGGACGTGTTTTCAGGTAAGTGTATTTTATTCTATAAATAATCACACGTATGGATAGATACAAATTCATTTTATTTAGTATGTTTCCCAGGTTACAGGATTGAGTTTAACAACAGGTTTTTTTACAATAAGTTTCTTTTTCGGTTTGACAATGTTTTTTCTTGAAGACAAATATCGATTCTTAATAATACTTTGGGTACTCCCATATCTTTCAAGGCTTGCAAAAATTCACTTTCTCCTGTAATAGGTGGTTTTTTATTCACAGAAAAGATGAAATGAAAGAGTTCCGCTAAATTAGAATGTTCCATGGTCCTTCCGTTGTAAGTAATCTCTCCTTTCGGGTTCCACTTAAACTTGTTTGAATGAGACTTGAGAAAATTTAATAAGGCTTCGGCTTGTTTCTTCATGGGTTTAGCTACAGATGATAACACAAAGGTTTCATAGTCTTCTTGGGGTTCTTGTTTTATAGACTCCACTTGTTTAGGTTCCACTTTTTCAGGTTCTTCTTCGGGTTGTTTAGGCATCCAAGGCAAATTATATTCTTGCAAATCCATTTTTCTTTTTAAGAGTTCGTAGTAGTGCTGAATTTTTTCGTGATCCGGTAAAGAACTATTTAATATTTTAGCCATAGCTAAATCAAATTCCGTCATTTGCTTTTTAGAAGGTTTATGCTTAGAAAATTCTTCTTCCGGTACCAACGCATACTTAGCTGCGAATTCCATTGATGATGCCGGTTAAAACAGACAATGCAGCCGGGATTAAAATATTTAAAAATCCGCCGTGTTGAACAATCAATTTTTTCTTGTTGATTAAACTTCCTTTCTTGGTACCAATTTTTCGAAGAGTCGTCTTATATTTCCTTAAAGACCTTTTCTGATGAGAGGAGAGAGGTACGTTTCCTTTTAATACGTTCAGGGTGCATTCGCAAATAGCCTTTACAGATCGAGTCGGTAATTTTTTTAACAAATGCTTGCGTAAGGTTTGAGGACAAGACTTTATAAGCTCCAAATCTCGAAGTTATTTCCTCGTTAACGTCATGATCACAACTGAATTAAAATCGGTAGGGCTTTCCTTTTAAACCTTTTTTGGGCTCGTACACAAATTGGGTTTCCCCCGGTAATATACGCGTTCTGAGTCGCATACCTTCGGGGGTTTCATTCCTTAAATCCACCAACAAATAAGAGGAGGGTTATTTGGTAGCATCCTCGAACACTTCTTGAAAAAACTGAGTTGATCTCGGGTATAATTGTCTACCCAAGTGCGTAATTTGACTCATGTCCCGACGATTTTTAAAAAGTACTAAGTATTGACTGTTTAAGGAAATACCTCTCATTCCTTTACCTTTATGAAAAAGGTTTTGAGTAATAAAAATAATACTTAAATTTAAATGGTGACTTCCTTTGGTAAAGAGGTGGGTTAATCGTTCATCACCCCCACATTCCACCATCAAATCATCTAAAATCATTAAAGAATGGGTACCTAAATATTCCCGATAATTAGAAGGAAACCCTTCCACGAACGTCACGTCGGGAATTTCCTCTTAAAGCTTTTGAGAGATGCCGTAAAACCAAACGACTTTATCGGGAGGAGGGTTAAACATACGCCGTCGTTCTGCCAGTAAATCCCGCAGAAACCAACTCTTACCGACCCCCGTGGGGCCTGCTAAGAGCATTGTAAAAGGGTGTTGAAAGCGTGGAAACTCCATTCTAAATAAACACAGACACATAGGTTTACATTATAAATAGTTTTTTATTGATAAAAAGGAGCACGTGTGCGAAATCGTTTGGATACAAAATTATAGACTCGATGGTCGTTACATATATTCTCAGTTACAAACTGCTTTAAAAAATCTTTCAAAGTTTTGCCACGACATCGGCAATAAATATAATACACACAAAATTGACCACAAACAGCTGTCACATGACTTCGCAGCGGAAGTGGATTAAACACCACTCGTGAAAATTGAGATACATAGTTCGATATAGGTCCTTTAAAAAAGTTTGGCTTGTTTCCATAGGAATCAAAGAATTCCGCTTCTGTAGGGGAGGATAGGTAGAATGCCACCCAGTGGCTTCCGGCTTCTGTAGACTTGTCCACGTTGCATACAAAACATACAGGTTAACGCTCGATCTTCTTGGGTAATTGATCACTAGGGAAAACACCGGAAAAGTATTTCTTGGTCACTGGATCGTGGGATAAAATAGTCTCGATTTCTATAGAATTCATTTTCAGTTGGGGAAGTCACACAACACATGTCGTGTTTTACTAATTTCTATAATGTTTTCAAATTCCGCATGCACCAATACAGTCGTGGTTCTTTCTAAGGAGTCTGCAAACTTGATTTCAATTCGTAAATTTCCTTGTTGCTGTAGATTCAGATGGGGTCCATCACACATGTCAGGGCTCAAGTCGAAAGCATACAAAGTATGCCCGTTCGCAAAGTCCTCTCGGGTTAGATAAATGCCGGTATCTCGATTAAATCCCGAAAACAAACGATGATACGCTCTTATATAGTTATTTTCTTCGAAATCCAATTCCAAGGGTTTGCTGGGTACGGGTTGTCCAACCACGTAAACACTTAAAAAGTTGACCTTGTGATGATAGAAATAAAAGGGATTTAAATCATATTGACCAGTGTAGGCACTATTTTCTAAAAGTCCAATAATAATTCTTTTCGGCATGGCTCCTAAAAACACAGTGTCTTGCATAAAGGATTTACTTCCGGTTGAGATCGAATAGGTCTTGCATAACACTCGATCGATGGGATACTTTGCTGTACTTTTCTCTAAGGCCTTGGCATGACCCAGTAATACACCTGGGCTCACTTTCACTTTACGTATGAAAATAGAAGCATGTTCCAAAATCACTTTGTAGTTGGGAATGGGTTTCGCCGCATCGATTTTACACATTAAGGAAAATTCGGGCTTGCTTCGGGTCATCATAATTTTCAAGTCAACCATATTCAATAGCAATCGATTTTGTTGAAAAATATCACAATGCAAAGGTCCAATCATATCTAACGTTTTGCTTTTATTCGTGAGTGCGTAACGTATCTTTAATCCGGGGTTGTCTCCAGCAGGATCTGTAGCAGCTAAATTCTCATCTTTGTAAAAACATTCGCAGGTCAATAAACTTTTCTTGGCATCTTCTCCATAATTCAACAGCGTTTCAATATAGGCGCGGTAGGGGTAGGTGTTACTCGACGAGGAGATCACTCTTTCGTTCAGGCTAATATCCACTTGAGAAAACAAGGCGTGTAAAAATAAATTCACGGGGGCAACTGCATCCGTTTCCGCTAAGGGTGATCCATCAAACTTGGTAATTTTCACTTTCACATACAGGTAGGAAGCTGATAAATCAATATAGTCTTCACCATTTCCGGAAATATTAAATTCCACAGGTCCTCCGTCTCGAATATTCGCAAGAGGGTGGTATTCAACAAAGTATCCTTTTTCAATAGCCGTTTGCGTGGGTGGGATCAAAAATAAATCCAATTCGGATTTCGCACAGGCAGCAGAATCTTTATGGATGAGTCCAGACATCTTTAAGCGAAAATATCTTGTACCTTCACTTTCTTGGCTTTACGTCGAATGACTGCTTTGGTAGAACGCTTCCTCTTTTTATACCGGCGGCCCGATACAATCATCGTCTTCACTTTAGTAGCGGCTTTGTCGGTTAAGGTCTATCCAGCTTCTTTTAATCTTCGCTTGGCGGCCATTTTAATGTCTTCTCCGCGAGACAGGTCACTTAACACGTTCACGCCTGAATGAAACAACTGCTTGCCGACCGCTTTCGCTCCCGATTTGAAGAGGGGTACTGCTGCACGAAAAAGGGATCGAAACAGTCCACCGAATCCATATCCCTTTTGTAAAGTAGTGCCTTGATAATAATTTAGACCACTACCCGACTGATGGGAATAGTAATCTTCAAAAGATTTCGCACAACACTGGTAAAGAACAAACATCACGAGAGGTATTTTTGACGAAAGTGAAGCTTCACGTACGAGCGCCCACGTTCAAATGGCGTGAGTTCGCCGAGGTGGTTCCTTATAACGATTTCCAAAGAGTCGAACGATTTTCGGCTGACAGGTAAATAGTGCGGTCGGTCGAATGTCTCGCAAATCATTTCTCCATCTTTTCCTCTCACATTGACAATTCGTAAAAGGGGTGCTAACACATCTCCGATAATTTGGGGTTCGACAATATCCGAATAAAC
Organism: Salticus scenicus; assembly: GCA_963930645.1. NCBI lineage: Eukaryota > Metazoa > Arthropoda > Arachnida > Araneae > Salticidae > Salticus > Salticus scenicus. The sequence goes on along the minus strand of CAWVNO010000609.1, from coordinate 411,727 downwards.
CAGCAACACTCTATAATGCGCACAGGGATCTGCGACATAGGTACTAAAAATAGTTTGCTCGATATTTATATCCGGCGAGGCGATTTCACCTGGTTCGAATCCTAACATCTGCGCTATCCCCTCATGCAATATCAGTTTTGTTTTATCTTTCACGTTAATACACACCTTTTTCGTGTGCGGATCATAAGTGAAAGAAATTTTATTTTTAATCTCTTCAATAGACATCGCTTTTAAAATGTCATCGACCGATTCGTAAAAGCCAGGGGGAATTCTTCTACCAAACGGAGATTTCTGATCATTCAAATCGAAACCAAATAAATTATTATTTTGGTTCACATTATACCAGGTGTGAGGGTAAATAAACTCGACAAGGCTTACTTCCCATTCCCCTTTCAATTCAACGGGGGCGGGTAATCGCGTAATAAAATGAGAAATTTTATTCTCAGGAAAATAATTCAGGGAACTGTCCGAAGGTAACGTCACGTAGAACGACATGCTTTCAAATGATCTTTCAACGATCCAAACACTTGTTTTATAAGGTGAATAAATCAGAGGATGAAATCCATTGGTCAAATTTGCTAGGATAACCTTTAAATTTCACTTTGTATTCCACACGCTTTTTCCGTATCCGCTTATCTAAAATCTTTTCAATCGTATAATTCTCTTTTGGTTTCACTTTTTGAAGTTCTTGTGGGTAAAAGGTTCCTTTAATGGGTTCTTCTAACAGGTCCTTGATTCGGTAGACAGGAAGGTCTCTTCTCACACATTCAGTCACGCCAAACAGTTCTTCCGTCCAGTTCGTTTCATATCCTTTTTCGAAGGTTAATTTCTGCTTGGAAACTCGTACAACATCTCCCGGTTGAAACACGCAGGGTTTTCTTTTCGCATTTTGCATGTCACCGTATAAAGTATCCCATACATCGCTTTCATTTTCAGCGGTTACTTCGACTGGAGCTCTCTTGATACTCGAATGATAAGTATGATTATACCTGTGTAACAACTGATCCAACACATCTAAATAGCGGTAGGTGTGATTATGGGTAAAATATTTCCACATTTTCGTTTTCAAAGTTCGGTTAAATCGCTCCATGACAGATGCTTTCGTTTTGTTATTCGTCGTAAAAAACCGCACGCCATCTTCTTTTAAAAATTTTTGAAAAAGTCTGTTTTGATACACTTTTCCGTCATCCGATTGCAGGGACTTGGGTTTCCTCGTCACAAAAATAGACCGGAACGCCTTTACAATATCTTCACCTCGTTTTTGTTTCAAAGGGACCGCCCACGCAAATTTAGACAGAATGTCTATACAAGTCAGGATGTAGCGGTACCCTTGATTGAACTTTTGCAAACTGCCGAGATCCACTAAGTCGGTCTGCCACTGTTGATCGATGGAATACACTATCACTCGATTGGTCGGGAACTTTCTTCGAACAGGTTTGTGCAACGTGTATGCATCGACTCCGCTCAGCCAGTCCTGAATCTTCTTCTTCGAGATTTTGCCTTTGGCAGCACGAAATTAGGCATTTACACCACCAAAACTTGCTGCGTGACTTGGGTTCTGATACACCTCCATCGTTACAACACAAAATTTTATTATTACTCACATTCACACGAAAGCGCATCATATCTTCCTCGTACGAAGATACGTTTTACAATGACTCACTAACGCAACGCCTCTCTTTATATACCTTATAAGTGCACTCACAAGCATAGCTTCATGGTTTGATAAATAGAACCCTTATCCACTTATCAAGCCGTGAAACTATTTTACCTTCGGTTCGAATCTAACCCCCCTGCAAAAATTCGAAAAAATTTTGTAGTCCCCGAAATTGTGAAAAAAATACTAAGTCCCGAAATTTAGGAAAATAAATCTAACTCCTCAAAATTCCCTATAGATGGCACCACCAAACCTCATCCAAGATGATACCCAAAGTTTCTATTCTTCCGGTGGCAACACACAGTTTCTATTCTTCCGGTGGCAACACCCCCTCGTCCAAGATGATGACTAAGTAGTGTAAAAAGGACACGTTGACCGACAGGGTAGAGGCGTAGAGGTGTCAGGGTGGAGGTGCGCCTCCACCCTACGCCACAATACGCCACTACGCCACCACCGTGTCGGTGAACTGTCTTTTTTACACTACTCACATAAAACAAGGCTCGTTGAAAGAGGCTCAAAGCTCTTTCAAAAGCAATGCAAAATTGGCGGAAGCTAATCTCAGACTAACTCCTTTGGCATAAAACAGCCCCTTATATACCCGCGTAGAAAATTGTAGAAAAGTGTGGAAAGCTCAATAAAATGGTCAGCCATTCAAATTACAGCTTCCATATGTGGTAAATCGATTATAAAGATTGTCTCGCGAAGGTCGCCAAAAAAGTCGTCAAGGAGGGGAAAAGCCAAATCCATTACCTGCTTCATTGGAGCTTTTTAATGCATTTTTAAGGGGAAATATGGTTGTTTTAACGCGAAAAAGAGTAGAAAATGCAGAAAATTGACATTTTATCAACTTACTAAGCCTCTTGGAAAGAATTTCTATAAAAATAAACAGAATTATTTACAAACTCGTAACAATACTTTTAGCCAATTGTTCCGTGTTCCCGCTACCTTCAGTAGCGTTTATATGATTCAACAGAAAATTTATAAACATGGTACAGTCGATAACAAAAGTATCCGAACACTAGCAAAAATTCCTATATAAAAATAGTAGAGTTAATACTGTTTTGTTCAATAAATCCTTGTCGAATCATGTTCTTAGACTGACTAAGAACATGATTCGACAAGGATTTATTTAACAAAACAGTATTAACTCAACTTTTTATATATAGGTATTTTTGCTAGTGTTCGGATACTTTTGTTACCGTCTGTATATAAAAGGTTCTTTTTAATCTTGTAATTATTTTTCTTCTATTCTTCTTTGATTTGTAAAGTGATGAACTTTATTAAATCTCTCACCTTTTCAACGGAATGATTAAGTGATGTCATCATCGTCATCATCAAGTAGCTTGAGAAGTGCCTACAACTGTCGAGACAGTCGCTTACCTTCACCTGTGGAGAGGAGAAACACATGTAGAGGTCTTGCGTTATCAAGATGCTCGGAACAGTGAGCTGAGTGGATTCCCAAGGAACCCCGGCTTGACAATTTGATGCATTAGCAGCATGACGGAAGACAGGGGCAGAGAAGAGCCGATCTCGAAGCTGTGGAGGCATGTTGCAGTAGAGCAAGGAGAAGCCCTAGCACTAATCCTACATTTTTTCTTTTATATATAATTAACAAAAGAGACTGTTAAGCAGTCAGAATAAATAAAATACAATACAATTTAGAAATATAAAATTAAATAAAATTAGCCTAACAAGACTATTAAGCAGTCAGAGAAAAATATATTTACACTATTTACAATATTAAATTTTTTTGAAAAAATTTTACAATTTACAAATTAAAAAGATATTTACAACAATTTACAGTAAATTTTACAAGTTAAAAAAATAAAATAATTAAAATAAATCCCTACAGTGAGGTAACTGCTGGAAGTTTGATCATCCGCGACTGTTGAACGACACGGTAGGTTACAGTTGTCAAGGGGATAGCCAAAAGTAGATGAATAGGATTTATTCAATCTACGGAAAAAAAAAAAAAAAAAGAATTTTGAGTGAGAATTCTCATATATGTAACACCTGAAGGATCTCGCCTCCTACGTTTGGATACCAGGACAAACCAGTCCTTCTTGTAGATGATGGCAAATTGGCGTTTTTTGGCCCTCCCGATTCTGGGATTGTACCTTCTTATGGCATTTAACACAGGATTCTGGACTTTTGGGATAGACCTGTGAAACGCCGACGCAAGTTTCTTGATTTCAGAATAGATTGGCCTAATTTTCAGGTGTTTGTGAATGACAACATTGCGAACATAGTGATGGGCTTGAACAAACCTACACAATTGCTTGTTTTGGAATACTTGAATTTTTTCTAGCGCTGTCTTTGAGGCAGATCCAAACACCGCGGACCCGTAAGTCAAGATGGGTCGGATCAGGGACTTGTACAGTAACAATTTATTTTTAACAGACAGGCGGCTATTCCAAGCCAAAAGAGGAAGGAGGGGGGCGGTGGCAATTGCGCTTTTTCAGAGTCTCTGAGATATGCTTATGCAACAATAATTTAGAATCTAGATAAATTCCTTGGTATTTATAAGAAGTTTCCCAGGGAATAGGATCATTTTGAGAGTAAAGTTAATGTCAGGGGAACAGGATTTATTGGTGAAGAAAATGACAGCACTTTTAGGGCTATTAACTTTAATTTTCCACTTATTAAGCCAATTAGCATACGAATCAAGGTAATCCTGGAGTTTTTCAAACACTGTGTGTGTTCGTGTGTGTCTGGGCATAATACAGTATCATCATAAGTATCATCATAAGCAGTGTCATCAAATAATGCTAAGTTGATGTCGGGCTTCCGCGGAATGTCGTTAATGTAAATGTTAAAAAGGCGGGGCCCAGCGAGAGAGCCTTGAGGAACGGAACTGAGAACAGGCTTCGGGCTAGAGAGGGAGTTTCCTACTTTCATTAAGTGATGTGATAGTATATGGTTCGGTTATATTTATATATATATATATATATATATATGTGTGTGTGTGTATATACTAAATTATGCGACATATGTTTAAGATATACAATATATATTTAATCGTATGGTGATTATATATATTTACACATATTTGTTAGTCAGCTTTCTTTTGCAGACTGTTTATATGCATATTGACGTTCAGTAAAATATAATTACATATATTAGCGTTCATCTTATTATGTGAAACTAAGGACATTGTATGACTGAGTGGTAGATGCACTTAGTATGTTAAATAAACGTACATTCCGTAGATTATATGCAATAATTGTAAAAAAAAAATATTTTATTTTTTTTAACCTCGGATCATATTAAAAAGTAAATAACTTAGTCTTAAAATGACATTGAAACGAAATTAAAATTTACATTATAATTAAATAAATTTATTTAATAAGTGTTAAATATATTATTTTAAAACTATATAAGCAAGGGCGTTAACAGACTAAAAGAAGCACATAATATATTTAACTGATAGCAAGAATATAAAACATTGTACCTATTATTATTTTTTTTTTCGTTTCATTCTAGAAATAGTCTATTAATTTCATAATACGTATAAAGCAATATTTTTTAAAGTTAATCAGTATTTCTGTATGTTTGGCTTTAACTAGCACTCATTTCACGTAACACTCAATGAACACTGGGATACTCAAGATCATTAATTGCGTCGTCCAGTTGCAAAATCGGTCTAGATCTAGATAATCCAATTTTAGTCAGTCTCATGCTATGTTCGTGCTAGAAATATTTTACATTCCAATTTTCAACATGTTTGTGTTATTAATAAATAAATTAAATTATAACATCGAACACTGTACGTATAGCTTGTACTGTTAAAGGGAAAAAAATATCCTGTTATGTTACAGAACATTTCTGGAAGAAAATTTGCCTGCAATTGTCAGTACACTGACAGCAGTTTTTTGTGCGCAGTTACACTGACAGAACAATGCAGAAAACAGTCTTACAAAATAGACTTTTTTCCCGTAGAACACATTATAAAAAAAAAAAAAAAAATACTTCTAAAACTTTCTCGAGTTTGACTAGCCAAGATAGAACTAGAATGAACGCATAATAGGCGATGAAGTTACCTTTCATCCAGGAAAACATTTTTAAAGCATTAACAACAACAATGATAATAACAATAATAACAATGCTATTACTGATTGCTATTTTATTTTATTTATTTATTGTATTTATATATACAAAGATTTTTTAGTCAGTACAATGAATGTTACATATTTATAACATAACTTAATTATACATTTTTTAAAATTTCATACAACAGAGAAAACAATTTACTAATTAAATGGATGATTATAAAATATTTATAAAAATAACACTCATAGAATACAATGCTTTCGAGTACTTTTGGGTGTCCCTGTACACAAACCAGAAGAGATATTCACTCCATTTTCAATATGGAACAGCGACAGTCAACTTCAAAAAATATATCAGTTTCGAGAAATTCCATAAATATTTACAGGAATTAGAGCGCGGAAAGACAGACAGACAGACAGATGGACAGATACACAAACTGAAATCATATTCACACTTAAAAATGTTAGAAAGTGTTTAAAACGCTTAATGTAAACGAAAGTACAATTTTAGCAATTTTTTATAAATAGCTCTTAATGTAAATGGATATTTTTGTGTCACCCTGTAAAGCTAATGCTAATCATGCTATATTCTATGCAAAGCATTTTTTTGTGCATATAAATAACATATTTCAATTTCCTAAAACTTCGGGGAAAGTAAAGTTATTAAAAATTGATTTATAGAAATATCTCTCATAGAACTCAATGCTTTGGATAACTTTTAAGTGGACCTGTACATAAATCTGTGGTGATATTTCCTCCATTTTATACAGGAAACATCAAAAGAAGTACCCATAATTTTTTTTAAAAGAAAAATGCTTCTTTTGGAAAAAGAAAAGAAAAAAACAGTAAAAAATTGCTTACGCAAGAAGAAAAAAGAAAAATTATGTTAAAAAATGTTAAAAAGCAAATTAACGATGTTTACGTACATCACATTTAATTAGGCAGTAGCAAATTATTGCTGAAGTAAATGATTGCAGTGACACATGCATAATTAAACCAAAAGCAGGTGTTCAAAAAAATTAACACAGAATTTTTTTTAATATTGTGCTAATTAGTTTTGTTTTATAAATCATTACAAAAAAAGTTTTTTGTTAAAAAAAAAAAAAAAAAATAGTGTAATGGCATAGATTTTTATGTTTTCTTTTTTCTTAAGTAATTTTATAAAGCTTCCGATCTCTTCTTTATAAACGACTTATTTTTTTTTTACAGAAATTAAAATTTATAAATGTTGAAATTATCTGTTTTTTTTTTCCCCAGTTTATTACTAGTTTTTATTAATACTATTTTCTTTTGTACCGTGAAATCACTTCAGAATATTACATTGATAAATTTATTTATTTATTTAGTGTGAAAAATCTGTCATGACTCAAACAAAAATGGCAATTTATTTGTTATATTACTTTTACAGAGGTTAAAATCTTCACGAAAATTAAAAAATTGGAAGAATTAATTTATATTACCTACAAATTTTGTGACTATGCGATGATTCATGAACAATGTAACCTAAACTATATCATTTGGGATAAAATTTAAAGTATATTATGTTTTTAGACTTATAAATGTTTATTTATAAGTTGATCTATACCTGTATAACATAAAAGTAAAAATTAACAATTCATGTAATTTATAAAATTAGTGGTTAACAAGTGCAGTAATCAATTTTATTTATAAATAGCCTTAATAATAAGAATATAACTCAAATCTCGTATACCATTTTCGATTTTTTAAATATTGTATAGATCATATTTCAGATGAAAATCGATATAAAAGTAGTTCCTATAATACCATGTTTGAGGTTGGTGTTAAGTGGGTTTTACGTTGCATTAGAGCTACACGAGGGGCAACTGAGGACGGTCTGAAATACACCCCTGGTCCAGAGATACGTAATAACAATTTTGATTCTCCATGAAACGGATGACTTCTTCATTTAGGTAACTGCAAGTGGTATTATTTTCTAAACATAGAGGTCATTGCGGGCATGGCATCAGCTGAATTAACCCGTTAGCGTGCACTGTCATCATTTGGACAGCTCATAAAATGACACGCATATTTTTTCTGGTTTCTTGGAATGATTAATGCTTTTTAGTGGCAGTTTATAGCGTCACTCTAAATGATCCCTGAAAGTTTCATGTGCCTACTATTACATATTATTTCATAACTTGGATAGTCATTTTATGATTTTTCATTCGTCGCGCTTATATTTGCTTTTTGCGCAGGTATACTAACTTAAATCAAGTTGAATAACAATATATATTATAATACTTTAATTTTGAGATTTTTGTCAACATATAATAGGAAATTAATCTGTTATCTCGAAGTTTTTTTATCTCGAAGTTTTCTCGCTAGAACACTACACGTCAATAAATGAGGATAGGCTATAGATTTAAAATCATCAGAAGAATTGTTTAAGTTAATATATTTTACTGCCAATTGTTGATATTAATTTAGAAGTGAAATAATCAGCTGATAATATTTTGCAAAATAAATTCGGGAGTTAACGAGTTAATGCACACGACGGTCTTCATAGGGCTCGACTATCGAACCTTCAATACTCCAATTACCAAAGTATGAAAAAATTAGGAAAAAGCTTATAATGCTATTGAAATAATTCCCTAATAACATTTTTCTTGTGATTTGTAATAAACCAGTCCTGATATTAAGGAGACCAAGAAATTATAAAAAATATACATTTGTTCCATTCTATTATTTTTTAAAGTTTATTCAAAGTCTTAGATTCTATTTGTAAATAAAGTTAATTCAGAATTATCTAGATTTAAAAATTAAAAATTAGTTTTACGATATTCAGTGTTTATATATTGTGATGTGCCGCTTATTCAATTTCTTTCGTCAATTACATGCTTAAGCTAATTTTTTCAATTACATGCTTAAGCTAATGATTAAATAGAGAGAACACACAAAAATTTAAGAACTTAAGAGTTTCTAATCAGCTAAAAAAAATTATCCTTCCTCAAATGATTTTTGAAAATATAAGAATGCAAATGTGGGACAATTCTAGAGCAACTGTTTAGTAAAATATAGTCATTTTACCAGATTCTTTAGCATAAAAAAAAACTGAAAATAATACTTTGAGTGTCTTCAAATATAAATTAATGCATATATTTATGCATATATATATATATATATATATATGTGTGTGTGTAAGTGTGTGTGTATGTGTGCGAGCATTAGCTGAAAGTAGAAAAATAATATAAAAGGTTGAAAAAACAAAAATTAATAAAATAAGCCATATTGAAACAAAAATTCCATATTCAATGCGCAAGAAAAAACAGCAAACAGAAGATATGCAATCTAATTATATTGTAAAATGTAAAATACTTTGCAAAATAAACAACAATGGAAACAGAGAGCTAATATTATCAAAAATAATAAAAATGAAGCCATAATCAACGAAGCCTCCAATGCAGCCTAAAGCAGCAAGATATTTAAGGCTGCTAGAAAAACAAAATTTAACTTGACTTACTACATCGTCTTAAGAGGAAAAAAAAAATAACAACTGTCGCTCTGAATGCAAAATGGCAAAAAAAAAAAAAAAAAAAAAAAATCAATTACACAATAACATATACAAATAAAAAACCTGTAAATACTTTTAAAAAACACTTACAAAAGCGAGAAAGTTTACGAATTAAAAAAAAAAAAAAAAAAAAAAAAAAAAAATGGAAAACTTGGTAAGAAAATAATTACAATATTTCAACAGTTACGAAGAGTAGTGATAATAAGTGTTAACAATAAATTATCACTTGAAACGTTTTACTATTTTTCCACCCAGAGAGGCTTCCCTGATGATGGCCTCAATGATTTTAGAGTTAATCAATATTATTTCTCTGGTTACATTGTTTTTCTCAGCTTGCATTTATCATTTATTTTCGAAATATCTCACATTTTCCATTACATATATATATATATATATATATATATATATATGTATATGTATAATATATATGTAATGAATCATACGATAGTTAGTTCTATCGTATGATTAGTATGTCCACTATAACTATCGAAATTTTGCAATAGTTTCTGTAAATGAAGAATGTATGGTAAATGACGAGATTTTATTAATTTCTTTAGCATTTTTTTTTTTTTTTACTGATTATTTTTATGTTAAATTTTACTTATAGATGGTCAATTCTATTTGGATTCAACAAATTTGTAACATTATATATATATATATGGTGCCCCATACATTCATTCTGATTTTAAAATGTAATTTCCGAAACTTCAGTGGGGGCCCTCTGTTGAGACTCAAAACGGTTTTGGGCTCTGCCTGTGTGCTTGTCTGTCTGTCTATCACGTAATAGCGGCCGCAAGAATCCCGCTATTGACTTGTAATTTGGTATACATGTTCATGTTCCCCACGGAATCAGCTGTATAGTTTTGGGTGTGTATTCCATTTGTAATTCGTGTACAGGGACACACCAAAGTTTTTCTTATCATTACGGTCTATGGGAGGAATTTATACGTACCGCGATAGCGGCCACAAACATCCCGCTATTGACTTGCAATTTGGTTCACATATTCATGAGCCCAACGGAATTAGCTGTATAGTTTTATGTGTGTATTCCATTTTTAGTTCGTGTACAGGGACACGCCAAAGATTTTCTATCATTACGGCCTATGGGAAAAATATGTATGTACCGCGATAGCCACCTCAAAAATCAAGCTATTGAATTCCATTTTTTGCCAAAAGATCAGAGGAGGCCCTCAGTTGAGACTCAAAAGGATTTTGGGTTCCGCCTGTCTGTCTGTCTGTCTGTTGCGCGACTGCGGTCGCAAAAATCACGCAATTGACTTGAAATTTGGTACACATGTTCATGATCCCCACGAAATCAGCTGTATAGTTTTGAGTGTGCATTCCATTTGTAGTTCGTGTACAGGAATACGGCTTTTTTTTTTTTTTTTTAATCATAATGGCCTATGGGAAAAATTTGTATCTACCGCGATAGCGGCCCCAAAAATAACGCTATTGACTTGCAATTTGGTACACATATTCCTGAGCGCAACAGAATTAGCTGTATAATGTTAGGTGTGTATTCCATTTGTCGTTCGTGTACAGGCACACGTCAAAGTGTTTCTTATCCTTACGGCCTATGGGAAGAATTTGTGTGTACCGCAAAAGCGGCCGCAAAATTCCTTCGATTGACTTGCAAATTGGCGCACACGTTCCAGCTTTGAATATAAGTAGCTGTATAATTTTTATTGCTATATTGTTTATAAACTGTGTACAGGGACACACCAAACTTCTTAACAGTACGGCGTATGGGGTGAATTCCGTTTAAACGCATTTTAAAATCATTACTTTGGACAAATTTTTATTTAAGCTCGCACATTAATGCGTTTATGTTGAATTGAACTTAATAAAATTAACATAAATTATAAAGATGCTTAAAATCATGTTTACTCTTAAAAAAGGGTATAGTATAGACTAAATAATTTATGGGACCACACAAAATAATTCCGAGTATGTACTGTAATCATCCAAATGATGTCAAATTAGTTTGAAAAATTAATGAGTTATAATTAATTAGGTTTATTCTTATTATTGGCGTTTATAATGATTGTGGCTACTTTTCAGCGATACATAAAGGAATTTCGTTCTATTACGGTCATTAGTCGGTATTTATTAAAAGTGTATTTTACAATGATTACACCCCAATAAATATAATGAAATTTTATTAGAATTTAAATAGCATGTTTTCCTGTTGAAAATTGTGGGCATAGAATTGATAATTAGTTTAAAGGTTACGCAAAATATTTCCGACATGCTATGTATTTTTTTTTTTTTTTTTTTTTTGTATGAAATTTGGTATTTATGAAACTCAGGGAAATAAAACAAGACCGTCGTTTATTAAGAATACATATTGTTGCGTACTTGGGGGTTCGTAAGTGTTCCGAGAATGAAAGGCGAAACTGGCAAAAATTCAGTGATTTATTCACAGAAAGTTCCAGAAAAATACAGGTCTATAAACCAAGTATCAGCTTCATTTCAACCAGTAAACACAGCTTAAACAACAGCTGTTAACAACAAAACAACAGTACAAACTGTTTAGCTATAACACATAAAGCAAGTCTCACTGACAGAGGCTCAAAGCAAAGCAAGCATTTGACGAAACTGACACAGATCTGAGACTGACCGCCTTGGCGAAAAAAATGTTCCTTTTATACTTTTTTATCGAACACAGACTGTTCTGGAAAATTCTCGTATCTCATCAGCCAATGAGATTAGAGCTTCCATATTTGTATATCCCTAATAAGGATTTTCTCGCCAAGGTCAACAAAAAAATCGTCACGGAGGAAAAGAGTCGCCAGATTTGGAGCCAAATCCATTTCTTACCTTATTCGAGCTTTTTAATGCGTTTTTAAGGGAAAATTGGGCTATTTTAACGCTAAAACTACTAGAAATGCAAAAAATTTGCTTTTTATCGACTTACTAAGCCTCTTTGAAAGAATTTATACAAAAATAAATGTCATTATTTAAAATTCCGTAACACTTTATACAATATACAAATAGGTATACAAAGAAAGATACAGCGGGGGGTTGAGGGGGTGACAGCCCCCCTCAGGAATATATCTGATTATGGTAATAAGCCGATCGAATCAATATATACTATTACTTAATAAGGAATAAATAAAAATGACCTATTGAATAATGTCTGATGCAAATAGGACGTTGAGGCTGCTGATCTGAAGATCCACTAGTTAAAATATATATTGAAATGTGGTTTGCACCTTATAGGCCTGTCAAGAAGTCGGATTTCGATGAGCTAAGGAAAAAAAAAAAGCTTAACAACTTCTCCGGTAGATTCTATAAAGCCAAATTTCTTCAAAATACGAAAGCTTTAATGTTTAAAAGAAAAATATGATAGATAATTGGCTTAAAATCAACTTCTTCGTAATATTACAGAGATCAAATTCACTACAATGCTGACACTGTACAGTCGGTAAACTAGCAAAAATTCCTATATAAAAAAAAGTACAGTTAATACTGTTTTGTTAAATAAATCCTTGTCGAATCATGTTCTTAGTCATTCTGAGAACACGATTCGACATGGATTTATTTAACAAAATTCTATTAAGTGTACTATTTTTATATAGGAATTTTTGCTAGTGTTCGGAGACTTTTGTTACCGACTGTATTAAAGGGATTGTTTGATAAAATCTCATTTTACTAACAATGAATCAACATTACAATGTAACTAGTTTTCCAGCGCCTAGCATTGAGGATGGTTATAAAGTCTCGGAGGGAAGCAAAAATTCACCGGCATATTGGGATTTAGGAAACATCTAATCATTCGGCGTTTTCTTTATTATTTATTTATCCTGTATCATTTGACTGACACCTCTATTTTAACACTAGATTCGTTGAATCAGCTCTTGCGAAAAGGCTCTCATGGTCACAAGAAACGTGGTTTAAGAATACAAGCATTGGAAAAGAATTTTAAGAAGACGATTTACAGAAACAGATTGATTAGAGGATCTCTCACCCTGTTGAAAGTCATAGAATATCTCACGACACAGTATTTTCGTAATTTCACACGCTGTAATAATACGCTAGAACTTAATTTCAGGCTAATTATCTATTACCTTTCTCTTTTAAAGTGATAAAATTTTATATTTTACAGCGTCATTTTACAGCGTCATCTATGATATTTTATTTTTATTTATTTATTTATTTAGTTTATACAAAATTCGTTTTATTTTATACAAAATAATCCTCATTGAAGAAAAGTAACCTGTAAGTTATTTTAGACTACCTCATTCTAAATGTATGGAACAGAGTTTAGTGGAATTGATTCAAATATGGAGGTTCTCTCTTTGAAACTCTTTCCCAAAATTCAGTTGAAATAAATGATACATGATACGAAAAAAAATTGTTAACATAGTTTCAAATTAAGAAAGAGCTCACAGACTTTGGCAATCCTAAACTACTATCCTCCACAAAATTAGATCACAAATTTCGCTAATGTATTTATAAAATTTGAAAATCTATTACCTAAAAGTTTATGTTAATGTTTCAGAAAATCGATTTTTGCAATAATATTTACGGAAAATGTATTTTAAACTCATAGCCTTACGTTTAAGGAAACTACAACAAATATTTTTCTTGTGATGAGAAGTGTTAAACTATTAGACATGTGAAATATCGTTTTCGAAATGACTGTAGCTCATAATCTTTGACAAATTATCTTAAAGTTTGAAGAGGTATTTATGAAAATATTGATGATAAACAGGCGCACATATCTAATAGCATTGTAAGTGTTCGTAATGCATTCGTTGCAATAATTCATGATAGATAAGGGAAACATAATGTAGCTTAATACAGATGTTATATTTTTTTCTAGTATACCTTTAAACATTTTACAAAATTATTCAATAAATTATAACATAATATCTTTTCATATCCTTTAATATAACGCTGTACATGCATTTATTAAACGAATGTGTCGATTGGTGATCAGAACTGTTTTAAAAACTGCTTTGAATTGTTTGTTAGAATAATTTAAAAAAATCTGGAGTGACTCCCCTCGACTTTTTGAACATTGAGAAATTAATGGTTTTGTAGATAAAGTAAGAGGAGTTGTTAAATAAACAAAAGATAAAATTATAATAGGGAGTTTGGGTATTTATCTTTATATAGTACACGAAGTTTAATTTAACGCTATTTTACCAAACACGTAGATCATAATGATAAAGAATAATTCATTGTGTCCCTGTAAAAAACCTACAAATGCTAGATTCACCAAAATGCTTATAGTTAGTGCAACAGTGACTCATAATATTTATATAAATTTTCAGCTCCATCGGATAAGGCATTTAGACACTATCTCACTTTAAAGTTTGAGCCCATATGCCACAATTATAATGATATTTGCATTTTGTCCCTGTAAAAAGAACCATAAGTGCTAGATTCTGTAAAGTTAATAAAGTTTGTGTGACGGTGACTTATAACATGTATCGAAATTTTCAGTTAATTTGAATAAGGAGTTTAGTCGCTGTCGCACTTTAAATAATTTAAGCCTATAGGTCTTAATGATAAACAATTTTTAATTGTGTCCCTGTAAAACTCGTTAAGTGCTAGAGTCACAAAAATCCATACAGTTTGTGTGAGGGTGACCTATAACTCGTATATAAATTTTCCAATCAAACGGATAAGGCATTTAGATGCTATCGCACTTTAAATAATTTCACTCCATAGGCCATAATGATACAGAATTATTTGTTGTGTTCCTATAAAAACTATTCACCAAAACCTATACAGATCGTAAAATATGTACCAATACCTATAATATGTGTATATATATATATATATATATATATATATATATATATATATATATATATTTGTTCAATTGAGTAAGGCGTTTAGACGCTATCGAATTTTTTAAAATTTGGTCCCATAGATCATAATGATAAAGAAGTTTTCTCTGTGTCACTATAAAAAAAAATTAGTGCTAGATTCACCAAACTCTATGCAGTTCATGCAACTATTACCTATAATATGTGTATGAATTATTTTCTCAGTTTAATGAGGCGTTTTGACGCTATCACATTTTTTAAAATTTGGTCCCACTGGCCATAATGATAAAGGATTTTTCATTGTGCCCCTGTAATATATATATATATATATATATATATATATATATATATATATATATACATATATATATACATATATATAAGTGCCAGATTATCCAAAATCAGTAGGGTTCTATGGTGACCCTTCACACCCGTGCTATGGTGACTTGCTACATGCGTACCAAGTTTCAGCTCATTCGAACAAAGCATTTAGAAGCTAGCGTGTTCTCTCACATACATACACACACACACATATACACATAACCGTAAAAATTGTGAAAACGGACTCAGGGGACTTCAAAACGTATAGAAACACCAAAATCTCGAATTCGGATTTTTGACATGATTACAATACTTTCCTTACATATGTGTGTTCGGAAAGTAAAAATTCATGCACAGTACATTTTATTTTACAACATAAATTGTAATAATCATTCTAGAGTGAGAGAAATGTTGCGTGCACTACCTCATGTTATTAAACAGTTTATTTAGCTATGATTCCTGGGATTCTACTTCTGCAGTCGGGATTATGAAATATTAAACACACTGGTTATTAATGAACTTGTCTAAATATAAAGTATATGTAAGATATTTCTAATTTAAATAATTATGAAATAAATTAATCAAAATACTGAGATAAATAAAGTAAAAACTTATTTTAGTAAACAAATCATTTCTTCCTAAAAAAAAAGAAAGTGCACAAAAATTAATTATTTAAGCAAATAAATTAAATAATAATAAAAAAGAAATTGAAAACATAGTTTTTTATTTAACCCGTAAGCGCCCAGTGTCCTCATTTGATGACAGCTAATAAAATGGCACGTATATTTTTTGTGGTTTCTTGGATCGATTTCTTATTTTTAGTGACAGTTTATGGAGTCACTCTAAATGATCCCTGAACGTTTTATGTGCGTACTATTAATTATTATTTCATAATTTGGATGGTCATTTTATGATTTTTCATTCGTCGCACTTATATTTTCTTTTTGCGCAGGTATACTAACTTACATCAAGTTGAATAATAATATATATTATAATACTTTACTTTCGAGATCTTTGTCAACATATATTAGAAAATTAATCTGTTATCTCAAAGTTCTTCTATTTCGAAGTTTCCTCGCTAGAACACTAAACGTCAATAAATAAGAATAAGCTTTAAATTTAAAGCTATCAGAAGAATTGTTTAAGTTAAAGCATTTTACTGTCAGTCGGCCATATTAAAATAGAAGTGAAATAATCAGCTAATAATATTTTTCAAAATTAATTCGGGCTTTAACGGGTTAATGTAATTCTTAACTTTGTTACGATATAATTATTGAAAATTATTTTTCTGAAAGTGACCTATTTTAAAATTATAATTTAAATATAATCACAATATACAAAAAAAAAAAAAAAAAAAAAAAAAAAGGTCTCCTACACATTGTATTTGTTATAGGAAACTATTACAATAATGGTAATAATAATAGTAAAATTAATAATCTGGAATTTAAATATTTTTCTTTTACAAATGTATATGAAACAGGAAATATTTTACTAAATTAAGTATATTTCATAAAGTATATTTTAATAATTATTAAGAACAGTAAATAAAGTAGAATTTTATTTGATTTTCTTATTATATCTATATATAAATTGGATTATTGAATTTTTGCAAGGAATGTGTATGTATAATTTGGGAAATGATTTCTTAATATAAACCAGTTAACATATGATTTAGACTGACTTCAAACTAAAATCTACATTTAAAAACTGAACAATTCAAAATAAAAGATAACTTATTTATCAGAATTTCATTTTTAATTGAGTCTTTTTATCAAACACATAAGTTTCAGTATTATAAAAAATAAAATATTATCACATTCAAAAATTTTTAATTTTTTTTAAGCAAGGAGAATTCAGAAAATGGAGAAATCTGCAATTAAATTTTGTAAGTGGTTATACTTTTATGGCACTTTACTTTCCTTTGTTCAACATTTAATTTATACAGGGTGACAATAATTGAACTTGGACTATTCAGAGCATTCTTTAGCTGTAACTAAAATGCAGATTGAGCCGAAAATTGTATTCAGACAATTTAAAGTATACTCTAAAATGTTATGCAAAATAAAAGAACAAATAATAATAATAATAATAATAATAATAAATCCGCTCTTAAGGGACATACGTTAAAATACACAAAAGGTACAAATTTTAATACAAACAATTTTATTTATTACAGATTTAATTCTAAGATTCTAAAACGGAAGTAAGCCGCTCACCACTGTTTAGCGGTTTTGAGCGGTTTTGAGCGGTTTTAACCTCAAAGGAAGAAGGACTCCAAAGCCACTGTGGAGATTCAAAAGAGAATGTCTCCAAAGGTTAAGTCTCCCCGTTGTTTCTTGCATAAGCCAAATATATATATATATATATATATATATATAATGGTCGCCAGAGCAGAGCTCTCACGCGACAAAGGGCGATATAGTTGCATGAAATTAAAGAGGACCGGAGCGGACTGGTAGTCTATTTACAAAGTTTACACATTCTTTATACCAAGCCCAAACAACCTATGAACAATGTTGGTTAACATCAACATCAGGCACTGGATGATTGCTTCCCGAGAGCATTTCCTTGGAATGCTGCAGCATCAGACATAACCAGTATTCGCCATGTAGGAGATGAGGAAAAAATTAAGGAAATATAGAGAGAATTTTTTTGTTGAGTTTGATAAATCTTGAAGGAAGGCATAGATACGCTTTTATTTGAGCCGTTGGGATTTCTAGTTATTATATTGTTCAGCCAAGTTACTGATCTAGGGTTAGGGTTCTTAAAATGGTAAGGTATTGAAAGTTGACAGTGAAAGTAGTAATGTTGTGCAGTCCCTTCCTTGCCGCACGAGCATCGGCAATGGAATTTTGAAGGTATTTAAGGAAGGGGTCATGACCTGACAGAAAGACAGATATTTCCGGGGAGAGGCCCCAAATATTGAGTAAGGCATTTGGTATTAGCTCGTGAATGTATCACCCTTTGGAAACACATTCCAGAGATCCTGCCAGTCGTTAATTACTTTTTGATTTAGGTGATATTTTATGTAGGAAAGGGGAGTTACAGGTTACAGACTGTTTATAGATGGAGATCATATTGTTCAATGTGAGTCCATCAATAAGTTGTAAAATCTGAAGCCGATGAAAAGTGTGTTCAACAGCTGATCGCAGTTAGCCTCCCGTGATCCTGCGCACATACAACGTTATACGGTCCTTCAAGTAAGCTAAAGATACAACATTTTCTTAACAACCAAACACTTTAAATATCCCCATAACCCAAAAGTCCCACAGATCAAGGTTGGAGGACCGGGCAGGCCTAGTAGTGGAAATTGAACGGGTAATCACTCTGCCATCTGTAAAAGTTTGCGACAAAATCTTTTGCAAAATGTAAAAATAACAGTTTTAAATTTCGTATCGTTTGAAAATGTTAATGCAGACCACAGTAATTTATTACATAACTTTTCAACCATTTCGTCTACAGTACTTATTTGTATATTGATGTATGTCCTCTCAGAGCTAAAATTTTTAAATTTTAAATTTTTAATTTTATTAATTAATTAATTAATTTTTGCAGTACATTTGAAAGTATCCTTTGAAATGTCTATATGCAAATTTTTGACATAATCTGCATTTTAGTTACAGCTACAGAGTGTTCTGAATAGACCAAGTTTAAATATGGCCACTCTGTATATTCGTTTATTTTTATTTAATCTTATTTTGAAGAAAAGTTTTTTTAGGAAGGAAACATTTTGTGTATGTGTGTTTTTTCTGTTGATATATCATGCGAAAGTAAACTTTGTACTTATTTACTTATTTTTTCTGGTAATTTACATTGATCTTCAAAGTTGTATCCCAATCTGATTTATATGCTTATTTCAGTAAATAACCTATATATTCAAACTACAGTAAAAAAAAAAAAAAAAAGTTTACGAGTTATATTTTTTAAGTTATATAATAAGTAACTGATAATATTTTGAAGGCAGGAATCAACCTTCACTAGTTCCAAAGTTCATCCCCCCCCCCCCAACTATTCCTGAATGCCACGTGTAGAATTAAAAATACATAAAAAATTAAAAAAAAAAAAAAAAAAATCCACGTAAAATATGAAATAAATATTTTTGAGTGATAGAGCTAGAAATTAAATATTTTTCTTTCATTCCTAGTGTAACTTTGACATTCAATATCTTTATATAAAGGAAATAGGGGTTGCCGGCATTGCTGGTATCTATATTTAAATACATTAGAAAAAAAATAGAAAATCAATTTTTTTTTGTCAATTTATAAATAAAAAATTATAAAACCATTAAAAAAAAAAGTTCGTTACAATAAATATATTTCTTTGCTGACAATTTTTAGCAACTCAAAACCATAGACAAATAATGTAATATACAGTCGTTAATGAAATGTAAATGGCGTATATTTATTTGATTTTCACTACATTCATTAGAAAAGTGGTTTTAAAACAGACTAAATTTAGACACGTTAAACAAGACACGTAAGTTTTCAGACAAGAAATTGAGGGAAAAAACACGTTACACTATTTGATTAAAGGGAGTTAATATGTATAAAAGTCATTGTATATATGTAGACATGTTTGTGTGTCTTACATCTTCTCCCAAAAAACTAAGCCAATTTGTACTAAATTGATACAACTAATGCTCAGATCAGGGTTAAGATAGTGTCGGTACTTCAAATTTCTGGTGCATGATTAATGGAAAAGGATCGGGAAACCCTCTTGAAAACCATATTTTTGTATGATTTCTACAGAAATAATGTAGAAAGCAACTTCACTTTTGATATGTAGTTAATTTCTAATGTAGTCATTATCCTTAAGTACAGATTTACAAAAACTTGTATCGCTCAGTGGTTGAATCTCGAGCACTTTTTTGCAAAGAAAAGTAATTGCCTGCTCCTACACAGGATTAAGTTGTAACACAGCTACAGTCGGTAACAAAAGTGTCCGAACACTAGCAAAAATTCCTATGTAAAAAGAGTACACATAATACAGTTTTTGTTAAATAAATCCTTATCGAATCCTGCTCTTAGTCAGTCTAAGAACAGGATTCGATAAGGATTTATTTAACAAAACCGTATGAAGTGTATTTTTTGCTCATAGGAATTTTTGCTAGTGTTCGGACACTTTTGTTACCGACTGTACGCTAATTACTTGCGATATGCACTCAAACTGAACTCAGCAGAGTTTCACTTAATATATTTCTCTCAGATTGGTACACGGTAGATGTTGAGCCTTTCCTAAAATGAGAGGAAATTGCAACGAGATAGCGCCCCTATATAGGATGATATAGCCCAAAAGCTAATTGGCATCAGTTCAATCCAAGGTCCAGCCAAGTATCAAGTTCGATTAAATTAAGTCCATTAGTTCATAAAGTACAGTGTTTGAACTCAAAAAGACAGATATTTTCTAAAAATGATCGAACTGAGTTCAGAAAATCTCAAAACGTGTAACTTCATCGGAAATCGAAAATCTTTTTTTTTTTTTTTTTTTTTTTTTTTTAATCTTATACTTTCTTCTTATATATGCAAAGAATAGAATAATAAATTCACTTAAAAAAAAAAAAAAAAAAAAAAAAAAAAAAAAAAAAAAGTATTTGATTTCAGTTAATAGAAATGTAAGGAAATCTCAAAACGTGTAAATTTATCGAAAACCGGAAATAGAAATTTTTTGTATCTTTTACTAGCTTCTTATACATGCAGATACAGAAAATTGTAACAAATCCATATTTTTTTAAAAAAAGTAGTCAATTTCAGTTAAATGAAATGCAAGAAAATCTCAAAACGTGTAAATTCATCGAAAACCGTGTGTCCGAGGGGTTCTGTACTCAAAGCTGGTAGACGTGAGGTGCCGGGTTCGATCCCAGGTCGCGCTCGTTTGCCTACCCGTAAAGGGTTTTCCGTGGTTTTCTCCGAAACTTGCGTAAATACGGGTTGGACCCTTTAGATAAAACCCCATGGAATGCACTTCCTCAGGCCTAGGACCTACAGAAATCAATCAGTGTTATTCCGAAATCCAATCATCGAAAACCGGGAATCAAAAATTTTTCCGTATCTTCTAATTTTTTATTATACATGCAGAAGCTATTGATAAATATACTCTTTTAAAAATAAGAATCAATTTAAGTTAATTTTTAAATGCAAGAAAATCTCGAAATGTGTAAATTAATTGAAAACCGGATATCAAAAGTTTTTCTGTATCTTCTACTTTCTTCTTATACATGCAGAAGCTAGTAATAAATCCACTATTTTAAAAATAGTCAATTTCAGTTAATTGAAATGCAAGAAAATCTGAAAACATGTAAATTAGTCGAAAGCCGGAAATCGAATTTTTTTTGTGTATCTTCTACTTTCTTTTCATACACGCAGAAGCTAGTATTAAATCAACTTTTATAAAAATAAGTAGTCAATTTCGGTTAATTGAAATGCAAGGAAACCTCAAAATCTGTAAATTCATCGAAAATCAGAAATCAAAAGTTTTTCGAATTCTTATACTTTCTTCTTACATATGCAGAGGATGTAAGAATAAATCCATTTTTTGAAAAATAAGCAGTCAGCTTCAGTTAATTGAAAGGCATTTTGTTTTAGTTTAAAAACATGTCTTCTAATTAGGTCTGAGATCATAAAAAAAGAAAGAAAAAAAAGAAATTATATCTTTAATAAATTAGAGAAAAAAAAGAACTTTCATAAATGAAATCCTTCTTTTTTTTTCTTAATTATTATTTCCGCATATGTTTATTAGTATAAACTTTCTATTTACCCCTCTTTCACTCAAATTTATACCACTGTAACGGTTGTGGTCCCATGGAATGAAAAATCTGTAGTCGAGAGTATAGTGTTTCTACATCTGTACAAATTATTGTGTCTTCAGTTTTATTTGAGTTCTAAGAAATTGCCAGATTTAACAACTTTCTACATTAGGAATTTTTCAATACAAAATAATACGTGGTGTTGAATTCTTATCAATTATTCTGAGTAAAAGTTGGTCATTAAAATTCAAGAATTCTGCATTCATTCGGATTCGTCAATTTTTATATGTGGTTTACCTTTTACTTCAAGCATCGAGGAAACGCGGGAGAGTGGTGTGTAAAATTAAATTTAATTTTCTTGCATGTTAAATAAAGTTTGGGTTTCAAAAATTGATTCTTTATTCTGGTTATAATTTTTATTCTTTTATTTCAATTCTAATTAAACATATATAAGTTTGGAATATATCATCATTTTCACAGAAGTATTACATCTATTAATGGTTTTAAAAGAGTTTCGAACCAAAATTGCATACCTTTTATGACTTGACTGAATTGTCACAAATATAAAATAAAGTTTTAACACAGAATAGTGTTCAGGATTAAATATAATTTCGAATCGACTACAAATTATGAATGTATCAGTCTTTTTCTTTGATTGGAAGAATATGTTCATTAAAAAAAAAAAAAAAAAAAAAAAAAAAAAAAAAAAAAAAACAGAATAAAAAAAAACATAAAGTTCTGTTGCTAATCACGTGATGTCTATGTTCATTCGACTGGCGCTACCTTTTTTCCTTTCGATGAATCTACCTACTGGGCCGGAAGGGGAGGCCCCGGTGTAGGAGCTGAAATGCTCGGAAGAGGGATGACTTGTGATACGGCTCTAGTAAGATTTTATGCAGATGCAGTCTTCAGTTCTAGGACTCTGACTACACCATCGGGTCCTGGCATCAGCCTGACGATTCTGGCGAGTTTCCAACTGAGTGGCGATGTTGTTTGGCTCCTCAAAAGTCCCAGCTGCCCTATATGGAAGCTGTGGGATTGATTAACTCCTTTGGCTTTCTAGTTCAGTGTTTGGAGATATTGTCTGTTCCAGCGTTTTCAAAATTTGGTTTTCACTTGAGTTAAGAGCTTATACCTGGAGGAAAGACTAAAAGAATTAAAGGTTAAAGAAGTTTTTGGCAGTTTTAGTAATGCAGATCCGATTGGAAAAAGCCCAGGAGTTAAAGCGGCGAAATCATTTTGATCCGTGGAAACTGGTGTTAGAGGCCGAGAAATAATAAAGTCTCCATCTGACATAGAAGCGTAGAAAGTTCCTCATGAGTTACATTTGCAGCTTGTGTGATTTTCACTAAATGATTTTTGGCTAATTTTATAGAAGCTTCCCAAAGTCTCCCAAAAGTTAGAGCTTACGGGGGAATGAAATGCCATATGATTTGGTGTCGAGAGCAAAGTTTTGTAATTTTTCTTCTTTAAATAAAGTAAATAACTGTTTTAGGTAAGACTGGGCTCCCACAAAATTTGGTTCGTTGTCAGAAAAAATATCGGAGGTCTATCCCTGTCTATCTATGAAGCGTCCCAATACTGCGAGAAATGCCTCTGTAGAAAGACTAGACACGTATTCAATGTACACTGCCTTTATGGTCATACAGATGAACAGTGCAATATATGATTTAAAAGTAGTCGCTTTACGCCTATGTTGGCATTTCGTCATGACTGGTCCCGCAAAGTCAACACCAATTTTCAAAAAAGGACGGATAGGTGTAATTCTGACTGACGGTAGATCCCCATCTTTTGGTTATCGGCTTAGCTGACAGACGAAAACATATTAGGCATTGTCTTTATACTGATTTTACAGTGGAGCGTCCGTGAGGGATCCAAAATTTGTGTGTAATGAGTGACAGTGCTAAGTTGGGGCCAGCATGTGAACTTAAGTTGTGATAATGTTTGATGATTAATGAGGTGAAATGGTGTGTCTTTGGTAGCAATATTAGATGTTTTTCTTGGAGTCGTAGGGACGGATGGTTTCGCAAATGTCCTCCAACACGAAGAATGCCTGATTCATCAAGAAAAGGATCAAGGGACAAAATGTGGTAGGAATGCTTTAAAGGTTTACCTTTATTTATAAAGTCATTTCTTCCCTAAAGTTGGCCTTTTGGATATTATTTATAATGCAAATTTCAGCTTTATTTAGCTCTAGGGCCTTTAAAGGACCACTTCCTTTGCCTTGCGTTTGATGTTACTAATAAACCTTAGCACATATGCTATAATACTTAAGAGCTTTAGATAATTAGAAAATTTTTGAATGTGAGATAAAATGTCATTATTATCAAGGGAAGGATTAGAGCTTGTGTCAAGGGGATTGTCAATAGTTTGTAATGTAAGTTATACATGTGTGTTATTTTTAAGCTATAAAGCCATTTTAGCCCTTCCCACCAATGAGTTCTGACTTTCAGTTTAGCTGGGGATAATCCTCGTGTGTGTGTGTGTGTGTGTGGGGGGGTATCTTTGCCTGGAATATATCTCCAGGACTCTAAATTAGTAAGGGATCTTATTTTGGTTGCTCTATGAGCCACAAATTGGATGCCTTTATTAGGCGGATTATTTACCCAGTTTAATGCTATAGAAGAGTCACTGTACAGGTAGGAGGAATGAACAAATTTAAGAGATTTTTTAATGTTTGTAATTAACTCTGATAATAGTAAGGCCCCGCACAATTCCAATTTTGGCAGAGTAATTTCTTTTACGGGTTCGACTCTGGTTTTAGAAGCAATTAAAGATTTACTAATTTTATTGGTGATGACTTTTAAATATGCTACTACAGCATACGCCCACGGAGAGGCATCACAGAAACCATGATTCTCGAATTTAATGTCATTAGCATTTAAACCTAAGTAACGGGGAATGGTCATAGATTTAAACTCGTAAATTTCATTCCAAAATATGTTCAATTTTTGTAAAATATATAGCGGTATCGGCTCATCCCAGGTTTTGTTTATTTTCCATAATTGTTGCAGAAGTAATTTTAGAATGATGGTAGAAGGTGAAATAATTTAGGGGGGTTCATAGACTTGAGCAATTATGGAGAGTAGTTGCCTCTTCGTGTGAAATTTCTGATCAGGTACTGTTCTAACTTGAAGAGTGTCTTTACCCAAATTCCAGAACATCCCTAACACGCTTTGATTTACATTTTTCTTTTCTTTTTTTCTTCTTTTTTTTTAAGTATTATTGAATTAGCTATTTCCTCATCCGGAATTTCGGAGATTTTTGGCTTCTGGATGACTACAAGTTCATTTCCTAAGTGGTGAACCACCTGATTGCATTAGAGCCTGTAGCTCCACTATTCTACCTTTTGCTAATTGAATGGATTGTGTCCATGCTAATAAGTCATCGATGTAAAAATTTTCTTTAGCAATTTCTGTTTCCAATGTGAAATTCAGTTTTTCATCCTCACATAATTGCTTAAGCGTGCGTATCGCTACATAGGGGGCACAAGCTGTTCCGTAGGTGACAGTGTTTAATTCGTAGACTGAAAATGCGTCATTGGGAGGTTCTCTGCAAACGATGCGTTGATATTTTCTATCTTCATTTTCGATTATAATTTGCCTGTACATCTTTTCAATACCGACACTGAAGGCTACAGAGTAGGATCGAAATTTTACTAAATTGTCAAATATGTTGGTTTGTAATTTAGGACCAATATGAAGAATATCGTTTAAGGATTTAGTATTTGTGGTTTTAAACGAGGCGTCAAAGACGACACGTAATTTTTTTTTTTCACTATTTTCATTTACGACCGCATGATGCGGTAAATAATAATGTGGAGGTTCAGAAATTTGGTTTTGATTCAACATTCTCATATGACCCAATGATATCGTTCATGAAATTAGAATAAACTACCTTTACTTGTTGGTTCTTTTTAAGTTTATTTTCGATTGAAAGAAATCCTGAAATAGCACCTCACGGACTGTCACCTAGTGCCTTATCTGGCTTAAACGGTAGATGAACTATATATCTGCTACGACTAATTCTTTTAGTTGTTGTTAAATAGAAATTTTCTAACGGATCATTTTTTATACATTTAATTTCTACATTCTGCATCGATTCAGTTAAAAAGAAAAAAAAAAAAAAAAAAAAAAAAAAAGGTGTTATTTAATTCCTCATCAACAGTAGTGTGACATATTAAACTGAGATTTGTAAAGTGAAAACTATCTACTCGTCCTGAAAGGAGGTAACCCAACTTTGTTAGAATAGCAGTAGGGATCCAGATGGCCCTTGAATAGGACTGCCATTACAGATTGATGCGACTTGTTATAAATATTTGTCGCAGACGATAATTAATTTTTCAGATTGATTGTCTACATATGTAGCATCTATGTTTTTCTATGTTATGTTTGTAGAATGGCAACAGCTATTCAGTGTTGGAAAAGTTTTGGATTAGAATAACTGAGCATCGTGAAGCTCCGAACTTGAATAAAAGCACTTGAATCCTGATAAACTGGAATTATTATTTAGAATCATGAAAATGTTCTTGTGTTATATCTACTTATTATTCTTATTTTTATTTCACGACTATTTTCGCGCCTAATAAAATATCTATAGGGCAACTTAAATAAAACTGTGGATCAGCCAGCATCAACGTTTAAATATGTGGCCAATCGTGTTGCACCAATTGGAAATTAGGGAGAGGTGAGGTAACCCTGTCAACGATAAAAGCGTTGACCAAAAATGACTCTGGCGAAAAATACGGTATAAATTGAAAATCAGTTTCATTGAGAGCAGTCTCTGCTAAAACGCAATTAATCCTTAATACACTATGCGACGTGCTCCGCAAGGTCAAATTTAGTGGCTTAGTACATTGCTTTGTAATTAGTGAATTTTGACTAGAATTACCTATCAATGCTTTACAATGCATAATTTTACCTTTACTTGATTTAACTTTAATTGATGCTGTAGATAATAAAACATTACTCGAATAAAATTGAACACTATTTGAAACTGAAGTTTCTGGCGATTCATGATTCGCCCTTTCAGAATTTTGATTTCTAACATAAACATGCAGTAAGCTGTGATGTTTTTTGGCACAATTTTTACAATTGATGTTTATCATACAATTTTCCACCCTACGATTTTGGCGTAAGCAATTTTGACATAATTTATTTAACTCAACGAATTTCCATCTTTCTTTAACCGGTTTTGAATTAAATGTCGTACATTTAAATAGTGCATGGCACTTATTACAAAGAATGCATATATTTTCCTTTTTCACAATTGTACTAAGTATATTATTTGTTTTCTTTGAAATAGTGAATTTTACTTCTTGTTTACATTTTATCTCTTCAACACCGCGCACTTCGAGCTCAACGAATTTCCTAAAAAGATCAAGATCAGGCAATTTATCACAGTCCAACATCAATTCCCATCTATGTTTTAACGATTCATCTAATTTCCCCATCATGAATTTTATTTTAATTAAGTCACTTAATGCATTAGAATCCAAACCCAAAGTTTTTAATTTTCTGATGGCTTCCTTACAAGTATCTAATAACTAAAGTAAAGTTTTAGCATTATTTGCTTTTATAACTTTCATAAAAAAATATTTTGTTAATTTGACTCAATGCTAATTGTCTTTTATTTTCATACCTTTCATTTAATATTTCCCAACATTGATCTCAATTTTCATCTTTCAAAGCGAATCCTCGAATTAATTTAGCTGCATTTCCGCGCACTGAAAAATGTAAATATTGCAGCTTTTCAATTTTGGATAATTGATTATTATATAGAATTGTCGAATTAAAAATCTCTTTAAAAGAAATCCAATTTTCGGTTTAACCGAAGAATTTTGGGAGATAAATTTTAGTAATTTAATAAGAGAGGATTTAACATTTTTCTCTTCTTTATTTTCCGAGTGCGTTTCTGAATCATACGCATTTACTTCTGTTTTCTCTTTTAACTGCACTAGTAAATCGAAAACAACACCCCTATATCTCAAATACATAATATATCCATATAATCCTCCTTCTCTTTCCTGGATAACTTTTTAAATATTTCTGCGATTTCATAATCATACGATTGAAATTTGGTTTTTAATAATTTAAATTTTGATTGCTCATCTTTACTACACCCATTTACTCTATCTCTTAAACTATCGACCTCTTTACATAAATTTTCAAATAAGAAAACTTGCTTCGATAATTTCGACATTTTAGAAAATATAAGTTTAAACACACATAAATATTGGCCTCCGAATTACAGAATAAACATTTAAGAACAAAAAATAACCATTTCAAGAATAAATGATTATGAATAAGAATAAGAATAAAATATCAAATACAAATTAAATATATTTTTATATTTCCCAATATAATATTTTTTTAACATCATTAATAGCTCATGGATAGATGGACCAAACTTATGTATGTTTAATTAGAATTCAAATAAAAGAATAAGAGTTATAACCCAAATAAAGAATCAATTTTTCAAACCCAAACTTTATTTAACACGCAATAAAATTAAAGAAAATTTTACTTACCACTCTCCTGCGTTTCCGCGGTGATTGAAGTAAAAGAAATAGCCACATATAAAAAAAAAAAAAAAATCTGGAGTGACTCCACTCGACTTTCCGAACATTGAGTAATTAACAGTTTTGTAGATAAAGTAAAGAAAGAGGAGTTAAACAAACAAAAGAGAGAAAACCATAATAGAGTGTTTGAGTATTTTTCTCCATCTATTACATGATGTTTTATTTAACGCTACTGAACTTTGAGCCCATAGATCATAATGATAAAGAATTTTTCGTTGTGTCCCTGTAAAAACCTATAAATGCTAGATTCACCAAAATGCTTATAGTTACTGCAACAGTGATTTATAATACTCATATAAATTTTCAGCTCAATTCAATAAGGCGTTTAGATGCTATCGTACTTTTAAAAATTTAGTCCCATAGGCCATAATGATAAAGAATTTTTCTTTGTGTCCCTGTAAAAAAACTATAAGTGCTAGATTCTCCAAAATCTATACAGATTGAGTATTTGTGACCTATAATATGTGTATAAATTTTTTGCTCAATTGAATAAGGCGTTTAGATGCTATCGCACTTTTAAGATTTTGCTCCCATAGGCCATAATGATAAAGAATTTTTCTTTGTGTCCCTGTAAAAAAACTATAAGTGCTAGATTCACAAAAATCTACAGGATTCGTACTATGGTGACTTACAATATGCGTACCAACTTTCAGGTTAATCGAACAAAGCGTTTAGACGCTAGCGTGTTCATTCACAGACATACACACATACATACACACATACACACATACACACACACATACATACATCATCGTAAGAATAGTGAAAACGGACTCGGGGGACCTCAAAACGTATAGAAACATCAAAATCTCGAATTTGGATTTCTGACATGATTACAATACTTTCCTCACTATAGTGTTCGGAAAGTAAAAATGATGAATCCGAATGAGTGCAGAATTCTTGAATTTTAATGACAAACTTTTACTCAGAATAATTGTTAAGAATTCAACAGAATATATCATCATTTTCACAGAAGTATTACATCGATTAATGGTTTAAGGGGGTCCGGGGCCCATTTAAAAAAAATTTTTACTAATTAACCCACTGATTTGAAATTTTTTTTGGTAATTAACCATGCAATGACTACACAAAAAAACCACATAAAATTTTTCTCAAACTTTAAAAAAAATTTAAAATTTAAATTTTTTTAAAAAAAGTGAGGTATTTTAAAATCGATATAACTCAAAATATTATAAACGGATTTAAAAAAAAATTTCACGTAGTTGAAGAGAAATATATTATCTTTAATTTGTCTTCGGCATTAAAAAAAATTTTCTTAAAAAAAAAAAGATAAAATTTTTTTTTAAAAAAATTGACAAATTTTCAACGTAATTTTTTTTTAAAGTCGCATATTTTCAAAAATAATAATTTTTTTTAAATTTATCGAAGACAAATTAAAGTAAAATATTTGAAAATGCCAAGTTTAAAATTTAAAGGCTCTATCTTTATTGGTTTTTAAGTTATATCAATTTGAAAATGAAAAATGGTGAAAAAACGCATCATGGAGAAAAATGTATTTAAAGTTACAACAACATAATCACTGCTTATAAAATCTTTAAATACCTCTTAGAAACTCCCTGATGCATAAATAACACAATTTAGAACTCTATCCTTTAATTTTAGCTTAATTTTAGCTATTTTTACTATTTTTTTAATGTGCATTTGAATGTTTCCATAGACTCAAATAATGTTTTTCGAACCTGACGAGTCGTTATACGACTTAGCGAAGAATGATTTTTTTAAATTACTAATAAACTTTTTACTAATTAACCCACTGATTTGAAATTTTTTTTGGTAATTAACCATGCAATGACTAAACAAAAAACCACATAAAAATTTTCTCAAACTTTAAAAAAAATTTAAAATTTAAATTTTTTAAAAAAAAGTGAGGTATTTTAAAATTGATATAACTCAAAATATTATAAACGGAATTTAAAATTTTTTTCATGTAGTTGAAGAGAAATATATTATTTTTAATTTGTCTTCGGCATTAAAAAAAATGTTCTTAAAAAAAAAAAAAAAAGATAAAAATTTTTTAACAAAAAATTGACAAATTTTCAACGTAATTTTTTTTAGTCGCATATTTTCAAAAATAATAATTTTTTTTAAATTTACCAAAGACAAATTAAAGTAAAATATTTGAAAATGCCAAGTTTAAAATTTCAAGGCTCTATCTTTATTGGTTTTTGAGTTACAGTCAACTCCCGTTAATCCGCAAATACCTCTAATCCGCAATGGATTTTTTAATGTAAACAAACAAATTTACAGCTAAGATTCTGAACGAACTAGAAACTTTTCTCTTTTTTTAATTCAAATTTTAAATTAATCTTTGCTTTCGGAAATTAATCTGCAAATTTAAATTTTTTAAGGGTTTAAAATTGGGGAGAATTGCATGAGTTTTCTTTCAAAACATTCTATTTCTGAAAAAGAAATTGCATTTTTACACAATTAGCAAGCGAAAGTTTCTGAAAAAAAATTATATATATATATATATATATATATTTCCAGTACTATTACATCAATGTTTAACAAATTTAAAAAGTAATCAATAAGGAATTTCCATTTCTGCACTTGAAATATAGTTTTTTTGTATTTTTTAACCAAATATGTATGCTTATATTTTATTGCTATACATTATTTGAGTATGCCTAAATTATTTAGCTTCATTATAATTGATAAGTTGAGTTAATATTGAAAAAATATTTTATTTTAAAACTTATTAGATATCTTTTCATTTTAATGTCTATTCATATATGATTAAATTAATCATAACTCACTCTAAATTTGGAAAAGAAAAATGTAAACAAAGAAAATAACCTGTAATCCGCAAAATCCTATAATCCGCACCTTTGGACAAAACTTTTGCGGATTAATGAGAGTTGACTGTATATCAATTTGAAAATGAAAAATGGTGAAAAAACGCATCATGGAAACTAAACCCTTGCTAAATGCATTTATCAACTTTTGATTTTTGAATAGCATGAATGCGAAAATTAAAATTGTTGAAAAGAAGCGGTATAGATAAAAACACATTATAAATGAAAAAACAATATTAATATATGTTTAAATACCTCTTAAAAACCTCCAGATGCATAAGTAACGCCTTCCTTCAGCTTATTTTTTTGGTTGATTGTAATTTTTGCTAATTCAACTTTTTTTCTATAAGATTTAAAAGCTTCTGTTGACTTGAACAACGCCTTTCTAACATGGCGAGTCCTTATGCGTTTCAAGGAAGTTAAGGATGAATTGCCAGGTAATAAATGGCATGTTTTTAAGGCATTTATTGAAGATACCCTCATTCCATAATTGAAATCTGATATGCCCCTAGCTGCAGCAATATCTACTCGAGTTTTAGAAGTGTTAAACACTTTGGGGCAACGACTCCAAATCATGTTGTGCAAAGACTCGTTCCTATTTTGTGTTTCCCCTTTTGCACATTTTTGCAATAATACTTCTGAAGCCAATCTTTGAAAAATTGGCATCATTTTGGCAACAATTTCTTCTCTTAGAGGGGTTTTAACACTGGTTTTGTGTGCTGGAGGCTTTAGCTTCATCGAAATCGCACGATTATAAAAGCACCATGAATTTTCTCCAGGAGGACAGGTCGAATGCTTCGGCTTTTTATCTGTTGAACTGCAGTGCTGTAAGATGGCATAAATATCTTTTTTCATGGCAATTATGTTGCCTTTATTGCGTACTATCGAGTTACGATAATAGCGCGTAATTTTTTTTATTGTGCTTTCTGACAAGCTTCCATGTTTTTTCCCTCCGAGTGTAACACCCTTTGCTTTCTCAACCTCAACAAGTTTACGCAGTGCAGCTCCCATTCTTTTGCCAACATGATTTATGCATTCTGTTTTAGTAATGAGAGTTTCTTTTCCGTATACATTCAAATCTTGCAGGTCTTTGAAAGTTTTCGAATCGCCATCTGCTATTAATTCTGTGTAGCGGAACCCAAGACTTTCGGAACGAAGCCACATCCGTTTTGCCATCTCGCTTTCCATTCCACCAGATGTTCCGTCGTAATTTTTATCACAAATTCGAGCATGTCCTTCATACCATATATGAAATTCCGGAGACTCTTTTCCAAGACTTTTTGCTGCCTGGATACAGTGGTAGCAGATTTTAGATAAAACTTCATAATCAATTACAAAACCAGAGAGGACATCAATCACACAACCAACTGCATAATTTGAAGTATGGCCGCGCTTATGCCATGTTGCATCATAGCTGACTGCAATATCTGAAATACATGTACTATTCGAACCAAGGTGAAATTGTTTTACTTTTTCTCGAATGCTTTTCAACTGTTCACATGTACTTTTTACGGTTGAAGAATGCAAATATTTTAAATGTTTAGTAAAAACTTTTGAATCCATACACGGTAAGTTCATGTTATAAGTTAACTTTTCTAATGCTGCGTGTCCTTTCCCCATCTCTGTAACTGCAACTACAGCTCTGCGGTTAATATCAAAAGAATTTTCGTTTCCTGAAACTTTATCTGAAGAACAAAATAAGAACTCAAAACTGCAATTTTTGCAAATAACTTTGAGATTTTGAGCAAATCCATTGCATTTACCAACCTGTACAATTAATGTTAGTTGATAACATTTTTGACAACAGCACTTTGATATTACTGATTGAAAAATAGCTTGTTTTATGATGATGTAATTTTCTTCCTGACCTTCCAAGTTATTTTTTACAGGCGAGGGCATTTTTCTTCCATCTAAACGCTTTATTATTTCCAGATTTACTTTTTCAGGGGATGAAACTGATGGATTGCTTCTCTTTTTTTTCATTGCTTCAGACTTCTGAAGAGCAGATTTTCGTTTCCTGCCCATATTACAAATGTTCTTTCAAAATTTCTCAAGAAAAAAAGATATAAAAACTTAAAATACACTCCGAATTAATTTCGAAATAAGTACAAAATTCCTTACTCTTGTAAACAAAGCATTATCAATATATTTGTATCGTATTCATATCATATCAAAACGAAATATAACTTTTGAACAAGCCAGAATCACAATAATCAAGCAATCACTTTAAAATAATAATAAATCAATGTAAAAAAGTGTATAATCAATAGTAATAAATCATGTCAATGGTAAAAAAAATATTTCAAAGTAAAAATCATTACGATAATCAAATCCCAGCACGTTGTAAACAAACCCACGCCGGCACTAAACTACGAAGTTATTTCACTTCACTTCTTCTCAAAGTAGAAGTAGAAGTGTATAAATTTAAAATATAAACATATGAAATTAATCAGCGTTCAATTTAATTAATAATTGAAATATATTTCTCGAAAAAATGCGGTTAAAAATGTTTGTTTATGTTTAGCGCGGCGTTTGTTTTCAAACAGAAGGTGGGTGTTACCATAGCAACAGCTCTTTGAAACTGGAGTTGGAAAAACAGCTCAAAGCAAAATAATTATATCTTCCGTTCTAATGAAGATAGAAACATGATCTAAACGGCATTTTAAGCAGAAAAGATCATAGAATTTAAAAAAAAAAAAAAAAAAAAAAAAATCGAATTTTTGAAGATTTTTGAGCCCTGGACCCCCTTAAGAAAAGTTTCGAACCAATATGGCACATCTTTTATGACTTGAATGAATTATCAAAAATATAAAATAAAGTTTTAACACAGAATAGTGTTC
Source organism: Salticus scenicus (assembly GCA_963930645.1). Taxonomy (NCBI): domain Eukaryota; kingdom Metazoa; phylum Arthropoda; class Arachnida; order Araneae; family Salticidae; genus Salticus; species Salticus scenicus. The sequence goes on along the minus strand of CAWVNO010000609.1, from coordinate 377,407 downwards.
AGGATTAAATATCATTCGACTATAAATTATGAATGTATCAGTTTTTTTCTTTGACTGGAAGAATATGTCAAAAAAAAAAAAAAGAAAAAAAGGCAGAATAAAAAAAGCATAAAGTTCTGTTTCTAATAATGTGATGTCTATGTTCATTCGACTGGCGCTACCTTCTTTTCTTCCGATGAGTCTACACGTGGTATAAAGTGAAAAAATGCAAAAAAATAAAAAAATAATAAATAAATAAAATAAAAGTATATTTAAATATCCTATTGACATTGTAAGAAAATAATTTTGTATTATGCAAATCTGGCTGATCATACATTTCGAATGATACTTTTTTATATCCTCTACTCCCAAAATTAATACATTAAAAGTTTACCCCCACAAATTTGATATTTGTCTGTTAATATATAGATTATAAATTAAATGGAGTAAAAAATGATTAAAATATGTTGTAAAATTACCGCTTCATCAAAATTTCACGTATGCGATTTAAATATTTTGCTGTGAATATTAAAAAATGATTTAGAATCCCAATATAATTAAAATAATACACACACACACACACACACACACATATATATATATATATATATATATATATATATACAGAGAGAGAGAGAGAGAGAGAGAGAGAGAGAGAGAGAGAGATAACATGTCAGAATGACCTCAACTTTAAGAAACCTTCCAAATGACGACTATCATCATTGAAAATGACGTCATTACTTAGAAGTCATTCAACAGAAAAAATAAAATAAATTAAAATAAATAAAATAAATTAACCTTCTTATAGAAAAAGTGTTACGCTTTATTATGATTGCGTAGAGCTTTTATTCGTTAGTGATAAAATAAGTAGTATGAAATCGTAATTTTAAATCCAAATTTTAATACAGATAGCAGTTATACCCGTTTTTCGCATGTGGAACATTTAAACTAGAAATATTGAAAGCAAAATTATTTATTTTGACCTGTTGACTAGAGATATTTTATACTGAGTTCTGGTAAAGACTAAGCTTTGATAAAATCTGTTGAAAAATCGTACTAGATATCACTGCGACTTTTCACGTGCGAAGAACTTTAAGTGTTAAATTTAAGTCGATATTTTGCTAAGCTTCAAGCTTCTATAGGGTGCCACTGCAGAAATACGATGAAAAGTTAAAAATGATTCGACTTTCCCTTTCAACCTCTTAAGGACTAACTTTATGTAAAGCCGTTTATAGTGAGACCCTACGACATGAAAATAGCCAACTGTCTAAACAGAATCTTTTTAGCTTCGGCGAGTTGGACTCGCCGTTGATAGAGTAATGGATGGATCAGTGATATTTTGCCAATATATATATAAAAATATGAGGATGCTTTTCAACATTACAGATTACAGATATTATAGACAAGATATAGAATTACAAATTCACAGATAAATATTTACAGATTATATTTTACAAACTTTTTCTTAGATCAATATATATATATATATATATATATATATATATATTTCTTTTTTAAGAGTATTGCCATAAAACTTTACAAATAAATTATTTTTCAAATGATTCATTTTTAACAAGCAATATCCATTTGTTTTATTTTATTTTATTTTATTTTATTTATATTTTTTTAGGCTTATTAATAAATATAGAAATAATAATAATAATAAAAGGATACTTTTTATTATAAAAAAATATATATTAATTTAGATCTAGTAACCAGCGTAGCGAGCAAATCTAACTATTATGGGAAATGTATGTATTTTTTTATTTTTTCGTTACAACTCACAAATAATATTTAATAATTTTAAAGCTATTACTAAGTCTATGTTTTTTTTTTTCTTCATTATGCAGGTTTAATAAATGAATTAATGAATTTATTACTTTTTTTTTTTCTCGTGTAAATAATTGTTTCTTCTTATGTTAAAAATGTAAATAAAAAAAAAAATTGGAAATATTTAATTTCTATTGCAAAGAACTTGAAATTACAACTCAAAGAAAAATTTCGAGAAAAGACGCAAAAAAAATCACATTAAAAAAAAAAAAAAAAGGAAAACCTAATATTACTATCGGAAATTTAAAAGCATTTTGAAAAATTACACTGTTTACTTTATCTATTTTTTTTTTTTTTTCAGAATTGTACGAGCCTTAAAGTATATTTGGAATATTCAAATGTATATATTTACACTGGTAACTACTTTCCACAGATGAATACCATTGTCAAATACCATGATATACAGCTGTTAATGAAATTTGAAAGACATTATCATTATTATTATTTTTTTCATTATATTGATCAGAACATGATTAGGTTTAAAGAAACTAAATTTAAATTCCCATTATTTTGCAGAGGATAAAATCAAGAGAAAAAAAATCATATTAAGGAATTTTATTAATTGAAATTGTAAATTAATCAAAAGAAAATATTTAAATTGTGAATTTTATGGTAATAAAAAAAAAATTATATTAATTTTTATTACCATTAGAAAATATTAATGATAATTTTAAACTTATTATGACATCTGTTTAGTCAGGAATTTTCAATAAAACAGATTTAAATTTAAATTTTATTTTATTATTATTCACGTGCAAATAAATAATTCGTCTCGTGTTAAAAAAATAAATAAATGAAAAAATTGTTGTAAGCTTTTTATATCTATTGGCATCAGCTTGTCATAAAACTCAAAGAAAAATGTCTAGGAAAAACAAAAAATCACATAAAACATAAAATTTCGAAAAATATAATCGGAATATCGAAAGTCTATAAAAGTATTTTGTAAAAATAAACACATTTCTTCATTGTAAAAAACTTGTGAAAACTGTACGTGCCATAGCTTTTCTGTACATCGAAAACAAGCAGATATATACTTTATTTTAATGGTATAGGAATAATGAGATATAAATAAATCACAGCACGTATATCACTGGTTACATATTAGGTGCCGGATATGTAAATATGTTATTTTTTGAAATCGGATACATTTAGCCTTTACATACTGAAGTTTTATTATTTAATTCATTTAAAAATATTAAGTAACTAGCAGACTACGCCCGCTTCGCTGGTTACTATATTTAAATGAATTTTCAAAAGAATTGGATCAGTATTTATTTTGTACATCACATTATAAATAATAACTTAATAATAATAATAATAATAATTTATACATAAATAAATAAATAAATAAACATTGAAATTGCTCTAGACATCGCTTCGAGTACCCGCTGCCTACGGCAGCTCTTTTTTCCGCCGTACTGCATCGGGGGTCCAGGTTCCCACTGTCTGCAAAAAATTCTTTCCCGGGCACTTCAGTCTGGATATTTATCGACGACATTTAGATGACTGTATCTCAGTGTCTGTTATATGTTTTTGTTTTTGAACCATGTGTTTTATACCATTTGCCCCCGTTATTTACACAGCATTACGATTTGATTGCGACCAGTATAACAAAATGAAATAAAAAGTAGATTTTCTTTTAAAATGAATTAAATACATGAAAAACAAATAAATTTTAATCAGTTTTATCCTTTTCCACTATATACTACCATTTCACCCCCAATAAATATTATTAAAAGAAAAAAAGGGGGGGGGATTTTTATTTTAAAAGCATTACTTAAAATGAAAAATAAAAAGTTGTTATACTATAAAAATTATACATGGACATAACAAATTCCCAAGCAGCACCGAAACGTTCTCTGAACGTTCAAAAATTGTTCTGCAAACACGTTCTAAGAACGTTCACTTTGAACGTGTTATAGACGTCTATCTGTCCATCTTGAAGACGTACAATAGTACGGTTCAGAGAACGTTCAATGAACGTGTAACTATCACCATCGGTGTTATAGAAGCGTTCTGAGAACGTTCTATGTATACGGTCTCAGAACGTTCTAAACGTTTTTAGAACGTTTTCAAAACGTTATACACATTTTCAGAACGTTCCAGAAAACGTACTGTAAACGTTCTAAAATAGTGTAGTTAAAAAAAAAAAAAAAAAAAAAATGTGACGTCATTATAAAAAAATCCCCTCAGTACGAGCGTTTAGAAGTAAAAATTACATAGCTGATGACGAATAATGATACAACACATGAACAGGGATATGAATTACTTTTTTTTTCAATTAAAATAATGTTTGAGAAATTTTAACATACTTACTATTCTTTTAATTTCAACGTATATGCATCAAAAATTCTATATTCTATGATAGCTTTCCCCAAAAAGTGTCATAACGTCTCTTTATACCTTAAAAAATTTCTTAAATTTTTGCATTTTTTAAAAATTTCTTTTTTTTCCCTAATCTGTAGATAATGAAGTTATAGTATTAATTACAAAACTTTGAATAAACACCATAAAATGCGAGAACTCGCACCAACTGTTTCGAGTCAAAAGAAGACACAACCCTTCATCAGGCGAACATTGTAGGCACGAGAGCTGCAAACAAGCACGTTGAGTGTGTGGAATGCGTTGCCGCTTTGTTTGTAGCAGCCGTGCTTTGTTTGTAGCAGTTGCGAGTTCTTGCATTTTATGGTGTTTATTCAAAGTTTCTTAATTAATACTATAACGCCATTATCTTCAGATTAGGGGAAAAAAGAAATTTTTTAAAAATGCAAAAATTTAAGGAATTTTTTAAAGGGATATAGGCACGTTATGACACTTTTTGGGAATTACAGTCATAAAATATGGAATTTTTCATGCATATACGTTGAAATTAAAGGAATAGTAAGTATGTTAAAATTTCTCAAACAATATTTGAATTTAAAAAAAAGTAATTTATATCCCTGTTGCTGTGTTGTATCATTATTCTTCATCTGCTATATACAACTAAACTCTTGATTTATTTTGCTTGTTTTAATCCTTGTGATTCCGAATGCGTCATCCTATGATTAATGTTTGTTTTTCATGGTTGTTTTCTGTTTGATTCTCTGATTTCTTGAAGTAAATAATTTATTCCAATTTATTCTTCATTTCTAACTTCAATTAATTTCTTGTACGATAGGGTGCCCGCTAGCAATATGCTATTATAGCTGCTAACGAACGAAATCGTACATTGGTGCTCAACGACGAAAAGGGTCACCCTTGACGAGTTTTTTTTTTTTTTTTTCTACCATTCTAAGCTTTTCCTACAAAAAATGTTTAAAATGCTGTCTTAATTTTTTATTTCCTCGTTGCTTGTTTGTATCTTTTGATTTGAGTTTCATGTGGTTTTTACGAACCGGCAAAATTATTAAAATTGCAACTAACAATATAGGAATAAATTTAAGATTAGACTGAAGTTAAATAAAATAAAAATCAATAAATAAAATATAAATGTTTCAATAAATCACAATCAGTCTCCCCAGGTTATTTAAATTTGTTGTAATTTTCTTCTCATTGACCTATGTGGTTTCAGGGATCTTATATCTGTTGCTTCGCTTTAACTAAGATTAAAAATTCATTTATACATACATATATATATATATATATATATATACATATATATATATATATACATATATATATATATATACATATATATATATATATATATATATATGTTTTTTTTTTTTTTAAATACAGGGTGCAAAGCATTGTGACGAGAATACCTTTATCTCCGCAACTATTGGTCGCAAATATATAGTTTCAGTTACAAAATGTGTTAAAGAATATGAGCATTTGTGGTATAACATGTTTAAATTTAAAATATCTATTTTTTCAAAATTGCAAAAACTAAATTTTTACATAGTCCCAGATCCCTATAATCATATTTAGAAAACTGACACTCATCCTAACAAACAGTTTCATTTCTATTCTCCCAAAATGGAACATGATATTTAAAGTTTGGATTTTCTAACATATTTCGGCCTTCAATAAGGGATCGGTTTAAAAATCCTAATTGGACTTTGTTTGCATTTTCCCTGGGTTTATTAAAGAATTTTCATTGGCTTTTTAATAAAGCCCGAGAAAATGCGAAATAATCCTAAATTTTGAAACTAACTATCTCAGACAATTTTGGGTGCACAAAAGTGAAACTTTTTGTGTTATATTTTTTAGGTTAGAACTCAACTTACACTATTAGTGTCATGAAAATTGTATAAAAATTATCAGTTTTTGTGATTTTTAGTAAATTGATTTTTTAAAGTTAAACATGTCATATAATGAATTCTTACATTTTTTTTTTAAATACATTTTCTTATTGGAGGACGTTTGAGACCAATTGTTGCGCAAATAAAGGCCTGCTCTCGACTTTGCACCCTGTATATTCTAAACATTTCTGGGTACTACTTTGTAAGTCCATGGATAGTTTATAAATATTTTTGAATGCTGAAGTTTATAGAAAGTTTTAATATTTCAACATAAAAAATAATTTCAAAAATGAATGTACCAATACACCGCTAAAATAATATATAATTGAGTTTAGAATATATTGTTAATTTATAATAATAAGAAATTGATACAAAAAATTAAAAATTAGTTAGAAGGAGGAAATTTTTAAAATGTCCAAATACTTAAATACATATATATATATATTTAATCATAATATTTTTCTAAAATATTTAACATACTTCATATTTTTAAATTTCAGTGCATGTGTGCATACATATTTTCAGTTTACAGCAGCAGTTTACAAAAATGATGTTTGCAGGTATTTAAATTTATTCCACATGGCAATGTAATTGGTATTTTTTAAATGTTTAAATTTCTTTAAATTGAGTCAACGCAATTTTTACTTTATTTGATATAATTATGCTATCATGGCATATTAAATAATTGATAAATGTAAATATTATTAGTATTAATAAATAATATAGTAAATCGTCCTTTTTTTTAAGCAGAATATCTTTTTTTATAAAGATGTGGAATAAAATTGAATTGAATCTTTGTTTTATTATGCAGTTAAACAATTTCATATATTTTATTTAATAAATAACAGTAAAGAGATATTTAAAATTGTAAGTCGGTGAAACTTAGGATATTATTTTAAAAATATGCAATTTGCATAACCTAGATTGTATATATATTATCATATAAACATTAAATAAATACTTCAGAATTTAAAAAGAAAAGAAAAAAAAAAAAAGAATTACATACCTTCCTCATTTTCTTCATAAGAATTTCTCCAAGAAAACACCCTTCCAACTAGCATTTTAAAATACATAATGACCAGTCTGGAAGGGCATTCACTTAAAATTAGCTCTCATCTTTTAAATTCTTTATGTTACTTCATTCAGAAGCATAATAACCAAAAATAGTCATTTTAACAATTTCCATCTCAGAAGACTGAATTAATAAAATGAATCCATAATTTCTAAGCGGTTTTCTGTAACAGGAGCAGTTTTTTCTGCGATACAATGCTACTTACAAGTATATCAAATGTTAGACTTAAGAACTTACGCAGATATGAAAATGATTGTTTAATTGATATTAAAATAAGACTTTAATAAATAGAAAATAGAGACTATTACAGGTTAAAAATATTACATTTTTACCTTTTCTAAAGCTTATCCAAGTCATTATAACGCGAAAACTGAACAAAACAGATTACATTACACGTTTTAAATTTACCGCTTCACATAACGGCACGACATTCCCAAGACCTTTGAATTTGCACAGTCAGCGAGAATTAACTAAATGCAATCCACAGATGTCAGTTTCATCTGCTCTTCCCTTGTTACATCCGGAATAATCATGTTTCAAAGTTCAACGTTTGAAACATAAATTTATTAAGAATTTATAGCTGTAGAGGTCAATATTTTAAGGAAAAATGGAGCTGAGTTAAACAATTATTTAAATTTTTATAAAGTATTTGAAAAACTTATGAGATCACTTTATTTTTCCATTTTAAAATCTCGAATTAAACGGAAAAGCATATTTTGTTTTAGTGTATATTTTAGTATTGAATAAAATATTCAGTGAAAATAAATAAAATAAAATAAGAACAATCAAACAGAGTAACGATTTAACAACATTATCAATATTGATAATTTATCAGTAACATTTAAACTTAAATAGAATCATAAATAAAATATAATAAAAGTTTAAAATTATGCTTAAAGAAAAGAAGAAAAAAACTCATTCTGTAACTTCCCGATGAGTATTAGAGACCGCGAGGTTCTACTCTCGAACCTTACAGACGGGAAGTGTTGGCTTCGATTCCTGGTCACGCTCGTCGACTTAGGTTTTCGGAGTTTTCCCGTGATTTTCTTTGAAACTCGCGTAAAGCACTATATTACTTATTCAATAACATCCGTGATTAGCTTTTTGTATCTAAACTTTGGGTCTGGGGAATGCATAGATTTTCATGACAGAAGACAATCATTTTTATGCTGTATAGAAGATCTTAGAAAATGTATTTTTCTAGGGGTTTATTATTATTATTATTATTACAAATGAAAAAAAAAAAAAAAAAAAAAAAACGGTAAATTTGTTTTAAATCATCAGAAAACGATGTTTCAATTATTCGTTTTAAAGGTGATATCGAATTCTTTTGAAAGATAATTATAGTGAAAATTTTTATCCACCCTTCCCCCATCCCCCAGGGATCATGCATACTTATTCCTATGAATGATAATAATAATAAAAAAACTGTTTGACTATTACTCGTTATACAGCCAAATTGAATCAATATTATATATCAAATGTATGTCACGCAGAAGGTTTGGTGAGTATATATATTACAGAAGCTGATAGATAGCCTTTCTGTGAATGGAAAATATTGGAACGTGGCAGTGCCACCTGTCGTCCGATATGCACCCAAAGGCAATCTGTAGAGTTTTACGTAATATTAATTTCACTTACCAAATTTACAATATTTATAAATCACAGAAGTTGAGATTTTTCGTTTCTGTTATGAGATTAAATTGCTACATAGCCACGCCACCTGTTGGCCGATGTGCATCCAAAATGGACCAGTAAAGCTTTACATAAAATCGATTTCACTTATAACTTCAGTGTATCACAAAATTTATTGTTAAATCACAAGAGTTAAAATATTGCCTTTCCGTTAAAATGATTAAATTGCAGATTAGCAACGCCACCTGTTGGACAATGTATACATCCAAATTGTATTAGCAGAGGTTATGATGATATATGCCAATATATCATGTTTAATACATTTGTACACTATAGAAGCTGAGATATAGCCGTCCCATAAATGGAGGGTTTCATTGCATAGCACCGTAATCTATCGGGCGATATATCCCAAATGAAATTCAAATAAACTCCAATTTAGGGCAAGATCTAATATTGTAACAAGTTTGGTCGAATTCCATACATTGATTCCTGAAATACAAAATCCACAAAATTTTTCCATGAGTTTAAAATTTTGTAATTTTTTTTCACCTCACCGCTACTGATTATTGGGAAGCATTCTTTACTGACGTGCTAACAAAACGCTAAACTGAAAATGTAAAATATGCTCTATTCTCTATCATGCTAAAAATTATAAATTTCGAATAACTTACGAAGTTTTTAAATTAGAATGTTGCAAATCTCTCAATAAGATTCTTATCAACATCATAAGTGATATTTTAAAACTGGTCCGATCTCTCTGCAATCATTTGTTCTTGAGATATCGTGTACATGAACTAACGGGCTATCACACTAATAGGTGCCGAAACACATTAACAGATACCATACCAACCTTTTGACTTCCGGATTCCTCACGCCACAAAACGTGTAAAAAAAACAAAAGCTGAAGTCAAAAATTTTAAAGGTTAACCTAGTTTCCCAACCAATAGTACTAAAAAGTCGTTTTGTCATATTCGTTATAATTACACTGTTACAGAACGTGTTATGACGGTGTCACACTTGAACGTTCTATATAGAACTAGAATTGTACGTTTTATAGATGGTACAAATCAAACATTTTCAGAACGTTCTAAATAATACTATTTCTGAACGTGTTTTAGAACGTTCTTTTGACACGAAACACGGTGTTTGAACTATTGAAACCGTTATTAGACGTTCACAGAACGTTCCTGTGCTACTTGGGTTATTTATATTGCATTACCATTTGATTTTCAATAAATATAATAAAGAAAAAGAAAAAAAAAAAGAATTTCGCCTTTAAATGAATGTATTAAATAAAAAATAAATAGTGAAATAACCGTTGCTAAGATACGCAGACGATTACAATTAAATAATTAAATTTATGAAAAATGAAGCATTAAAGCCAATATTTAAAATCGAAATAACATTAATTTAAAAATTTCAAATTCGAAATTTGAAAAAATATCGATGAGGTGCACACCTGTAGGGTCCCAGGTACCTATATGCCAAATTTGGAAGCTATGTGATCAATAGTGTGAGCACCAGATCGCAGCCAGGCACACACACAGAGACACTTCTCTTTATTTATATAGATGATTAAGAATGACTTACAGTTAGTGGTTTTTACCACCTATATTTCGATCATTTACCTTGGGATATATATGTTAGCTTTAAAAGTGGCAAATAATATTAAATATACGTGTGGAATCCCCTCCCCCATTTACTTTATACATTTTACTTACCGTTATATATTTGTCAAATTTAACACCCATAAGAGAATAAACAAAACAACAACAACAACAACAACAACAACAACAATAATAATAATAATAATGACTTACTCATATATTCAACTACTGTAAAAATAGATTTCTTCAATTGTAGCAATTCTTGTGTCATAGAAGATTTGATATTTTATAGATGACGAAAATTAAAATTATACCAAAATCATCATGCTATCATTTATAATATAAGATTTACCATACCGTTATCAGTTCCAGATGTACACATATAAGAGAATGTAAAAAACTTAATAACGTATCGTGCAAGATAATATTTCAGACTATTTTTACTTTCTCAAATATTTGTCACAAACTATACTTTAAACTTGAAAAATGTATCAAATGAGGTAAGTAACGTATAATGTAGCGAAAAAACATCCTTTATTTTAATTTATTTTAGTTTATTCAGTGTACTTTTCTTTTTTCGAATATTCCATTTTTTGCTTTGATAATGGAAAGTCAGTTACCAGTTAGATTATGTAATTAAGGGAAATTTATATAGAAAAGGTTCCTTTAATGTCAGATTATAGTTTCATTTACTAGAGATATCTATATGGAATATATCTAGGAAAAATTTTCAATTATAATAATACACGCGCACACAGACATATACGCACACACATACAAAAAAAAAAAAATCTTTAAAGGACGACGTTGTTTATTTCATTAAAATTATTTTTGATACTTGAAAAGAATCATACGATTGCGATCATAGGGATTGTGCAATGATTACATCCTCTGCGGAATATAATTTTATTTAATATATTAATCTGACTATTTAGAATTGATAACAATTTTTTTTTAATGTGCTTAAATTACAACATACTATCATTGCTTTAATTTTACACTTATTAATTTATAAAAGAACTAAATCATATATTAATATCTTTTTAGAATTTTACATATGGAAAAAATGACTTTAGTTGTAACTACTGAATTTAATAACAGTAAGTTGTTTATTTTATAATTATACACTTCTCAGATGATAAAATCAGAAAAAAAGTGTTTTTGAGATTTTACAGGAAATTATAATATTATTTGCAAATTTCAAAATTATTGTACCTTAATGTAAATGAACGAAATGCAAATGTCGAAGAACAGTGCAATGTAAGCATTTTTTTAATTACCATTTTGATTATTATTTTTTTCATGTGTTAAATATAGTTTAAACTTTATAATATATAAAGTCTTTAAAAGTCAGAACTCAGAATGTATTTAACTCACAGGTTCAATTGACCGTAGTAAGTAAGATCTTGATCTCTTGTACTCTGATCATGAACTATGGAATTAAATGAACTATACTCATTTCACTCTCATCATGAACTATGGAAATGCATTCCTTTGAAGAACGGATGCGAAAAAAGAATATCTTAAGTTAACACTTTAAAACCCCTATAGGAGAACCAAACTACAGAAATATTTTGGACTGGTGATGGTGTACTTAATGCTGCCAAAACTATCATACGCTATTTTTGTTTATGTATCTCATGTTTTTGGCGTTGTTTACTTTTCTTTTTCTAATGTACGTCGTAATTTTGAAGACAAGTTTATTTTATGTTCTTAAGCGCACTTAAGCAATAATGTAACTTGCCTTATTAGATTGTTAAAAATTCTTATTTCCTTTGTTTACAATTGATGCAGAAATATATACGAAATGCATTATTATTATAAGAAAGTACCACGGAATTGTCGTTTTAAAGCAATAAGTACAAAAGTTTCAATAAACATCATAAAAATCAATAAACTCGCAACGATTGTTTTGATTTGAAAGAATACATGACCAACGCTTTGACTGTAGCACTCGTGCTTTCTTGTTTCACCTGACGAAGGGTCGTGTATTCTTTCGACTTGAAACAATTGTTGAGAGTTTATTGCATTTTATGGAGTTTCTTCAAAGTTTTTACTTATTAAATGTATTATTATTTATCAACTTCCCTTTACACAGTTTTATAGAAAAAAAAATACTTAATAATTTTATATGGTTATATTGTTGATTTTGTGTTAGCTCCTGTGCTCGAGAAAGAGAACTGATAAGGATACTCTAAAGATATTCTAAAGATAATCTAACTAGTAAATATTCTTGCATAGCGTTCAAAATTTATTTATGTCCATATTCGAGTTTATTAATATATATATATATATATTCATGTAATAAACAGATAATTCATCTTCTAACAATTTCTTTTTCATTCCATTTTTTATTTATTTATTTATTTATTTTTTAAGATATTAATTAAAGCATTTTTTGTTATGATAATGATTATATTCTATTTTTGAAAATAAAAATATTTAGCTGATAAATAAAAATTGTTTACAGATCAACACAGACATTTTTCTTTCGTACGTGTAGAGAAATAGTAATTTAATGCCGTTTATTTTCATATGATGATATAGCAGTACATCAAATACTGCTTAATAATTATTATTAAAGAACAATAAAATTTGCGATCTATATCTATTTTAATATTAACCAGACATAATTATATTAGACTAGTGGTCGCCCAGTGGTCGAAATTCGACCATAATTAATTAAAATTTATTAATGTCCCTTTTTAACATATTAATTATGGGAGTAGAGGGTTGAAAATGGTATCATTCGAAAGGTATAGTTAGCCGGAAGGTGCGAATACAAATATTATTTTCTTACGATGTCAAGAAGGTATTTAAAAATACATTTATTTTTTATGAATTTTCCCCCATTTTTCCCTTTTATACACGTATTCCTTTACATAAAAAAATACCTAAAAGTAGAAAGTTATTAAATCTGGCAATTTCATAAAGCTCAAATAAAACCATAGACACAGTAATTTGTATAATATAGCATCACTATACGCAAGCGAAGTGATGACGTCACTGTCTGTCCCATGGAGGAAAAAGATTTTCAATGTTAATCGTCCATTGGATTTTTTGTAAAAAATTGTTAAAAAATAACGGATATTATCTGCCGATTTTAATTCCGATATTTGGGTATAGTTATATATAAGTTACTGTCTACATGTGTTTGATTGAGTTATTTTTTCTGTAAAATTGATAAAATATTAATTTAAAATCACAAAACTCCAAGAAAAAAAAAAAAAAAAAAAAAAAAATGGCAAACTTCCAGTTTCGAATGTAAACATAAACATTTCATTTCAAAGGATGATATTTAAACAATAAATATTCAACTAATATACTAAATAAAAGGGAAAGCAAATTTTGGCAACAGTATAAAAAAATGAAAATGCTAATTTTAATCTGGAAATAAAACCCGATAATATAGGCTTTGAATTGCACCTTTGTCGTTTCACAAATGTTCCAATTTCTCGTCTTTGTCGTTGTATTTTTAAAAAATATTAGCATTCTGCACTTCTTCTCTATATAAACTATAAGTGTGCGAAATTTCATAATCCTCCGTCCGCGCAATTTTCGTAAAAAGGGGTACAAAGTTTTTGCTTCACGTATTAATATATAGATATATTGGATGTTAGCTGATTTAAGAGCATAATTTTAACTCATGTAAGAATCAAGATTACTTTTAGAAAACCGTATGTTAAAACCTATAATATGACAAATGGTAACGAACCAGCCGGAAAAGATCCTAAATGGAACTTCAAGAAATCTAATTTTAAAATATCCAATTAAAAAATAGCTGAAAATTCTTTCTCAACGTTTAACATAACAATTAGAAAAACATATATGGAATTCGTATTCCTCAATTAAAGCAATAAATAATTTTGATAGTTTATATTTACTTATAAAGGGTAAATTCGCAAAAATGACGAAAATCAATCATTAAATGTATTATTTAAGCATCAGTTGCGTATTATTCCAGAATTACAAACTTTTATGAATTATCCCGGAGAATTTTTACCGATTTCCCGCCATTTTATTTATAGATTTTTTTTTCTCGAATATATAACTACAATAAAAAAAAAAATAAAAAAAAAGCAAAAATCACTCTTATAAACGAGTGATCTGAGAAAAAAGGCAGGGCTAACAATGTTCTGGAATGAATTATAGAATTTGGCATCTCTGGTAGTTCTATGAGAATACGTTTTAGCTACTAGTAGTAATCTTATCTTATCTTATATCTTTATAAAGTGTTTATATTTTGTACGTGATGATAATTAAACAAAAATATCATGTAATCTATAAGTTTTTTAAAAAAAAGTTCATCGCACGTATTTGCTGTAAAAGGTATTTTAAAGAATATTTCAATGATGTATAAAAAAATCTATTTTATTTATCAAATATAATAATATATAAAAATAAAATAAAAACGAACACTTCTACAAACCATATTTTTTTTTTATTATTATTTATTTATTTTTTTAAATAGTTTAATGTGAAGAAAATATTTTCGGAAAAATCCGTTGAACTGATTTAACGAGATCAAAAAATAAGTATTCTTCTGAAACTATTTCTTTTCTCTCAGTTACCCTAGTTTATTCTATTTCTTTTCGTCTAAGTTTTCTATTTTTAAGATACATGATATAGTAAAATAGTTTTTTTTTTTTTTAAATATGATATTATAAAATTAAAAATTGTGTTCGTATTTCTCTCTTTAAACATTTTAAATATAGTTTTAATGTATAAAGAGTAGTAGGTTTTATTATTATTTCACCATAAGATGTTTTCTTCTCATTAAATATTAGGGTGTGCGCAGTCTACCAATAAGTATTTGGACACTTTCGAATTGAGACTTTTTTTTTTCCAAATATCTAGTAAAATTCTTAAGGAATTCTTTTGAAACCTTAAGGGTATAAGGAACATGTTATCTCATATATTTCATCAAAAGTTTTGTCCTGAAGAGGGAAAGAAAAACACCCTTTAAGATGTAATGCCTGAAATGCGTTTTAACTGTAGCATGTGATTACGAGGATTTTTCTAACTATCTGTATACATTTTTATGAGGCTATCAGATATAATCATGGATATATAAAACTTTCTTTAAAAAATTGAAAAAAAAAAAAACTTTTTAATAACACGTACGGTATTAAATTCAGTGAAAAGCCATTTTTAAGAAACTGTGCATACTACATTAACAAAACCCACTGCAATCAGATTGCAAAAATTTAAAATATCTTACGAAGTATGAACAATTTTACTTAATTTTTAACTATGCATGCGCAAGGTTTAATGAAATTTCAATGCCATAATTTAACAAGCAAAAGTATTAAGCTATTAGGTCGTTGCATAAATTCGTGCGGTTTTTTATTGCTTCATTTCATAAAAATACATCAAATCAAATGACAATTTTTAATCAAAATACTCTCCATTACTTTCTACAACCTTTGCCTATTTTTCGGGTAACAAATTTATACCACGGCGATAGAAGCTCTCGTCTTTGGAGGCAATAAAATGGTCCGCGTCCGCACAAACTTTTGCAACGACCTAATATTTATACGAAAACTCCAAACAAATATCGTCTAAATTCAAGAAATTATAAGAGATAGAATTAACAGAATTTCAATTCTTTTCAAAATACAAGCATAAGGGACTTTACTCACATTTTTATATTTATTCAATAAGTAATGCAGCGTTCGCTTATTCTAGATAAATTTTAATAAAAAACCCTATTTATTTATTTATTTATTTATTAGAGTAAATTAAATTTTCCTTTATTCTATCTCTCATATTTTTTTTTAATTTACACGATATTTGTTAGGTATTTTCATATCCCCGTAGCACATACCGTTGTTTCAACGTTGTTATAACTAATTTTTCACTCTTCAGACATATTTTCACCGCTATAACATATGCTTTACACTTTTAAAGTGTTATTGAAATCATTGTTTTTTCAGAGATAATTACTTTTTATTTTATAATATAAGTTTATTTATTTACTTTTTCTATTGATGAATTATTGTGTCAGAAAATAGCATTTACAAATAAAATATAAATTTCAGATGTGTTTTAATTTTAATTCACTTTTTCCACAAAAAAAAAAAAAAAAAAGTTTGTAAACATTTGAATTGCTACAACTTTGAGTCAACTGTACTGAAGCTCTTTTCTCATTCTCTATTGGTGTTTTTTTTTTAAAGATATGGGGGATTTTTTATTATTATTATTATAAAAATGCAAAATCTATAATTATTTCATCACAACTATGCACTAACAGATATAATTGGTGCATTGAACATACACTGTAAAAAATAGGTTCTTAAAAATAAGTATACATTGTCTCAAAATAGCCCCGAATACTTAAATTTGAAAACCCATGTACACATTTTTGAGTATATTGACATGCTCAGAAATGGGGTTGACCAATAAAAATCCCAATATCCCCATGTTTGACATGTCAATGTACTCAAAAATGAGTACATGGGTTTTCAAATTTAAGTATATATTGTTTCGGGGCTATTTTGAGACAATATATATTTATTTTTAAGAACCTATGTTTTACAGTGTAGAACTATAGTTACGGACTCAATGATTAAACAGAGTATATAATAAAAATATGGAATTTTCCTTAATTTATCAAAGGTAAAGCTAGGAGAGTTTTCCCACAATTCAACAAAGCGTTATAAAAAATCTAAATTTTGTCTTTTTGCTAAACTGTTGGTGCATAGTTTTGAAGTGATCCTTCTTCTACGCATTTTCATTACTATTCTGTTGTTATACTATGATTTAAACAACAGCTGTAATAAAACCAAGAGAGCTATTTTGCGAAAATTCTCCTTATAGAGCAGGAGAGATTGCGCTCAATTTTAACTACAATTAAATTGTCAACAGTGATATTTCAACTAAAATGACATTGGTATAAGGTTTTTGAAAACAAATATTTATTTTTGCATTACATGTAAGTATTTCAATTTAATAATTAAACTAGTTGGCATAGATGGACTCTGCTCAGTTCCCCATCATATTTATGTTCTCATAAATTTCTAGTGCGAGACATATTATAATCATGTTAAAAGAAATGAATTTGACCAAAGCTTGATACAGTGACAGAATGAAATCCCTGCCTAATAGGCTATCCACCGTTCACTTCGATATATTTATCTTATTCTAATCTATTAATTTATTTTATCAGGGTCAATTCTGTTGTTTAGTTTTCATGCTACTATTTCCAATGCAATAAACCTCAAAATCCATATTTATATGAAAAATTTACAATTTCGCTATGTTGATAGTATCGTAAATTACGAATAATTTACGAAATTTTCCTAGTAGAATATTTGTATTCAATCATGTTCAAACATATATCATAAATGTAATTTTGAAGTTGTCTAATGTATTTATGATCCTCAAAATAGAAATTTATGCTCAATTTTGCCTTATTCTGACCTGTTAAGTAAATCGTAAATTCCGAATAACTTACGAATTTTTTAAATTGGAAAGATCATAGTCTATGATATTCATGTCAGTATCCTAAATAATATTTCGAAAGTTGTTTGACATCTTTACGTTGAAAATATCCCTCAAGATTGACGTTTATGTGAAATTTTGCTCTATTCTGCCATGTTAAGAAATTCGTAAATTTCCAATAACTTACGAAATTTTTATATTGGAAAATTCATAGTCATTAATATTCATGCCAGTGTCCTGAAAAATATTTCAAATGCAGTCTGACATCTTTACGATGAAAATATCTCTCAAAATTGACGTTTATGTGAAATTTTGCCCTATACTGCCATGTTAAGAAATTAGTAAATTTCCAATAACTTGCGAAATTTTCAAAGTAGCATATTTATAGTTTCTGATGTTCATTCCGGCATTAAAACTGATATTTTAAAACTGGTCTGACATTTTTACAGCAAAAAGTTTCCATTTAATGCACGTTTAAGTGGATTTTTGTCCTATTCTCCCATGTTAAGAAATTCGTAAATTTCTAATAACTTACGAAGTTTTTAAATTCGAATGTTGCAAATGAATAGGGTTCTTGCCAGTGTCGAAAGTAATATTTTAAAACTGATCTGACCTCTCTGCGACAATTTGTTCTTGAGATATCGTGTACACAGACTAACAAACTAACGGACTAACGGACTAACACACTAACAGACACCCTACAGACAGACACCATACAAATTTTGTCATTTTCGGATTCCTCACACCTGAAAACGTGTAAAAAAAGTCAAAAAACCGAGGTCGAAAATTTTCACGATTACCTAAGTTCCCCATGCCTATAATATGATGGGGAACTAAAAAATAAAAAGAAATAAAGAAAATTAAAAAATAAATAAAAAGGATTAAAAATTTTTAATTAAAGAAAATAAATTAAAGAAGCAAATAAAAGCAAGGCTAGATAATAAAAAGTAACATTTAGTTTCTAGATAATATATTTAACTTGAAATTAATAATGTTCCTTTTTAATTTGAATGGTTTCTTGTTTATTGACATAATCTGTCGTTGCCTACAATCGTTGCACTCGTTGTTGTAAATGATGCAACTTTCATGCAATCACCTCCCACAAGAAAAATTTATAAACGAGTCCATGGGAAATCGTTTAATTTAAAAATATTTTGTAATAATATTATTCTATAAAAATTCCTAGAAATGGTTTTGAAAATTTAAGGAAACATTTTTGAAAAGGAGACAAAATAACCACGCTTAATCTTAGATTGTTCAAGCAATGAACCTGCACATTTAAATGCGCACTCCGCTATCGATATTGTAGAACTACCTTGAGTTTCAGAGCGCCCATTGTATTTCGTCCTGCCGATCCCCTAAATGCGCAATCTCTCCTAGCTTTACCTTATATAAAAATTTTTGATGAGGAAAAAAAAAAAAAAAAAAAATGTTTAGATACAGAGTTGCGTACATTTTTATACATTATTGAACATTTTTAGCCCACCTTTATTCCATATCACTGTTATTTTAAGAGTAATTTATTCTTATGTTTTTGTAGTTAGATATTGAAGAAAAATATCCCACAAATAAAGTGGTGCGATAAAAACGCGGGGCTGAAAATGCTCCGGAATGAATTAAAATGTTGAAAACTGTGTTATGTATGATACATAAAATAACGTTTTGGGATAAAAATTTCGAAACCCGTTTTTCTATATCTACTACAATCTTTGCATTAATTTATCGATGTTATTATAAATATTAAATTATTATCATGTAAGTATTAAGTAATTTTTCACATATTTTTCTTATCGGTACAAAATTAAAAATCTATAAAATCTAAATATAGTTTTAAAAACAAATTTAATAAAGCACAAACTAATTATCGCATAACAAAAACGTTATTCAGTAGTTTAGAAAACTGTGAATATCGGAGGTTTAGAAATAATCTAAAAATGTCAACCTGCAATATTTATAAATTTGATTGAAATTACAAAATTAAAAGCAAAAATAATTATGGTATGACTTTGAAAATATTGTAAAAAACAATTTTTTTCTTTGCTTAATAATATATTTTTTTTTTTTTACTTATATATTTATATAAATGTAATGTTATTTCATAGTACTCACTTTTTAAAAGTTATTTCTTTATTATACAATATCCTTTATAAAAATAATATGGAAATGTATGAAAAGGCTATAATTTCTACAGTTTATTTTATGCACACTACGTGCATTACTCTAATTATTGTACATTTTTAACAATAGCATGATTACATCATAAATATATCTATTATAATATAAGTTATAAAACAATCAATATTATTTAAATTAATTCAGCTGATGACTTATGAACTTAATCAATACTGAGTTTGGCGTGCGTTTCTACTCTGTTTGCAGCACTCGTGCTTACATTGGTGCGTTGCCATTTTGATTG
Organism: Salticus scenicus; assembly: GCA_963930645.1. Taxonomy (NCBI): domain Eukaryota; kingdom Metazoa; phylum Arthropoda; class Arachnida; order Araneae; family Salticidae; genus Salticus; species Salticus scenicus. The sequence goes on along the minus strand of CAWVNO010000609.1, from coordinate 357,202 downwards.
CAGCTCTCGTGCGTACTTTGTTTGCCTGACGAAGGATCGCGTTTTTTTTTTTTTTTTTTTCGATCCGAAACAATTGTGGCGAATTCTTGCTTTTTTACAGTGCTTACTCAAAGTTTTTTTTTTTACAATTTTAATATGTTATTACTTATTTTTTCAACAACCTACTTTTTCATTTAAAACTTAATTCAGAATGTTCACATTTGAAACTAATTAATAAAATTCGTGATAAAGTTTATGCATTAAGGAATGAAGTACATAGAAGAAATAAATTAAACATTAAATAAAGCAAGATATTCTAAGAAGCTGTTCTTCATAATTTTGTTTTATATTCATCGCTTGTTTAACAAGCAATGATTCAATCTCTTTAATGTATAAAAACTTTTTAATTGTCTAATGCTATTAAGTATCATCAAACATCTAAGTAATCTCTTTCTAATTGAACATTAACCTTTAGCAAGTATTTAGATAATTCTTGTTTTAAGATTTTAGGTGACAAAGTGGGAGAAAAAAAAAATAATGTTTGCTTTCCATAACTTTTTATGAAGTAAATTTTAAAAGAGGTAAATATTTGATAATCGTTAATGTAATGTAAAAAAAAAAAAAAAAAAAAAAAAAAAGCACTTTGTTAAAAGTAATTATTAGAAAAAAAAAAAATCGAATTTAAATATTTAAAATAAGAGTCTCAAAAAAAAAAAAAAAAAAAAAAAAAAAAAAAAGATTGTAGTGGAAATGAAATAATTTCATACCAATTTCAAGATAATAATTTGTATTCCTTCGTTGCATACTTTATTTAAACTTAGCTGAATGTGTCTTTTTCATGGGCACTCTCTGGTTATAGGAACTTCACCATTTTTTTTAACAGAAAGCAAATATGTTGAATTTGAGTATTGTCAAACTTGTATTTTGACAGTAAGTAGATTTTGTCCTAATATCGAAGTGAATAGACACATCTGCTTAATAAGTGCAAGCACGAAAAAAAATTTTTGAGAAAAAAGCAGCACAAAAGTAATTTGTAAATATTTTCATTGTGCGATAAATCGAAGTGAATTTATTCGAAAATGTGAGTGTAATGTATATTCATGTAGGATATTTATTATATTTTGTGATGCAATACCATATTAAAAATAATTTTTTCATGCTAATTTTTTAGCTATGTCAATCCCGGAAAAGTGATCCGATCCAAAAGAACTGGATTTTAAAGCACTGGTTAAAGCCATTAAAGATTGCTTAATGTATAAGAAATATCATATAATGTATATGAATTATTGATAACAGTATTAGCAGACTAGAGAAAAGTGTTTGTGCAGGAGCATCGTTTCGATTTGGGGAGAGTAAACCCTGGGTTAAATTTTCGATATATGGGTATCTTTCGAAAGTTCTTGTAAATATCAGTAAAACAAATGCTTTAACCATAGATCTGTGATAATGTAAAACAAAGTTACCTTTTTTTTTTTTTTTTTTTTTTTTTTCATTTTTTAACGGAAAAATCTTATTTCTTCTGACATTGGCAAAAAACTGACTTAATTTCAGCTTTTACTGATATAATTCTGTCAGCCAAAAATCGTCCGCTTTTATTATGAAAAGTAATTTAATAATTTAACAAATAAATTGTATTGCCTAGAATTTTGTGTAAAATAATATAGAAGAAAATCTTGTGGCGACTCCATTGTACTATTTTTTTTTCTGCAGAAATTGCTTTTATACTTCTTAAATATTCACTTTAAATAAGTAAGAACAATTTTCCTTTAAATAACTTAATGGTTTATTTAAAAAATAAATAAATAAATAAATAAATAAATAAATAAAAGAAAGAAAGAAAGAAAGAAAGATAAATAAATATATAAAAATTGCATAGTTTACTTTAACTTATTTGAACCAATTTATCCTTAAATGTTATTAATGTCAATTTGAATTGTTGAAGTAAAATTGTAAATTCTTCACATTTAACATCAAAAGCGATTTACAAAAATAAGTTTTATAAACCTCAGGGAAAGAAATTATTTATCAAGTACTTGTTAGCAACGGATTTGAAAAGTATTTCTGTTTTTTTAAAACACATTGTATATTAAAAATTTTGTTGAATTTTCATTTTTGAATACACTGTTATTCTGCTATTTTTATTAAAATACATATCATATTATTAATTGTAATAAATTCATACTATAAAATTGTGTTACATTGAAATATGTTATCCATAAAAAAGGATAAATGTGTGAATCCACAGAAATTCATAGAATGTCTGTACTCGACTATTTTTATTATTTTTCTTTTATACTTATGTCCTTTATAGGTACATATGACATATGTCTGAAACAATTTTTATTTTTCTCTACTATTGACCTTATATTTTCCAGAGGTCATCAATATAAATATAAGACTTTTTTACTTCAGCACAAATTTCTTTGAATTAAATTAATGGATGTTAATTTTTATTATTAGTATAAATGTATGTACAGAAGGTAAAACTGTCATATGCTTAGTTATGCTGCTGAAACTTAATAACTAAACTAATTACAGTAGGTCAAAGTTCAAGGTCAGACATGAAGATTTTACTAATTTCTCTAGTGAATAACTCTCTTCTAGGAGACAAAATAACACAAAAAATTAATCTCTGGAAATCACATGAATGAAAAAAATTAATTGTAATTTTATTATTTTTAATCTCTTACAGTTTACAGGTTTCTGAAATGACAAAAATGACATTTTAAGACCACTATAAACCAAAAGGATATATATATATATATATATATATAAAATAATAATAATAATAAAATAAAAGTTTTTTTTTTTTTTTTTTTTTTTTTTAAGTAGTATACATACTTTTTGTATTGTCTTGTAATTTCGATAAAATTATATGTATATAGGGTTTTTAAATTTTATATTTCGGAGAGTTAATACACACTAAAGTAGAAAATTAAACATTAAATAAAATAATTGCATACTATTTTTTTTTAAATATAAAATGTGCTTTATACCCATGCAGCTACTGATATCCATTAGACATCTAAATTACTTTCAATGATCCATAAAAGGTACAAAATATGTTAAAGAATGTCCATTAAAATCCTGGATATCTAGTAATTATAGATATCTATTAGATGTTTAATGTAGACGAAATTTAGACGTGCTTTTCCGATGTCTAATAGATGTAACGTGTTAGATCAAAACACAATTTAGATAATTTAAATATCTATTAGATCTAAGAAAACAAATATTGGATATTTGAAGATTTATTGGATATTTACGAGACATCTAATGGATGTAAAAAATAGTGACATTTGTCGTGTTGATAGATATCTGTAGGATATTTGTAGAAGTTTAATGGATCATTTTTAAACTTTTATACATGTTTATAGATGTCTTATGGATTAAGTGGCTGCATGGGTAAAAATGAAAAATTAATTTAAAATAAGTATGAATAATAAATTGATAAAGAATTTTTTTTCACTCCCTTTTGCTTTTTGGTAGACTTAAACTGACATTTTTGTCAATTTTCTAAAATGTCGGGGAGCTGTAAGCTGTAAAGAATACAAAACCATACAATTCCAATTAAACTGTCTCATTACTGCATCAGTCCATATGATTTCATGAAAGTGTGTTGCTCGACTATTTTTTTTTTTTTTTTTTTTCTTTTCATACTTGTATCCTTTATTAAGCACATATGAGAAATGTTTGATGTATTTTTTTTTTTTTTTTCTACTACTGATCTTGGAATTTATACAGGTAATGAAAACTCGCTCTCGTGCTTAAAAGTGGGATTATTTGAACTTTATATTTCTGTGCAAATCTCTTCCAATTGCATTTATGAGTGATAATTTTAAATATTAAGACAAAGAATAAAAGGTAAAGATATCACATACAAGGTTATATTGCTGTAACTTAATAACTAAAATAATTACAATGCATTGTTTTGTGGTTTTGATTTAAAAAGGAAAAATCTGAGGTGTCTCCTCTCGGCTTTCCGAACATTGAGAAATTAATGATTTTGTAGATAAAGTAAAGTAAAAGGAGTTAACAAAAAATTTAAACAGAAAAGAGAACATTCTAATAGTGTGTTTGAGTATTTTTGTGGTGAAAACGTCTTTAGGCGCGTTGAGCACTTTTGGGTGAACAAAAATCATTGAACTCGTGACATCGTTAGATGACGCTTTCCATTTGAAGTGAAAACTTTTGGGTTAACAAAAATCATTGAACTCGCTTCATCGTCAGAAAACGTTTTTCACACTTGTATGATACAAATAATGTATCATACAATTAACTTGCTAATGTGAAGTATTAATAATTATATACTGTATATTGTTTTGAAATCTGGTGTGGCTCTACACGACTTCTCTCATATCCGGACACTGTCTCTTAAAGATTGTAGCAGGAAAAGTTGCAGTTAGACCTCACAGAACCGTGATAAAGGCCAACCATTTTTCTCACGTTTTTATAATCTGGTGCGGCTCTACGCGATTTGTCTCACCTCCGGACACTGTCTCTTAAAGATTGCAGCCGAAAACGTTGCAGTTAGACTTCACAGAACCGTAAAAAAGACCAAAGCCGCCATTTTTCTCACGTTTATACAATGTGGTGCGGCTCTACACGACTTATCTCATCTCCGGCCTCTGTCTCTTAAAGATTGCAGCAGGAAACGTTGCAGTTAGACCTCACAGAACAGTGATAAAGGCCAAATCCTCCCTTTTCTCACGTTTCTATAATCTGGTGCGGCTCTACGCAATTTGTCTCATCTCCGGACACTGTCTCTATAGCAGTTAGACCTCACAAAACCGTCATAAAGGCGAAAGCCACCATTTTTCTCACGTTTTTGCAAACTGGTGCAGCTTTACACGACTTCTCTCATCTCCGGCCACAGTCTCTTAAAGATTGCAGCCGGAAACGTTGCAGTTAGACCTCACAGAACCGTGATAAAAGCCAAAGCCTCCATTTTTCTCACGTTTTTACAATATGTTGCTGCTTTACACGACATCTCTTATCTCCGGCCACTGTCTCTTAAAGATTGCAGCCGGAAACGTTCCAGTGAGACCTCACAAAACCATGATAAAGGCAAAAATCGCCATTTTACTCACGTTTTTGCAATCTGGTGCGGTTTTACACGACTTCTCTCACCTCCGGCCACTGTCTCTTAAAGATTGCAACCGGAAACGTTGCAGTTAGACCTCACAAAACCGTGAGAAAGGCCAAAGCCGCCATTTTTCTCACGTTTTTGCAATCTGATGCGGCTCTACATGACTTCTCTCATCTCCGGATGCTGTCTCTAAATACTAAACTAAAAAATAACTAAAATAATTACAATGCATTGTTTTGTGGTTTTGATTTAAAAAGGAAAAATCTGTAGTGTCTCCTCTCGACTTTCCCAACATTGAGAAATTAATGGTTTTGTAGATAATGTAAAGTAAAAGGAGTTAACAAAGAAGTTAAACAAAAAAGAGAAAATTCTAATAGTGTGTTTGAGTATTTTTGAGGTGAAAACGTCTTTAGGCGCGTTGAGCACTTTTGGGTGACCAAAAATCATTGAACTCGCGACATCGTCAGATGACGCTTTCTATTTGAAGTGAAAACTTTTGATTTAACAAAAATCATTGAACTCGCGTCATCGTCAGAAAACGCTTTCCACCCTTGTATGATACAAATAATGTATCATGTAATTAACTTGCTAATGTGAAGTATTAATAATTATATACTGTATATTGTTTTGAAATCTTTTGTGGCTCTACAGGACTCCTCTCATCCTCGGACACTGTCGCTTAAAGATTGCAGCAGGAAACGTTGCAGTTAGACCTCACAGAAGCGTGATTAAGGCCAAAGCCTCCATTTTTCTCACGTTTTTATAATCTTGTGCGGCTCTACGCGATTTCTCTCATCTCCGGACACTGTCTCTATAGCAGTTAGACCTCACAAAACCGTGATAAAGGCCAAAGCCGCCATTTTTCTCACGTTTTTGCAATCTGGTGCGGCTTTACACGACTTCTCTCATCTCCGGCCACTGTCTCTTAAAGATTGCAGCCGGAAACGTTCAGTTAGACCTCACAGAACCGTGATAAAGGCCAAAGCCTCCTTTTTTCTCAAGTTTTTACAATCTCGTGCGGCTCTACACGACTTCACTCATCTCCGGACACTGTCTCTTAAAGATTGCAGCCGAAATCGTTGCAGTTAGACTTCAGAGAACCGTGAAAAAGACCAAAGCCGCCATTTTTCTCACGTTTTTACAATGTGGTGCGGCTTTACACGACTTCTCTCATCTCCGGCCTCTGTCTCTTAAAGATTGCAGCCGGAAACGTTGCAGTTAGACCTCACAGAACCGTGATAAAGGCAAAAATCGCCATTTTACTCACGTTTTTGCAATCTGGTGCGGCTTTACACGACTTCTCTCATCTCCGGACACTGTCTCTATTGCAGTTAGATCTCAGAAAACCGTGAGAAAGGCCAAAGCCGCCATTTTTCTCACGTTTTTACAATCTCTTGCGGCTCCACACGACTTCTCTCATCTCCGGACACTGTCTCTATTGCAGTTGGCGCATTAAATAAAATTGTAATATTATTTTTGTAGTAGCAGTTTATATTAATGAATAAAAAAACGCTTTGGTATTTCTTTCACAATAAAATATTTCCTGACGATTCAAGACTGACGATTACCTCACGATACAGACGTAATTGTTCACGTTTTCACTTCTGTCGGCACTCCCGGAGTGCAACTGTTTATTTTTTATTTTTTTATTTATTTCTTTTTTTATTTCTTTTTTTTCTTTTTTTTTCCCCATGTAGTACACGGTGTTTAATTTAACTTTACTGAATTTTGAGTCCATAGATCAAAATGATAAAGAAATTTTCGTTGTGTCCCTGTAAAAACTTATAAATACCGGATTCACCATAATGCTTACAATTAGTTCAACGGTGACTTATACTATTCGTATAAATTTTCAACTCAACTGAATAAGGGATTTAGACGCTATCGAACGTCTAAGAATTTTGTCACATAGGCCATAATCATAAAGAGTTTTTCTTTGTGTCCCTGAAAAAAAAAAAAAAAAAACTGTACGTGCTAAATTCACTAAAATCTATACAGTTCGTGCAACTATGATTTATAACATGTGCATAAATTTTTTGCTCGCTTTTATATGGCATTTAGACGCTATCACACTTTTAAAAATTTCGACCCATAGGCCATAATGATAAGGAAGTTTTCTTGATGTACCTGTAAAAAAACTATAATTGTTAGATTCACTAAAATCTATACAGTTCGTGCAACTATGATCTATAACATGTGCATAAATTTTTTGCTCGGTTTAAAAAGGCGTTTAGACGCTATCACATTTTTAAGAATTTGGACCCATAGGCCATAACGATAAGGACGTTTTCTTGATGTACCTGTAAAAAACTAGTTGGCATAGGTGGACTCTGCTCGGTTCCCCATCATATTTATGTTCTCATAAATTTCTAGTGGGAGACATATTATAATCATGTTAAAAGAAATGAATTTGACCAAACTCATTTCTTTTATATATCATCTTTTATATATCATTTCTTTTATACATCATTCATACAGTGACAGAATGAAATCCCCGCCTAATAGGCTATCCACCGTTCACTTCGATATATTTATCTTATTCTAATCTATTAATTTATTTTATCAGGGTCAGTTCTGTTGTTTAGTTTTCATGCTACTATTTCCAATGCAATAATCGTCAAAATTCATATTTATATGAAAAATTTACAATTTCGCTATGTTGAAAAAATCGTAAATTACGAATAATTTACGAAATTTTCCTATTAGAATATTTGTATTCAATCATGTTCAAACAAATATCATAAATGTAATTTTGAATTTGTCGAATGTATTTATGATCCTCAAAACGGACTTTTATGCTCAATTTTGCCTTATTCTGCCATTTTAAGTAAATCGTAAATTCCAAATAACTTACGAATTTTTTAAATTGGAAAAATCATAGTCTATGATGTTCATGCCAGTATCCAAAATAATATTTAAAAAGTGTTTCGACATCTTTACGACGAAAATATCCCTCAAGATTGACGTTTGTGTGAAATTTTGCTCTATTTTGCCATGTTAAGAAATACGTAAGTTTCCAAGAACTTACGAATTTTTTATATTGGAAAATTCATAGTCATTAATATTCATGCCAGTGTTCTAAATAATATTTTCAAAGTAGTCTGACATCTTTACGATGAAAATATCTCTCAAAATTGACGTTTATGTGAAATTTTGCCCTATGCCATGTTAAGAAATTCGTAAATTTCCAATAACTTGCGAAATTTTCAAAGTAGCATATTTATAATTACTGATGTTCATTCCAGCATCTAAACTGATATTTTAAAATTGGTCCGACATTTTTAATGTAAATTTTCCATTTAATGCACGTTTAAGTAAAATTTTGTCCTATTCTCCCATGTTAAGAAAATCGTAAATTTCTCATAACTTACGAAGTTTTTTAATTCGAATGTTGCAAATGAATAGTGTTCTTGCCAGTATCGAAAGTAATATTTTAAAACTGATCTGACCTCTCTGCGATCATTTGTTCGTGAGATATCGTGTTAACAGACTAACAAACTAACGGACTGACACACTAACGGATTGACACACTAACGGACTGACACACTAACAGACACCCTACAGACAGACACCATACAAATTTTGTCATTTTCGGATTCTTCACACCTGAAAACGTATAAAAAAGTCAAAAAACCGAGGTCGAAATTTTTCACGATTACTTAAGTTCCCCATATCTATAGTATGATGGGGAACTAAAACTATAACTGTTAGATTCACTAAAATCTATACAGTTCGTGCAACTATGATCTATAACATGTGCATAATTTTTTTGCTCGGATTAATAAGGCGTTTAGTCGTTATCACATTTTTAAAAATTTGGACCCATAGGCCATAACGATAAGGAAGTTTTCTTGATGTACCTGTAAAAAAAAACTATAATTGTTAGATTCACCAAAATCAATAGGGTTCATGCTACGGTGACTTATAACGTACCAACTTTCAACTCATTCGAGCAAAGCGTTTAGATGCTAGCGTGTTCACTCACACACATACATACATCATCGTAAAAATAGTGAAACAAACTCAGGGCACCTCAAAACGCATTTAAACATCAAAATATCAAATTCGGATTTATGACATGATTACAATACTTTATTCTTTACATATTTATGTTCAAAACGTAAAAATGTAGTTTTATTTTTTATTTTTTATTTATTTATTTATTTTTTTTTTATTTATTTTTTTTATGAGTAGCTCGGCTGATTAAAGCTTAAGCTGAAAATTAAACACTGAATTAAATAATTGCAGATCAATTTCTTTTTATTAAAGTGCGCTTTATAGCAATGGAAAATTATTTTTATGGAATAGTAATAAAATACTAAAATATTTTGCTCATTCTTTTTATAATTATTTAAGAATTATATACTTTTTTTTAAAACTCGAAACCACAAAATAATATATTGAAAATTCATTTTTACAACTTTTCACTCAGTTGGAAAAATGAATTTTCAATACATGATTTATTTTGCAATCTGTTGATTGTGTGATATTATTAAATGTATTTCTTCCTGCCATTGTTTAATGCTGTCTTTCATTACTTGCGACTTATTCTGTCGAGCTATCTAGATGATAGAGCAGTGGTTCTGCCTAAAGGTTGTCTGAGTGAGTAATGCCTACCGCTTGTCGGCCTGGATAGCTCAATTGGTAGAGCGTTGACTTTGTAAATCAAAGATTCCGGGTTTGACTCCCGGGCCGGCATTATTTTCACTCAGTTGGAAAAATTAATTATCATTATATGATTTTCTTCCCAATCTGCTGATTGTGTGATATTATTAAATGCACAAAACAATATACACAGTATACATATTACTTTAATTGATTAATAAATTTAAATTTAAGTTTTACCATACATAAGTTAAAAATAAGTTTTAAAAAATAAGTTTTTTTTTTTTTTTTTTTTTTTTTTTTAACCATACATAAGTTTAAAAATAAGTTTTAAAAAATAAGTTTTTTTTTTTTTTTAAATATTGTCCGTTTTTGGTTCGTGGGGGTCTTAAAAATCTATATCGAATAATCTTAAAAATCCTTTTTGTTATTTTTCTGACATTTCAGGGGGCTGTAAACTACAAAAGGTTAAATCCCACACAATTACAATAAAATTTCTCATTTGTGTGATTCCAGAGATTAATTCGTGTGAGATTTTATTTTGTGGTTTTCTCCCCTGAAGAGTTATTGACTACAGAAATCAGTAAAAGTTTTATGTTTTACCTTGAACTTTGGCCTATTATAATTATTTCAATTATTAAGTTACAGCAGTATAACTAAGCGCTTGACACCTTTACATTATATTCTTTGACATTAACATTTAAAATTAGCATTGATAAATTTAATTAAAAGAAATTTGTGCCGAAATATAAAGGTCTAATAACCCCATTTTAACAACGAGAAGTACATTTTTAAAACTATAAAATTCAAGATCAATAGCAGAGAAAAAATAAGGATCGTTTAAACACTTTTCTTATGTGGATAAAAAAGACACGAGTAATGAAAAAAAAAAAAAAAAAAGGAATTTCATCGAAACCTTTTTAAAATATCCAGTGTAGTCACATGGACTGACTCCAATAGGATAATATAACTATTTAGTGTATTAGGTTGAAATATATTAAGGAACAAAGCAATCAGCTAATCAATATGCTTTTATAAAATATATATTGAGAATAATTTATAATTAAAAAAATCTATGTGATATTTCTCTAACGTGGTCTTGTTACGACTATTATTTTTTTTTAACGATACGAAAATGACTTAATAAAATACGCGAGGATAAAAAATAAGCAATACTTAAGCACGTGGACTCAGTTCAGTGATCTAATAATAATAATAATGAAGACATTTTTCTGATCAGATCATTTTAAAGAAAAACGTATTTTTAAAAGTGGCATTTTTACAATCTTTGCAAGCATCATTTTAAATCCATCAATATTTTAACCTTTCAGCGGACGCGCTGTTATACGAACATGAATGGTCGCGCGTATTTTTCATACACACTATTGTAAAATATTTTCAAGTATTGAATATTTTAATTATACTATAACCATTTGAAAATCAATAAGACCATTCAGTTGGGACTTTCATTCATTAAAAAAAAAAAAAAAAAAAAAACTGAATTAATGAAACTGAAAGCACAAAATCAATATAAAGTAATCAAAGAAACATCGGAATTATCTGAAAATAAAATAAAGAATATAGTTGATGTTTTGTCATTTATAATAAAAAGTGTAAAGTTAAAAGTTAATTAATTTTAAAAATATTTAAAATAATAAAGTTAAAAAAAAAAAAAAAAATCATTTTAAACGACTAAAAAAACCCAAATATAACAAAACATCACTTGAACGGTCGCGCGTATTTTTCAAATACAAATATACAGCTTCATATCATTCTCTCTAGGTTCAAAAGATAACTAAAAATAAATATATACTGAGTGAATAGCCAAGGATAAGTGTTCCAAATGCTCTCTGACTTATACAACGCGATTCACCGCTAAAGTGTCTTTCATAAACGCGCGCACGCTGCAAGCTTAATGGTAAGCCACATATGAACTTTTGTCATAAATTGACTAAAAAACACAATAATAAAAAGTATAATAAAAATAGGTACTAAATATTTTTAACACAAAATTATGCCACAGTAACTAAATTAATTAATAAAAATGTATTGCCAACACGGTGACAAATTTTAAAAATTGTCATGGTTGTCCTATACTAAATCTGTATGAAAATTAGGTCGCCAAACGTGAATTTTATATTTAAGCCGTTCGTGAATGATATTTATTGGTTTCATTATCATTAGCATTTCATGCCACAATATTAATTTGTTTCTAATAATAATTTGGCTTCTGAGGAATTAAAATTCGGTGGGAAATTTGGCTTACGGTTTATGAGTTTCAAATTTTAAAGGTAAATAAGAAAAGAAATAAAATACGAAAGTTTCGCACGGGTTTGCTAGTACACATATATTCCTTAAACTCAAACATTCATGCATAAATTATAAAGTAAGATAAATTTGATTACGAATATTTTTAAAAGTTTCATTATTAATGAATAAAAAAATAAAATAAAATAAAATAAAATAAACTTAAAACTTGAGTGACTCCACTCGACTTTCCGAACATTGAGTAATTAACGGTTTTGTAGATAAAGTAAAGTAAGAGGAGTTGTTAAATAAACAAAAGAGGAAATTATATCAGGATGTTTGGGTATTTTTTTTATATAGTACACGATGTTTAATTTAACGCTATTTTACCAAAAACGTAGATCATAATGATAACGAATAACTCATTATGTCCCTGTAAAGGCCTATGAATGCTAGATTCACCAAAATGCTTATAGTTAGTGCAACAGTGACTTATAATATTTATATAAATTTTCAGCTTCATCGGATAAGGCATTTAGACACTATCGCACTTTAAAGTTTTTAACCCGTATGCTACAGATAAAAAGAAATTTGCATTTTGTCCCTGTTAAAAGAACCGTAAGTGCTAGATTCTCTGATGTTCATAAAGTTCGTGTGACGGTGATGCATAACATGTATATAAATTTTCAGTTAATTTGAATAAGGGGTTTAGTCGCTGTCGTACTTTAAATAATTTAAGCCTATAGGTCATAATGATGATCAATTTTCATTTGTGTCCCCGTAAAACTTGTTAAGTCCTAGAGTCACCAAAATCTGTATAGTTTGTGTTATGGTGACCTATAACTCGTATATAAATTTTCCACTCAAACGAATAAGGCATTTAGATGCTATCGCACTTTAAATAATTTCACCCCATAGGCCATAATGATACAGAATTATTTGTTAGGTCCATGTAAAAAAACTAGAAGTGCTAGATTCACCAGAACCTATATAGATCATGAAACTGTGATTTATAATATGTGGGTAATTCTTTTGTTCAATTGAATAAGGCGTTTAGAAGCTCTCGTACTTTTTAAAATTTGGTTCCATAGGCCATAATGATAAAGATTTTTTATTTGTGTCCCTGTAAAAATACTATAAGAGTTAGATTCACCAAACTCTATGCAGTTCATGCAACTATTACCTATAATATGTGTATAAATTATTTTCTCAGTTTAATAATTCGTTTTGACGCTATCGCTTTTTTAAAAATTTGGTCCCATAGGCCATAATGATGCCATATTCAGCAAAATCAATAGGGTTCGTACTATGGTGACTTGCAACATGTGTACCAACTTACAGATCATTCGAACAAAGCATTTAGACGTTAGAGTGTTCACTCACATACATACACACACATACATACACACATACATACACACACACACATGCATACACACACATATACATACACACACAAATACATACATCATCGTAAAAATACTGAAAACATACTCAGGGGACTTCAAAACTTATAGAAACACCAAAATCTTGAATTCGGATTTTTGACATGTTTACAATACTTTCCTTACATATGTATGTTCGGAAAGTAAAAAAGATTGAAATTGAAAGTTAATTTTTACTTCATAAAAAAAATATGACACTAATTCACCATTTAGAGTAAAACGAAATGGAAAGATGTATTATGCATTTATAGAACTAAATATTTTTCTTTTAAATCTAATAGAGGTGTGAAATCAGATATTGTTCGTAGGTCTAGGTATTCGAAGATTTTCCTGATTTTCAATGAAATTTCCGTGAATAGGACATCTTTCAGAAGAACTCTCTAGAAGGCACCGTACCTATTTCTACGAATTCCACGTAATAAATAACCCTTAACATATACAAGAAAAACATTGACTCAACGATAATACAAAGATTTCTAATACCCGAAAAAGTAATTTGGCCAAACATTTAGGGTGTCACTAGTCACTACTTTGGGTCTTTCTTTCTAATATTTCCCCCAAAAAATTAAAAGTCAGAGTGATTTCTTTATTATATTTTCCTTGTTTCTTTGAAAGTAATGAATTATAGCTCCAACTATTAAAAGAGAACATGACATTACATAATTTAGAACACGTTCTAACAAGTCTTTGCAGAACAAACATTGTAGAACCCAGTGAATTCAAAATACTCAAGCGAGAATTTTACTTCATTTGTTCGAGTGAAATTCAACTCCAGATGAAAAGATGCAATTCTTCTAGAGAAATACTTTAAAATAAACTCATTTCGAGTTAATTTCACTCTGTCATTTTAACCGTTAACGGTTATTAATTCTGCACTGAGAGTAAACATTTAACACAAATGAACTTCTTCTTCTTCTTCGGTTTTTTTTTTTTTTTTTTTTTTTTTTTTTTCGGAGGGAGGCGATATTGTTTCAGTACTTCTTTCTTCCTTAAATTAATTTTTAAACTTTTATTCCTTTTCTGTTTCTTAAACAGCAGCTCTACTCCGAAATATAGCAAATGATATTTCAGAGGAAGCCAAATGCAGAAATCCCTCGAAATTTCTTCGTTGGTGCGAGTGCATCTATGAAAAGACAAATGTGTCCAGAATTTCCCCATGACAAAAGAACTGTGCTTTTATTTTGACTTTATTGAACTGCTGACAGGTTTTTTAATTCATACAGTTTACTTACAGAGTTATTTTTACTTTCTCTTATCCGTATGGTAGAGAATATACAGAGTGATTCAAAAAAAGTGGACAAAATGATATGGCAGGTCAGTCATACAACAGGGATCAAAAATTGCATAGGAACAGAGAGTCGCAAACGCCTGCAGAAGGCGCTAGAGCCACGAGAAGGCGTTGTAATAGAAACACGAACAGAGCAAACGGGGATTGTCTTCACTCGAGTTCTGGATGCGTTGGGCGTAACATGGCTAGTTACACGCACCGAAAAATGGCTGACATGACTTTAATTTACGGTATGACCAACTGCAATGGACGAGCAGCCTTGCGAATGTATCGTGAGAAATATCCTGGTATAAAGGTGCCTCGCCGCTCATTTTTTGCCAGTCTGCATCGACGATTGTGTGAAACCGGCTGGTTCGACGTGCAGAAGCCGGATGCTGGTCGCCAACGAATAACTCCGACAGTTGATGTAGAAGAAAGAGTTGCCCAAGAACTCCAGCGTAATCCTTCAATGAGTACGCGAGTTGTATCCCGAAAGACCCATATCCCCCAAGCTACCATCTGGCGCGTTGTACATGACGAAGGACTACATCTTTATCATTTAGAACACATCCAGGCACAGGTTGGTTGGTTGGTTGGTTGCGTTTTACGTCGCACTAGTGCTGAGCAGATGCGCAATTGGCGACGGACAGTCTGGAACTCACCCTTAGAGATGGTCCGGAGACATGCCATCGCAATTTTGATCCTCCATGGAAGGGATGGCTCTCCCGCTTCGGTGTCCCCCAGAGGTATAATTTTCGTCCAGGCACTAGAACCGGGAGACTACAACAATCGTATGGATTTTGCGTTTTGGTTTTTGCAAGAATGTGCTGCAGACCTAAACTTCGCAGCAAGTGTTCTCTTTACGGATGAGGCTGCGTTCTCATTAGAATGTGTGATGAACTTTCACAACCTGCATACGTGGGCAGATGAAAACCCGGTGCCTCATGTCCGCATGGAGCACAACGAAAATTTTCCGTTAATGTGTGGGCTGGCATTGTAGGAGACTGTTTACTTGGTCCGTACATTCTCCTAGAAAGAATTAACGGTCCCATTTATCTAACATTCTTGCAAGAGGTTCTACCAGAAATGCTGAATGATGTTCCGATGCCTATTCGACGAACACTTCTCATTCAGCAAAATTAATTTTTTATACGCCTGCTGTAAAAAATATATTTTGAATTTTCAACTCTCACGTTTTGTATAATATTACGTTTTGAGATGCCCTGATTACAAAAATCTATTTTTTAGCTGTCGATATGTGTGTATATATATATGTGTATATCTGTATGTATATCATGTTACTTAAAAATTAATAGCTTCAGGAAATTCAAACTTAATATTTAAATCCGTATTAGGTTACCACTTAAGAACTTAATTAAGGTTGGTAAGTTTGAAGGCATATTAAAAACAGCTTTTTTTTAAATAATTGAATGCATTGTTAAATAATTGTATGCAATTGAATGGAGGGTTGAGGGGGGCGGTATCCCCCGTCCCACAGGATTATGTGTCAAGTAAAACTGTTCCTAAATTTTTTTAGATTATTTTACAAGTACGTTGAACGTTATTATCATATGCTAATTATTGTAAATCTTAATATGCAATATATCTTCATTGTATTAAAATGCGGGATAAAAGAAAGTCGTGAGAGTGACACACCAGGATATTTTATTAAATTAAATATTATTTGAATTTTTCAAGGTTAACATATCGATATAATAAGTACAAAACTTTGAATAAACACCATAAAATGCAATAAACTCGCAATAGTTTTTTCGAATTCCAAAGAACACACGACCCTTTGTCAAACGAACAAAGTAGGCACGACTGCTGCAGTCAAAGCGGCAACGCACAGAACCGTTTCGAATGAAAAAATAAAATATATAAATGGGAATGTAAACATAAATACTGGTGTGATCTGGATTATGAAATAGAAGAAAAAAAATATATAAATAAATAAGATTAAAAGATAAAACAAAATTAAAATCTAAAAAATACCAAAATTAAACGAAAATTGAAATTATGTGAGTAATTTCCAAGCATCAAACAAGGATGGAGGGGAAGAAATACACTAACAAGATTTTCGAATTTTTAAATAAATGTGTTTTGCTTTACGGATATCCAAATGTAAAGAGGAGATAGAAGATGAAATTATGTTAGTTTTAGAAAAATCAAAACCATGCCCATGAACCCAGCAGTGGAAAGCCAAAACAATTTGAAAATCCCTTCAAAATAATAATAATAATAATAATAATAATAATAATAATAATAATAATAACAGCTATTTTTCATTTTTTTTGCATATTTATGATCATATATGTATTTAATAACCATTTCGAAATTACTTTTACATCTCACAAAAGGTAATATGTGGTGAACGTTAATGTGTTAAGAGAGTATTCTATAAAAATAATAGTCTCAAAAATATTAAATTCTCAATATCTGTTCTTAATCTCAATATTATTAACACTTACCAAAAATATAGGAATTTAATTAAAGTTATACCTTTTTTTTCCCGTCTCCTCTACATAGATATATTTTTAATTATGCTAATTTATCAAACATCAAGTTTCCAATTAATATTGGTACTAAAATAATAACAAATTTTTGTATAAAAAAGGGGGAATTAGTTCAAGATTTGGCATAAAAAAAAAGCCCTAGTTCATGAGTTAAACATTAAAATTTAGACAAATGTAGTACAAGACATAATGCAACAAGTTACTTTCAGTTTATTATTATTTTAAAGGTTTTTTATTTTAAAGATAAATTTAAATTATTCTTTATAATAATTAGTTGCAAATTAGATACCTTAATACTATTAATTCTAAATTAGATACGCCATTTGCCTTAATAATAATAAAGGCGTTTAAACAAAATCTAAAAATAATTGCCTTAAATAATTTGAAAATTCGATTAATGCACATTAATCAAATTTAAACTTTAGCTTGTTTGTCTTCATCTAATTTCAAAATGGCAGTTTAAACATTCAATAATTAATCAAAATATGTGGTTTGTCGTCATATTGAATGGTGAAATTTCATAGTGAATAATTGAATATTTAAATCGTAAACAGTTGAAGAGAATTCTACTTACACGTGAGATAAGGAAAATTTTGTTAGTGTTATGTATATTTAAATTGCTTATATAAAGCTTTTTAAAGGATTACATTTGGGATTTGCGAAACGTTTTTGAACTTACTTGTAAAAAAATTAAAAATTCATGTGTTTTATATAGGCTTTTGTGTTATAATACATTATGAAAAAAGTAGATTTAAATTTATCTAAAATCAATAAAATTGAAAAAATAGTGTTATCATATTTTTTGTTGGAATTTTAAACTTTTAAAATAAGATAAGTTTTGTACAGTATACATTTTGATTTAAGTTAGCAGTAAAAAGAAAAAAAACACACACACACGAACATATATATATATACTTTTAAATCATCATTACAATGGTCCAACACCAGCAAAGATGGCTTGAATTAATGAATAAACAACACATATGAAAGTGAAGTCCTTCACAAGGCATAATATATTTTACAAATGCTAACGTAAATTGCGTCTGAGGCATTGATATAAGTGATTATATGTAATAATAATATGAACAAAGTATAACATAAAATATAATAACAACTAGAAAAAGATGAAGGAGAAGAAGCCACCAAGACTTGAGACCCTGTGAAGCAGATTGAACCATTTTGCTTCAACCAGCTTTTCTCAAATCCCCCGAGAAACTATATGGTAACAAACAAAAGTTTAAATGAAGATAATAATTATTCCAATTATTTTAAACTAGCAGGCTTTGCTCGCTTCGCTGGTCATTATATTGAAATGAATTCTCGAAATACCATATCATTAATAAAATAAATAAATAAATAAATAAATAAAAATAAAGGAATCATTGAAATCCGTCAAAATCTAAGTTAAAATTCTCGCTACCTTTGGTAGCGGCTTTTCCACTCGTCACGCATCACAAAATCCCTTTATAGTGTATGTATGTTGCATACACATACCTAACCGACACATTAAAAAATCGGGAGCCTGAGATTATTTGAAGCAGAGTTATGTTTTAAAACGCGTTTTTTAGCCTTGACCCGCTCTTAAAGGAAAGGAGGAAATAAGTTAACAAAATATCTTTATATTATGTGTTAGATACACATAACTGACCCACACATCAAAAATCTTCTTTCTAAGATAGTTTATTGTAGAGTTACGCATCAATACATGTTACCCCCCGCCCCTAAGATGTGGTAAGATGGAGTTTCCCAAGATCACCTTGTAGTGTATGTTGAACACGCATAAGCAGTCCACACATCAAAAATTGCTTTTCTAAGATGATTTGGAACAGACTTATGCATGGAAACATGTTTTTTACAGCTCCCAACCCTCAAAAGGGGGATAACACAGAATTTCAAATAATCCCTTTATAGTTTGTGTGTGTTGAGTACGCATAACCAACCGACATGTCAAAAAATCGCTTTCCTGAGATAATTTGAAGCAGAGTTACTATTTAAAAACATGATTTTACCCCCTCCCACACCTTCCGCCCTTAGAGGGGGGAAAGGGGAAATTTCATAAAATTATCTTATAGTGCGCGTTGGGAACGCATAACCAGCCCCGCACATAAAAAATCGCCTAAGATAGTTCGGAGCCGTGTTGCGCATGGAAGCATGATTTTGCCCTCCACCCCCAAAGGGATAAGGAAAAATTTTACAAAAGCCCTCTGTGATGTGTGTCTTGAGTACGCATAACAAATCGACATATCAAAAATTCGCTATTCTGTGATAATTGTGGGAAATTTCGCAAAATCCCGTTACAGTGGGTGTTGGAGAAATGTAAATAAGCCACACACTAAAATTTGTGACCTCAGCTCTTATAGATTTCCCCGGACGAATTTACCGCTAAAAGGGGAGTTGAATTTGCCCTCTCATACTTCCAAAATCGAAAATTGCAAAAACCTAAAAATGATTTTTGGAAATATCCTCAAGACGACTCTTTGCATTTTTCCATATCTTTGCGCATTTATTGGTAGAGTTTCTTGGAAAATCCATATTTGGTAAAATTGTCTCCGAAAATTGTTTTTACCCCCTGTCCCTCCCTTAAAAATCGAAAATTCGAAAACGCAGAAAACGCTTTTTTTTTGTATTCATGTCTAGTCTCTTCCTTTGCAATTTCTTCACCGTGAAGCAATTTGGAACCTAGTTATGCTTACAAAGTTATTTTTGCCTTCTGCCGCTCCTAGGGGAGAACATAGGATATTTCGCAAAATCCCGTCTTAGTGGGCGTCAAGGTCCTAAAACCAACGTGCTCACCAAAATTTGTGACTCTATCTTCTATGGAATTGTCACAGCTGGGTTGAGTCAGTGATCAAAGAATTAGTTAGTTTACTCTTTAATATATAGAGATAACCAAGAACAAATTAGACCTTAAATGAAAATCTTTAAATTATTTAATTAAGTAACATCATAATTTTATGCCCATAATACAGAAAACTTTATTTTTTTTTTTTTTTTATGGGATTCGAAACTGTCTAAGAGTTCAGTTATTTTAAGGATATAAACAATGACTTCAGGCAGTATTTCATATTATGATATTTAAAGGTACTCTTTAAAATCAATTACAATTTTATACAATAATTTAAGTATTACTTTAAAAACCTTTAATAACCTTCTCTTAAAAAAATACTGTTGCTGCGATATCGATTTAATCTCATGTAACAATTAAAATTATAAATTACAAAAAGCACCACAGAACTGATGTTTAAAAGTAATAAGTAGAAAATTTTAAATAAACCATGTAAAATGATAGTATTCACTACAATTGTTTCTTGTCGAAAGAAGACACGACACTTCGTCAAGGGAACAGGTAGGCACGAGTGCTGCAGTCAAAGCGGCAACGCATACAACGATTTCAAATGAAGAGCAAGAATAAATAAAGTCGAATGTAAATAAAAATACAGGTGTGACAAAATTAAAAATCTGAATTAATAAAATAAATAAATAAATGAAATTAAAAAATAAAATAAGATCTAAAAATATAAATCAATTAGAATTTAACTGAAAACGAAATTACGTGAGTAATTTCCAAGTATTAGACAAGAACGGAGTGGAAGAAATATCCTTAACAAGATTTTTCAATTTTTTAAATATGCAAAATCCTCATGGATATCTAAATGAGACGAGTAGATGGGACAAGAAGTTTTGTTAGATTTAGGAAAATCAAACAATAACCGTGATCCCAGCAGTGGGTAGCAATAGAAGACTTGGAAATCTGTTCATTACGAGCATTCCGAGTGTGCTCATTTATTCAATATTTCAGACGCTTCCTAGTTTGACCAATATATCTCAGAATGGAATAAGATAAATGCGAGATC